>CM053502.1:114210376-114349115 GCA_028627145.1 Eidolon dupreanum | reverse complement strand
AGACTGGTTTACATTGTCACATTTGAAAACCAATCCATGCATTGGTTTTTGTGATTATAAAGAAAAAAGGACAAAATCATTATTTCGTTAGATGCAGAAAATTATTTGACAAATTCTATATGATTCATGATAAAAAGTCAATTTTGTGACAAAGTGGTCGAGTGTAAGGAGCCAGAACCTTTGATTCTTGTACTCACAAATTCTGGTTTCTGCATAGAGAGTGGGTTTGAATTCCAGTTGCTACAATTTCAAATTCAAAAATTGGAGAACTGACACCACTTAACTTCAACATTTACTATAAAGCTACAGTAACCAAGGCAGTGTGGTATTGGCTAAAGAATAGACAAATTAATTAGTGGAACAGAATAGAGAACCCAGAAATAGACCTACACAGATGTAGTCAACTGATCCTGGACAAAAGAACAAAGGCAATTCAATAGAGTAAGTTTAATTTTTTAAACAAATGGTTCTGAAACAACTGGACATCCACATGCAAAAAAAAAAAAAAATCTTATGCTTTTCACAAATTAACTCAAAGTAAATCATTGACCTAACTCTAAGTTGTACAATTATAAAACTCCTAGAAGAGAATAAAGTTAAAAATCTAAGTGCCCTTGGGTTTGGCAATGACTTTACAACACCAAAAGCATGATTCATGAAAAAAAATAATAAATATTTGGACTTCATTAAAATCAAAAGCTTCTGCTCTATGAAAGGCATTGTTAAGAGAATGAAAAGATAAGTTACAGAATAAAAAAAAAAATCTTTGCCAAATCACATATCTAATAAAGGATTGATATTCAAAATATATGAAAAACTTAAAACTCAATAAAAAAAATAAGCTAATTAAAAACTGGGCAAAAAGATCTTAGACATCTCATAGAAGATAATCAAGCGGAAAATAAACATATGACAATATGCTCAACAGCATATGATACTAGGGACTTGTAAATGAAAACAATGAGATACTACTACCTACCTATTAGAGTGGCTAAAACACAAAACACTGACAAACACCAAATGCTGACAAGGATATAGAGCAATAGGAACTATTATTTACAATTGATGGAAATGCGAAATGGTATAGCCACTTTAGAAGACAGTTTAGGTTTCCCTCTAAATGAAATATATGCTTATCATATGATCCTGCAATCACACTCCTTGGTATTCATTCAAATGAGTTAAAAACTTTGTCTACAGAAAAATCTACACACAAATGGTTATAGCAGCTCTTTTCATAATTGACAAAACAAGATGAGCTTCAGTAGGTGAATGAATAAATACATTCAGACAATAAACTATTATTATTTAGTGATAAAAAGAAATGAGCTATGAAATCATAAAAATACAAAGAGAAATCTCAAGCACATATTTCTAATTGAAAGAAGCTAGTCTGAAAAGCTACATGTTATATGGTTCCAACTATATGACTTCCTGGAAAGGCAAAACTGTGGAGGTGGTAAATAGATCAGCAGTGGCTAAGGGTTCAGGGAGAGGGAGGAAGTTATCAAAAATTTTAAAAAGTCCTTAGAATTTAATTAGAATTGCCTAAATTTATCAAATAATTTGGGGATGATTGAACTAGTCATGATTGCAAGAGATGTTTCAAGGTTTTCTTTAATACTAAACACAGTAATATTATTGAAAAATGTGTCATTTTTATGAAATTAAGATAGTTTTATTAGTAGTAATAATATTAGTAGTACTTTGATGTATTTATATTAATACTAATTTTTTATGTGTTCTTAAAAACATTTCTCATGTCCTATTCTCTAGCTTCATTATTTTTAAAATGTGTTATACAATGGAACTACATAATTCTAGAAAGTTTTCCTAGTTTTGGTTATTGCACTTTACTTTAAATTCAATTTATTTTAATTTACTAAGAGATAATTAGAAATTTCCTTATAAAATTAGATAAAGGGAAGTATATTTCATTTTAGTTGTGCCATAGTAAAATCAAGATAGTTTAGATGTGACTTTTGATCCCAAAATTAATAGTTAACCATATAATTACCCCTCTGCATTTTATTCATTCCCAGACTGTTTCAGTCCAAGTACCTTTGGTTTGGGGGCTTAGCCTCAATTTTCTCACACTTGTACACCAGTAATTTTCAAATGAAAGCATATTATATAGCAACGTACTTTTATCTTAATATAGCCACATATTCTTGCACATTTCAGAAACTTAATTGAAACAATAAAGAAAACCCTAACTATGTGGCAGTGAATTGAAATATACTTAACATGTAATAGAAAATTTAATGCTAGACAAGTTAACAGGAAGTGAATATGTCTTATTCATATTCTCTCTATTATTCTACAATGTCAGTTAATTACTGCAGAGGTGGGTGGGTGTTCTGCCAAATTACCCAGTACACTTCGGCATTGCCCTCTCCTTGTTCATTTCTTAGGTCTATTTGGAAAAAGAGTGTAGATTTTAAAATCTTTGTCGAAATTTGACTCTTTGTTTTGATTCTCTTTTCACAGAGATGTAAGAGCCCTAAGAGACTGTTAAATAGCAATGGGGTACAATTAAATGGATTCTGATCATCTGGATAATACCATTTATTCTGAACAGAGAGAAAAGGCAGATAAAATATCAAAAGTTAAAGTACTGCCATTTGTTCTTTCAAAATAAAAATGAATTACTTTATACATATTTAGTTTTCTTTAAGACAATAAACTACTAAATGGAGCTAAAATAATTAATGCAATATGGTAACTTCAGTTAGAAATGAATACCTCTTTTATATTAATTGGTTGCTTTTGAATACATAAAATTTGTGAGGCATTTATTTAAAAAAAAAAAAAAGTAAAACAAGAATTTGACCTGGGCATTTTTAAAGAGTTCCTTTTGATTTTTGCTTTTATGTTTTAATGTTGGCATGTATATTGTCCAAGTGAATGTAAAGGATTAGTATGTCTATTCCTTAGCAAAGAATTATATTTATAGACTTTTCAATATTTCCAGAGAAGGAAGATTTACACTTTTTCCTCCTTAATCTATTCCAATGTTTTGTACACTTCACAACCTGTCTATACAAAATAAGTCAGGCCACATAACAAGCATGTTGTTCTTCAAACAATTTTTCATCAAAGTGATCAAACACACATTCCTTTATGAAGATGATTATGGCCAAAACATGCCACATTTTGTCAGAAAACATCATGCATAATATTTGCATGTAGCAAATAAATTGCTAAAAGAGAGAAAAATGACTAGAGTTGGATCTCAAGTGATGGCGATGTTGCTTTTGTTCTTATGTTCTCATTTATCCCCTGCCAGAGTATTTATGCGCTATTGTGTACTCCTAGGCATTCCATCTGTTCCTGTTGTCGGGGCCAGTAAGCTTAGGTGACTACAGGGTGCTACATTCTTGATTTTTGGGGAAATCATTTAGCTACATACAGAGCAACATTCTGTTGTGTGGCTACTTCTTATATTCTCAAATCATATAAACTCTCTTGCAAATATGTGCAATGTGTTACATGGGAGATTAGATAAAAGAGTATAAAGCCAGTGGAAATCTAGTATAATCACATTACTTTAGTAGTTCAGGGCATGATCTTTAATCAAACACATTGGACTGAAATTTCGGCTCAGCCATTTATTAGCTCCATGACCTTGGGCAAGTGAATAACACACACTATCTTTTAGTTTCCTCATTTGTGAACCTTACAGATAACAAAAGTACTTATCTAATATGTATGTTTATGAAGTAATGCATGCAAAACTCTTATCACAATGCCAAGCTTATTGTAAGCATTCAATCTTTTTTAGCTATTATTATGTGCCTTACTAAATGGATATAATAGCAATTTTAATCTTTTATTAATGACCTTGGTTATATTGCAAAATAAAATTGAAACATATAAAGTATATTGTACTATACTGTAGATTAAAGTAAAGATAAGTAATAATATATTCTCAAGATCATAAAAAGTTATCCATGGCTGATTTGGAAATAATATTTAATTCTCTGACATGATCCAAAGTTCACCTACTAACCTAGGATACTTAGACTTATTTTTTAAAGACATGTCAATTTATGTAGTGTATTTATTTATTTTATATGTTTTTGTTGAAGTAAAATATTTGTTATTTTTAATTAGCATAGTTTCAAAGTATTGGCAGCAACCAGCACTGTAAGAGAAAATATGAATGCAGAAAAAAAGTTTTGTGAAAATTCTGAAATCATTTGGAGAAGATGCAACTTTCATGAGTGATTTCTGGCTAAAGAACATTCTTTGTCATTTATCCAAATAAATGCTAAAAGTCAACCTACACATATATAAACAAAGTGAATTAATAATTTGAGAAATTACATTTAAAATCAATCAGTTGAACCTAACCATCAGAAATCCACCAGGGGCAGACTCCACTACCCCTTCCTTGGAAAAGGGGTACGATTATTGTCTCTTTTCCAAGTTATTATTTTATTTTTCTAAGTTGCATGTTTCTAGATGTTTTACTATCTTTAAAATTTTCAGACATGAAAATTTTAGATGTTTTACTATCTTTAAAATTTTCCCCCTGGACATTCTAAGAATTTTTCAGCAAAATGTCCCAAGACTATGTTCTGTACCAAGATGTACCTTATAAATTTAGCAGTGCCTTTCACAACATTTACTGTGTCCAAATGAGCAAATTCTTTCCCAAATGTGGTATTGTCAGTTATTCTTGGTCGCCCTCTCATAGTTACTGAAATCGAGATATACTTAACTAAAGGACATAGGTTTGCTGTATAAGAATTTTTGTAGCATCTTTAGTTAGCTTATAATCTTTGCATTTGGCTCAGTTATATTTTCTGGTGCTGCCCACTCTTCCTCCACAATATCTTTCTAGTATTATTTGCCATTCATATCATTAGATTACAAAATAAAGTAATGAATTATATAAAATACTTTTTAGTACTTAACATATTTCAAATATGGTAGCAGCCAACTGGGGCCTAAAGCACAGAATGGATAACAGAGACTCATCCATTAAGGATCAAAGATTTCACAGTGCAATGATGAAGACAAAAACAACTGACCAGAATTAACATCATGAGGAATATGCCAAGGTGGTGGTGGAAAGCACTATGAGGAAACAGAGAGAAGACTGCATTTAATTGTGATTCTATTCCAATCTCTGAACCCAGGGAGTAGTCTGGTCTTGTAACAAGTTATAGCTTAAGTGTCCATCAGAAGGCAACAGGCAGAGAAGCCTAGGAGGGAGGAAGTCCATGTTCATGAGGCTTTACCTATTTCTGTTCTTCAAATCTACCAAGCTCATTCTTTCCTTAAGTCTCCAACTAACACTATTGCCACTAGTAGGCATCATCTTTCATAAGGCTTTTATATGGAAAGCTCCTTATTCCCATCCAGGTCTCAGATCAGATGTCTCCTCTTTGGATAGGTTTTCCCCAATCTCTTTTGAGTCACCGTCTTTATTTTCTTTACAGCAGTTCATGTATCTTTTTTCTTATCGATTGTGTTTCTGTCCACCCTCACTTGCCCCTATCACTATGATGCAAATGTCATAAGAATAAGGATCTTGCCTCATTTCTTGCTCTCTTCCTAGCACTGAGGAACAGTACTAGATGACCAGTAGTTGCTCACCAAATATATGTCCAGTGGATGAATAGCAATAAGTGAATAAAAGTATGGGGGGGGGGTCAAGTTAGAAAGTCTGTATTTTTGTGCAGTCTCTCATCCACTGGAAGGAGTGAAGAGTAGCTGATATTTAAGGGACATGCAGTGAGGCTGACTAACGATGGGCTACCAGCGTAGAATAACTTCAGTTCAGCCTTTTGAGATTTTTAGAGTGTGTCAAGGGCCTGAACTTATAGGTAAGAGTTACATGAATCTTAAAGGAACACAAAAACAGAGGGATGAGAAAATCACTTCCTTGTTTAACCCCTCTTACATAAAAGTAAAAATCTTTAGGCAAAAGCTTCACTGACATCTGAGCTAGTTGAAAATTAGCTTCCCCAAAGTAGTACACTTACAGATGACCTATTAGAAGAAATTTGTTGTTTCAATTAACTGGCTCATGGCCCATGTTTTTGTACCTCCCAAAAACAATGATAGTATTTTACTATAAACATCATATTTTAAGAGAATAAAACTCTGCAAAATAGAAGACATAAACATAATCTCTTTTTGACCCTTCACACAGAGTATGGTCCTGGTCCCCGCAGTGCTACCTGCTTTAGGGAATAGCTTTATCTAGGGATAACGCCCAGTAGTGTGCTGTTATAGGTGTTAATAAACAACATCATGACAATGTAGGATTTATTTCAGGTTTTCAAGGAGATTTAATATAAAAAGCTTTAGCTAAAATTCAAGTTTACATTAAAAAAAAAATAAACTTTAGTAAGCTAGAAACACAACTAAAAGTCTCTCACTCTGCTAAAAGATTGAACCCAAAAAGTACACTAAACTTCCTAAACAATGATCAAAATAGAAATATTCTCACCAAAGGCAGTAAGAATGAGACAAAGGTGTCCATTATCATTGCTACTAGTCAATATTTCACTGGAGATTAATATGCAAAGAGAAATTTAAAAAGAAAAGTGCCTGTAACTATTTGAACTCACTATTATTATCTTCTTATAAAATTGAAGCAAACCAGTACAAATTTAAACTTATAAGAGACTCTATTAAGGTAGCCAAATGAAGATAAATATACAAACTAAGTAAAATATGTAAAACTTCTCTGCTTAAATATATGTCAGAATTTATACAAAAAATAAAAGAAAATAATCTCATTTACTATTGCAAGAAAATCAATGAAATACCTAGGAATGATTCCAAGAAATGTTCTTTTGTGATAAAAACTATACAACTTTTCTGAATGACACATACAAATAAATCAGTCTTCAATAAAGAGGATTAATATTAAATGTTAATTTTATGAATTCAACGCTATTTCTATCAGAATCCAAGGAGGATTTTTATAAAATTTGACAAATATCCAAATCAATTCAGAAGGAAAACTTGCAAAATAATTCCAATATTTTTAAGGAAAAAAAGAACAATCTGTGTCATCTGTATCATATTTTAACATATTTAAAAACGATAGTAATTTCAAAAATTGTATTGGGACATGAAAACAAGTAGATAACTATAACTTTGAATAGTGTTTAGAAAGAAATATTTGTATCTATAAAAAATTTAGCTTATGAGACTAAGGCTTAAAGTATATTTGCAATATACATTTACAAATAATCCAAGTCCACTTTCAAATAACATTGTAACACTTTACAGGGAGTGTAATTTGTAATAACAAAATAATCCTAATTCTTTTCTTTTGTCCTTTGTATCATTGTTGTCATTCATTTTACTTATATATAAGCATCATATATATATATATATAATATATAGATATGATTTATACATAAGCATACATCAAATACATCATTGCTATCATTTTAAATAAACTGTTATCTGTCAGATCAATTAAAAATAAGAGAAATAAAAGTTTTTAATTTACCATACTTATTCCTTCTTTGATGTTCTTTTATTTTTATGTAGATCAAAACTTTTGACCCACTATTTTCTTTCTCTCTAAAAAACTTCTTTAAACATTTTTTTAAAGACTGTTCTACTGGCAACAAAACATTCTATAGTCCTATGATTAAGCCTCAGTCTTTTAGTTAATTGGCCTGTGCTTCTGGACTGTGAATTTTATCTGTTTCTCAGTTTTTTCTTCCCCCTTAGGTGGGACAGAATGGCCAGAATAGGCTGGCCTTAGAGATTTCCCTTCACCTACATGGAAGGCTAGAACCAGGTAAAGTTGGTTATTTTCCTTCCCCCAGGTCAGTTTGGCTCTGATAATGCCCTAGCAAGTTAGGCCCTAATTTACTAGTTTCTCTTGAAATTAAACCTTAAGAACAGGGTGCTGTGGCATATTTCAAAATTGAGTCTTTTCCTCTCTCCTTGACAAAATTCTGAAGAGATTTTTCTCTGATTTTTACTGATTTTTCTCTGATTTTTACTCTGGTCCAGCTTCTAGTGGTAAGTCTCACATTATTGTGGGGCCTCCCTTTGCCTGGGTTCCCCTGGAGATTTTAACATGCAGAGTTTTCCTTACTGAGCTTCTGTTAATTGCTGTTTTCCCCTATTTTGTGGATCCAAGAAAAGTTGTTGGTTTTGTAGTGTCTTCAGTTTTTCACTTGTTAGAACAAGTGACAACTTCCAAGCTTACATGCAGAACTAGAAATGAGAAGTCCTTATCTTGCTACGTTTTAAGAGCACTACTCATGTTCATCATAGATATGTTTCTGAGTTTGTTCACTATTTTGACATAGTACAGTATAAAGGAATTTCTAGAGAACTTGTGCAATTAATCACACTGTTTTTTAAAAAAGAAAGAAATCTATGACTTTTCAACATGCAAAGAAAATCTTGATTCTTAAGATTGAAACTCATATTAAATGTATACTTTAAAAGTAAAGAAAATGCTCTTGCTTTTTGCCATGCAAAAAAAGTATTTAGTTATTGGTTTTACAATGATAGGTATTATAAAAACAGATACTTCATTTTATTTTCAGAATCTAGAATATATTTTTAAAAATCTGCCCCTATAATGAGAAAATATATTGCCATTTCAATACTCTCTCAGGAATGATGATAGATGACAAAACTCCCAAGGCAGCCTCTTGGTGGTTCTTACAAGTCATTTGCAAAACTTTCATACTCATGCTACATGAAAATGTTCATAATGGCAGAAACAAGTTAGATCAAACTTCACAAAAGTATTGGTGGGATGATTTTTTCTGAAAGATTTAATGAGTGACTGAATCTTGCCTTATCTATGATTTACGTAAACTGTGGGTTTGCTGTACAGGTAGAACAAATAATAACTTCTGCTTCAGGGATACCCCTTTTTGAATATAGTTAAAAGCGGATGTCATTTGTGCAATTCACAAGCTGCTATGCAAATGGTAAAGTTTAGAAGATGTTTTAGAAACAGTTTTTAAATTTTCTTGTTGAACTGAAGCGTTCTCTTACTAAAAGATTAATGATCTGTACAAAAGCTTATGCTCTATCATTCGAAAAACATTTATCACGTACTTTTATCTGTTTGACTTTGGGCTAAAGAATGTAGATACAGTAATTAGAAAAACAAAACCATTTCCTGCTCTTATAGAATATATTGTGTCATGAGTAGTACCTATTAATCACAAAACACATCCAAAGTAATCACCAAATGCATCCAAAGCAATTGTTAAAATATTGTCTCGAAGACATAATGGTATGTAGGGTTTGCTGAAAAAGCTATGTAAATCTTTCGTAATTCTAGATTTTCCTAACAATATTCATAAACAATTCTTAGTTAAATGTAAGGCTCAAGAAAGCATTGAATGTTCTACTGATTAATGAGCCTACTGTTTCTTAACTAGGGGTGTGCTTCAGAATTGCCTTGGAGTTATTTTGGAAATACCTGTGCCTGGTCTTACTCCCAGAGATTTTTCTGTTGGAGACATTTCTATATTAAGTTGATTTCTCAAGTGGTCCTGAGGCTCACATCTAACTAAGATCTGTGTGATGTTAAAAATCTGTATTTGAGAGTCATGTAGTCCATGTGTTGCACCAACAGCAATAATTTGAAAGAAAATAAGACAAAGATATATACTTGTAGTGATCAACTACATTAATCGATAATGCACCGTACCCCAAGTGAAAGCTTTTTGACTAGCTAAGGGTGCTTCTCAGTGCAGAACTTTAGAAGTGGTTGATGCCTGAGGTAAGTGAACTAGTAGAATGGACAGAAGGATACTTTTTGTTCTATGGTTTTGAATAATTTGAAAAAATGATTAAAGCATTCTCTTAGGCATCTTATGATTTCCAAAAAGTCAAGGAAAAGATGGTAGGTAATATTAACTAGTGTATTTGAATAGTTTTATTTTATTTCTGAGGATCCTAAGGAGGAAAAATTTTATATATATATAATCACTAAGGGTGAGTGACCACCTGAAAAGTGGTAGGGAAAAAACTATGCCTTGGTAACTCTAGCTATGCATCTTACCTGGAAAAGTAATAAGCTCTTATCAAATGATTCTAACTAATTGAAAATCTTTCTCGGGGTTTGTGCTTAATTCCTTTAAGTTAACAAGAAGGAATAAATATATTGACTAAATAATGCACTTGTATATTATTAACTATAGTTATTTATACCTTTATGAATATGTTAGAATAAAATGTTCCTGTAAAGGTGCATATACTTTTTTTGTGACTACAATTTGTAAGTCTGGTTTATTTGTTTGGGATTTTTACTTTTTATTTTTTATTGTACTAAATTTATTGGGGTGATATTGGTTAATACAATTATATAGGTTTTGTGTACAATTCAATAATACATCATATGTATATTGCATTGTATTCACCACCCAAAGTTAAATTACCTTCCATCACCATATATTTGCCCCCTTTACCCTTATCTACCTCTTCCCCTCCCCTCTTTCCTTCTGGTAATCACTAAATTATTGTCCATGTCCATGAGTTTCTGTTTGTCTTGTTGATTTGTTGCTTTCAGTTTTATATCCCACATATGAATTCTCAACTTCTTCTGTCTTAATTATTTTGCCTATAATGAGAATCTTAAGATTCATCCATGTTGTCACAAGTGACAGTATTTCATCTTGTCTTATGGCTGAGTAATATTCCATTGTATATATGTACCACTTCTTATTCCAATCATCTATTGAAGGACACTTGGGTTGTTTCCATGTCCTGGTCACTGTGAATAATGCTGCTATGAAGATCAGGATGCATATATCTTTACAGATAAATATTTTTGAATTTTGGGGGTTGATACCCAGAAGAGGGATTTCTGGGTCACATGGTAATTCTATTCTTAATTTTTTGAGGAACCTCCATACTGTTTTCCATAGTGGCTGTACCAATTTACATTCCCATCAGCAGTATATGAGGGCTCCTTTCTTCCCACAACCTCTTCAACATTTCTTATTACTTGCTCTGTTGATGATAGCCATTTTAGCCATTTTTATAGGTATGAAGTGGTATCTCATTATGGTTTTGATTTGCGTTTCCCTAATAGCTAGTGAAGTTAAGCATCTTTTCATACGTCTATTGGCCATTTATTTGTATGTCTTCTTGGGAGAGGTGTCTGTTTAGGTCCTCTGCCCATTTTCTAATTGGATTGTTTGTTTTTTGTTGTTGAGTTATAGGAGTTCTTTGTATATTTTGGATATTAATCCCTTATGGATGTGTTGTTTGCAAATATCTTCTCCCATTCAGTTGGTTGTCTCTTAGTTTTGCTGATGTGTTTTTTTCCCTGTGCTTTTTAGTTTGATATAGCCCCATTCATTTATCTTTGCTTTGACTTCCATTGTGTTTGAGGTCAAGTTCATAAAATCCTCTCTAAATCCAAGGTCCATGAGTTTAGAAGGTACATATACTTTTGCATGTTATATTTAATAACATTGCTGCTTGCTAAAGTAAAACACATTTCTAAAGGAATTTGTCCCTGAGAATGTGCCAATTTGGTTTCTGTTGTCATTAGGAATGCAGATGGTGTAGGTTCTAAGAGTCCAAATTGTTCTTTCTGTTTTGACGAGAAAAAAATAAATGAATCCTTAATTAGTATGTAGGAAGATATGTTTCTGTCTGTAATACAAATGCATTATGTTTACTAGATTAATTGTATTATTGCCAAGGAAACTATAAAGCTTTGTGTAGAAAATCTATTCAAAATGATATTTGCTGTGTGCTCTTAGAAAAGTAAGTTGACCTCTCTGAGCTTTAATTTTTTCAGACTTCCAGGGCCAAATTGAGAACTTTAAAGCCTGAAAGATTATAAAATATTTCACCCTACATATAGCATTTAAAATAAAAACAGTAGTAATCAATGAAATAAGGGCAGGCAGTCTTGACAGATTTCCGACTTCTGCCACAATGCTTTTTCAAATGAAATAAATTATTTTGGAAAAAAAAAAGTAAATCAGCGAGAGAAACGAAGTAAAGAAAAGAGAATTTGGATTTAGATTGGAAGAGTGTTTTGGTTCAGTATGTGTATTTCTGAAAAATATTAGCTCTTTTATTTAATTAGATAAGCATAAAATATATAAGTGCCTGTAAACACTTGATTTGAGATTATTTAATTTATAACTTGCACATCTGTCCGCTCTTTATCAGTTCTTTTATTCTGTTTATTTTCTGACCCCTTTAGAGGGGAAAAAAAGACTTAGATTGTCAGAGGCCTCCTATCTCTAACTCCTACAAATTCTTAAAAAACAGAAACTCTTGCCAATGTTACTTTTCTTTGTTAAACTTCAGTTAGCATGCTTTTTAAATAAGTGTTCTTTTCATGCCAATTTTTGAAAGATGAGATGAGTGAAAATCCATATTTGGGGAAATAAAAAAAAAATGAGACTGTAAGACTAGTGTTTAGATTTGGGTCTGGAGAGTTAGTAGGAAAGTTGATAAAGAGAAGAAAATTCAAAATAATCACAATGGACAGGTTGAGAAGGTGGAGCAATTTTCCCTGTAGAGAAGAAGAGGAACTCGAAGAAGAAAAACTTTTCTCCACATATTGGCAATGAGATCAAGTTTACTTTTTATTCTAGTTCTGTGTGCCCCTGTGATGGAACTCAGATCATTAATCTGCAAGTTGTAAGTATATCAGAGATTTTCTCAGTATACATAGGATGTGCTGTGTGGAAAATATACAACCCATATCTATGAAGATGCATTTTATTCTTTTTGTCAAAGAATCATTCATAATAATCAATTTTTCAAGTTACTTTTATAGACCAAGAAATAAAATTTCTGAGATCTTTTCAAGTTTAAAATTCTAGAGCAAAATTCTGTTCAAAAATTTCTATATAAGCCCAAATACTTTTTTTTTTTTTTAACTATTGAAAGGAAGGAAGAGTTGATTAGAAAATGAAACCTTTGATTATGTTAGTCACTAGTTTCTACTAGTGACTCTTTCACTTATATATTTTGTAAGGAACTAATGAAAGTTTGATAAGATTAACACATTTCATGAGGACTGTGAGGTCAAAACTACAATAGTAAGATGTTATTTGCTTTTTTCACTGTGTTGACATTTTACTGGTGGTGTAGAAGCAATGATGAGCAAAACAGCATATGTCTTGGCCCAGACCAAAGTAGTGGTGTGAAACTATACCATTAGTCTTGTCTGCTTTACTGTCATGCACTCATAGTTAAAAAATTAAAAAGACATGGATAGTTTCACTTCAGAGTCCTTAATGGAACAGAAAAATTTATTAATTTTATTAAATCTCTAACTTTGAGTATACCAATCTTTAATATTCCATGTGATAAAATGGGAAATTTGAGTAAAATACTTCTATCGGTTACCAAAGTAAGAGAGTTGTCTCAAAAAAAAAAAAAAAAAAAAGCAACTGTGCAATTTTGTTTGAACTGTGAGCTGAAACAGCAGCTTTTTTTTTTTAATTGTCCACTACCTCTACTTAAAAAAATGACTGGTAGAAAAATACACAGACCTGAGTATTAGGCATACTTTTTTTTGAAAATGACAATTGAGCCCATTTCAAGAAAAAAATGTTGCCAATGCACAAATTTGCGCTTTCAAGCAAAAATTAGAATTTTGGAAAATTTCTGTCCATCATTAAGAGTTTGACAGTTTCTCAATACTTAAAAAATCTTCTGATATATGTGGCAGTATTAATGAATGTGATTTTTTAAAATTAAGTAATGAAACATGCCAACAGTTGGACAATCCGTATGATTTAGTGAACCTTTATTTCTCAAATGACCGTTGCCTGACATTACAAAATCATGCATGTATAAAATCATGCATTTAATGTACAAGATGGGCCAATGGATTTTATTGTAATAGAATATGTAATAAAATATGAAAAGTTTATTGATATGGTTTCAGATTCTACATTGTAACTAATATTTAAGAAACAACACTTATCAAATTTTGGTGTAACATTACAGAAAGATATACAAAGTTGTCTGAAAAGGTTATTAAATACATCTTCCTTTTCCAATTACATACTTTTGTTAGGCAGCATTTTCATATATTTTAAACAACACAAGATATTGCAATAGATTAAAAAAGGATATGAGAATCCTCCTTTCTTCTATTAAGCTAGAAATTGAATAAATTTGAAAATATGTAAATGTCACTTCTATTTTTTTGAAAATAATTTTTTAACAAGCCTATGTTATTTATGTTAACAAATAATGGCTCTATAATTGCTATTTTTAAAAGTATTTATAAATAAATATTTTTATGTTTCTGTTTAATTACTAATATGACAAACATTGGTAGATATAATCCACATAAACAAAAGATCTTTAGAGTACATAATAATTTTTAAAAGTATAAAGAGCTTTTGAAGCCAAAGTGTTTGAGTACCACTGGGCTAGAATTCCTCTAGTTCTCTATGTCAATCTGAGGTCACCTCTCTACTTCTTACTATGTTATACTTCTTAGGGGGAGAAAACTTCAAACCTGCACGTAGGTAGAGATAACAGTATATTAAATTTTTATATACCCATACCTAGCTTCAACAATTATGAATGTATTGTAAATCTCCTTCCAACTATTTCTTCTTCCTATTAATATTTTATTTTGCTTAAGTATTTTATAAGCAAATATCAGTTATCATAGCATTAGCAAGAAAGTCTTCAGTATGTACATATAACTAATAAAATGTATATATACACACTAATACATACATCATATACATACACCCATATATAATTACTATGCTATTATCAAACCTAACAAAATTAATATTATTCTCTTAATATTACCCAACAGTTAGTCTAACACTAAAATATCCTCAGTAGTTCCAGAAATATATAATTACAGATTATAGCTCTTTTGTCAAATAAGAATCTAGTTATGGTCTTCTCATTGTATGGATTATGTCTCATTTTTAACTCTAAATGTGCCTCCTCCCCACCCCAACACCTTCCGTGATATTGCTATGTCGGAGAAATTGTTTTTTTTGGTCCAATAGAATGTTGCAATTTCCACATTTGTCTGATTGTTTCATTTGATATTAACTTTTCCTCTTTTTCCTGTAAGCTGTTTGTTAGATATGGAGGTGTAATTAGATTCAGACACATTATTTAACAAGAATACTTCCTAGGTGAATACTTTCAACTTCTTTTTGAAGTTCCTCTTAAAGCACAAAGTGTCATTTTGCTCCATTTTTAATAAATGCTAAAGTGAATGAGTGGGTCCAGTGGGATCAACCCAATTTCTGCACTGTAAAGTTCTCCATTAACAGTTTACTTAACGTCTTTATAATCTATTTAATAATTGTTTCTTAGATTTATTTACTATTTCACTTTAGGCGATTTTCTAATTGTCACTTTTTCTGCATTATTTAAAGCTGAACATTTTATATAAGAAACAAATTTCCTCACTTACTATTGCTTACTTTGAAATATAGGTCATTCAGGAATTACAAGATAGATACTTGGTCATCTTCCTTTACTTTCAATTTCAAGGTAATGAGTTGTGCCCTAGTAGCCAGCATTGTTGGCCAATGATTTTTTTGTATCATTATAAATAGAAAAATTTTATATACGATGTGTGCTAATTACTTTCAATGAATATTCTTACCCGTGATCAAGTTGCTGCCAGCTTGCCTAGTGTGAGCCCTTTTAAGTTGGCTCCTATGTTGTATGTCATGGCCCCACCAGTCATTAGAAATCTTCCTCTCTTCCCAGTAAAATAAGATACCCCAGACTCATCTTATACATTGCTTGCCTTAAGTATGGAAATAGTCATTTCCGCAAGGACACCTGGTTTCTTTGCATAAGAAATAGTATTAGAAACTATAATTTAGGTGCAATTCCACTTCATTTTGAATTTCTTTTATTAATCTAAGTAAATTAACATTAGTAATTAAATATCTGCTAAGAATAACCCACTATACATTTCCCAGCTTAAATAAATGTTCACATGCGTGGTTACTGGTAAGATTTGGAAGAAAGCATTTGATTGTTTATAATGTTAATTTTTCCTCCATGAACTATAATAAAGAATTGATTGTAAGTTTGATTTATATAATGCCTTTCAGTTTCCTAACACAAATTCATTTTATTCTCTTAATATTCCCCCCAAAAAGCCCAGCAAAGAGAAAATATATTTAAACATTGGCACCTAGATTTTCATTACAATATTAATGGTATGACCAGATTAAAATCTTGTTCTCCTTATACATTCATTCAGAATTAAATCTCTGAGTGCTGTAACAGTCCTATATAGGACAATTTGAAATTTTCTAAGTATCTAGAAAAGCAAAGATGAATAATACAGTCCCTTGAAATTTCTAGATTTTGAACTAATTTTATTTACCTTAGATTTTTCATATGATCAAAGTACTCAGATAATTTATAAACTCTATTTTACTTTTGCTAAAATATGAAAGATGCACAGTTCAGTGCTTTACCATTTTGATAAGTATTTTTAAGTGACAATTTTAAAACTTTCAAATGAAAAATTACCCATAACCACAATATTGATAAAGATATAAAAATAAAAACATGCCCAGCTTCTCTGTTCGAAGCAGAGATGGGTGGGAGAAAGGGTAAAAGTGAAGGCCTGAATGTAATTTGAAAGAAATGAACTTATATCAGTTATTCTCAAAGTGAGCTACCCAGACCTACAGCATCAGCATCACCTGGGAACTTCGAAATGCAAATTCTCCAGCGCTACTCTGTACCCAGTGAGTCAGAAACCCAGGAATGGAGCCCAGAAGTCTGCGTTTCAACAAATCCTGATGCCTGCTAAAGTTTGAGAAGCGCTGACACATAACACTTCATATGTTTCAAATGTGCACTTTCCTATATCTACTCCTCGTATCTTTATAAAACTACTGGGGTCAGTTGCTAAACCTGCTTTAAAATTTAGAAACCTGAGACCCACGCAAAGTTATAACCAACATTCTGGTCTTCTCACCTTTGAGTTAGGGTACATTTTGCCATATCATGTGGCCACATGATAAGTCTCCTCTGTCATGGAATTTCTACATTTCAAATGATGGGACATATTTTAAAGTGATGCTTGGCAATAAAGAAATAACAAGAAATCCCTCACTTATTAACTTCTTGTAAAACAGTAAACTGAATGAAGAAGTGACATTTATCTTGCGGAGCTGCAGAAAAATCATATGAAATCAAACTCTGGCCTCTCCAGCTAAGGACCGCAGTGTGCTGGGCACGTGCATGAATTTAGCTACTCTCATTATCCTCCCTCTTTTTTTAAAAAATTAATCACCTTCAGGGAATTAGTTACAATGTAAGACACCTCTATTTTAAATGGCTTTTATTCTTGAAGTATCTTGGATTGTAAGAAGCATTTTAGTTGTTCCTTGTAAAACATGCAAGACACTGAGTTTAAAGATAAGAGCATATTTTCTTCTCTCAAGAGACAAACTGCTTATTTGTTCAGGTCCCCTGAGCACCTGGAGCAGCCATGGCCACTGTAGCCAGCCACAATGTGAAGGGCATCATGCACGGTAAGAGGGAAATTTGGTGCCCAAGGAAATGAAAAAAATATTAGAACTGTTATTATCTGTACTTACAATAGAAGTACTGCATGGCAGATAACAGCATACAAAGTTCTCTTTTTTATTTATCTTGTTTTACATCTTCTGAACAAAACCAACGTGTAGACAACCGAGGCTTGTTCTAATAACAAAATTGTTGCCTGAAATGAAATTCTTGACATCCCAATCATTCTCTGTAGCCAAATCATTTTTTTTCATATAAAACATGTTTGAAGAACACTTTAATGAATGTTTTGTACTTAGTCATCCACTTTATTTTCTTTGCTAAGAGGTCCTTCAGTAGCCACAAAAGAACAAAGCTCTCTTGGGAGGAATATTTCCTGGTATGTTATTAGCAAAAGATCTTCCTAGGGAGTTAAAGAAAAAGAAACTGACAATTGAAACAAACATGACTTTTTTCCTGCAATTAAGAGGAGCAAATGAGAAATTTTTTGATTGCCATTTTTGACACTGTTGCTGAAGTTCTGAGTTAAAGTGTTCTAAAGTGATAATAGATGGCCTAATAGATCTGACAAAAGCCAAATACTAACTTAACTGTTAATTGATGGAGATAGAGCAGGCCAGGTTAAGGCCATATCAGCTTCTTTTCTGAAAGCAGGTTTTGGAAACTAGGTGAAGGATGAGACTCTAAGAGCAGCAGTGGCAGGGGGGTAATTAATATCTCCATTGAAGTGAAGGCTCTGTGAGTGCAAGGGCCGGACTGGCCTTGCTCACTGGTCCTTGCTCACCCAGCAAGCCCCACATACCCAGCACATGCCTGAAGGGTAACAGCTGTGGCTTGAATGAGGAGGAAAGCAGCTAAACCAAGGACTTGTCTACTAGATACTTTTACTTTCCTTACAATTCAGGCACTATGAAGTCAAATGCATTCACTCTTCTTAGACTTGTTAGAGGTTTTATAGTGATAAACTTTTCAACCCATTTAAAAAATTATTTTTAGCAAACTATATAGCTTTTATTATTTACATTTTAGTCACTATTTTAAATCATAATTATTTCCTTACTTTGACTGTATGGATATAATTTGTTGCTAATTATAGGTCATTTCTAGAATTGAAAACTTTGTTCATCAAATGCATTTTTATATTCTTTAGATTATTCCCATATATAATTTTGTTGTATTCAAGAGTTTTGATAAATAGTACTTTTGCTTTATTTCAGGCCTACATATTCTATAATTTCTCTCCAATTTCTATCTTAGGTTTTAAATTATTTAAAATTGAAATTTTTAGCTTTCAAATATTATATTTTAGCCAACATTTTGTTCTGAGACCTAATTTTACTGAATCATCAGTAAACATAGACTGTATAAAATCGATTTAAAAAAAATTGTGACTATTTCCTTTGTGGTCTAAGAAATGTATAGTGCATGTCTTATATTATACTTGTTTATTTTTTATTAATATAACATGTCTCTCTGAGTTCCATTAATAACTTTTCCTTTGAATTATATTTTGCTCAATGCAATTGACTTTTGGTTAGTTATTTGAGCAATATAATTAATTCAACTATTTTCATTAGTTCTATATTATTTTATTTTAGTTATATTACTTTTAATTTGCAAGTTACCCTTTTAAAATCTAATATGAGAATATTCTAGTAACCAATATGATACATAATGGGTATGTTTTTGGCAAAATATTAACTCATTCTACACATTTCACATCCTCCTGAGCAACACAAAAGGAAATTTGACTTCTTATAAACAGAGTCCACTCTGGGAACCAGGTCAGAAATAATCCTGCTTACTCTGAAACAAGATACTAAGGGGGAAGAGAAAAAAAAGAATAAGGAAATGAGAGAAGAGAATTCTAGAAAGTATAAAAACCTGAAATGAAATTTTTTGGTGGGAAAATGGAGGTCTGGGGTAGCTGACTAGGTCACTATGCACATTGGTAGGAAGTAAATACATGAGATATCTATTTAGTTAGGAATTTTGCATTCAGTTTTTCTATTAGATATCGCTTACAGATCTCCACATATTAAAGATAATATTAATATAGTAATTAGAAGACTAAATGTGTTGTGCTAAAGATGCTGTAAAGGATTAACTGTAAGAAATAAAAGGAAACTTAGATGTCCCTAAAACAGTCTTTGGAGTCAAGAAAATCCTGGTCCCTCAATCGACGGTGGAAGAAGAAAAATGCTCAGCATAGATGATGGAGGAGGCTTTTTAATAAATGTGGCTCCAGATCTCAGCATGCTCACTGAATTCAGGTGAGTCAGAATCCCTTGAGTACATGAACACTTTAAGGAGAGAGTCTGAAAATACCTCACTTCGTATCCTTAATTTCATTCTCCAAATGTCGTGTAGAAAGCAGAAACAACATCTGAGTAACTTTCTGTTTTGAAGCAACAATCTGAAAGAATTATCTACTTTTCTAAGAAAATGAGGTGTCCCTTCTTTTTTCCCTTTATTTTTTAGGGACAGAAAGAAGAGAAGATAGATAGATGATAGAAAGATAGAAAGATAGATAGATAGATGATAGATAGATAGATACATACATACATACATACATACATACATACATACATACATACATGTATACATGTATATAAAAATACACAGACAGGTAAAGGGGACAGTAGACAAGTCCATTTTGACCTTTCTGGTGTTTTCTGTTTATTTGCTTGTTCTTAGGGAGAGAGGAGAATGTAGGAAACAAGATGAAGAACCAAGAAAATATATCTCCATGGGAGCTGGGGGGCGGGTGCGGGATTTCAGTGATAATGCCAGTGTCTGTAATTTACCATGTCCCCTTTCTCTTTGTTATGACTTTCCATCATCGGCTCTTTTCTGTTCTGAGTTTCCCCATAGACTGTGAAATAGGAGCAGTCTGAAATTTCAGATTCTTGTTTGTTTTAAAAATTTATAGAATCTTTCTTGTGCTGTCATTTACACTTCGGGGATGCTGATAAATTAGAGATCTAAATGCTGAATATCTGCATGGAATAAAATGTTACCAAGAATTCATATTCTTCTATACCTCGTCCCTGCTAATGCAGCTATCCAGGGGTGGTTAAGAGGAAGATGTGCTTTTTTATTCAGTAACATGAGAATATGTCAAAGCGTTATAAATATTATTGTTTTTTGTCTGCAAAAACGATAGTGAGCTTTGTACAAATTGATAGTGAGAAGGAAAAAAAGATTTGCTAGTATTTGTCTACTATGAAGTCTATTTTTTAAATTGGTTTTCTTCTGATAAAATTGTATAAAATGTATAGGTTGGGGACTTTTCTTTCATCTTTAAAAGACCAATAGATTACACACACACACACTATATATATATGTGTGTATATGTGTGTGTGTGTGTGTGTGTGTGTGTGTGTGTGTATTTTAATTTTCACAAGAATTCTGGTCTAGTTTCACATAAAATTTGAAAAAAAAATGGTTTAAATTACACATTAAGTGTATTTAACCAGTTAAATATTTCACAATTTTAGCTATGGAGTTGCAGTGTTCTCCTGGGAGAAAGAAGACATAAAGTAAAGTTTTAAAGAGATCTGTTATGAGTCCAAAATACTTGAAGATATTTTGTTAATCATAAGTGTGTTTTCAAACATTTTGTTATCATACCCTTTGTCAAACAAAATCTTAAGTGAAATATAATTAATGAAAAGTCATAAGTAGAATTTTACTCGTATTCACTTATTTTCTAATTCAATTTCAGAATAATTTCTTGTTTAGATAAACTGTAGTATCAATAAAAATGACTTAATTCAATTAGCCATTTAAAATCCATGGTTATGGCTTATAGTTTAAGAATTTTATTAATCCCACTATATAGTTACATTTTATTTTGGTTGAATAACATTACAAAAATATTGACTTCCCAAAATTTTTTAATGAAAAAATTAAAATATGCTACCTTGCAACCTCAGGGCGTTTTTTAAACAAAGTCATGTGGGATCAAATTTTCTTTCAAAATTGGATCTCATATTGACAAAGAAGCAAAGACAATACAATGGACTTAAGATAGTATTTTCAACAAATGATGTTGGAACATTTAGACATCCAGATGCAAGAAATTAAATCTAGACACAGATCTTACAACCTTCATAAAAATTAATTCAAAATGGATCATAAACCTAAAATGAATCATAAAAGTAAAATACAAAACTATGGAACTCCTAGAAGATAACATAGGAGAAAAGCTAGATGACCTTTGGAATGGCAATGGCATTTCAGATACAATATCAAAAGCATGATCTATTGAAAAAAATGATTGATAAATTAGACTTCATTAAACTTTAAAACAAACTATTATTCTGTTAAATTAGAATAAAATAGAATTAGAAACAAGCCACAGATTGGGAGGAAATATTTGCAAAATATGCATCTGATAAAGGACTGTTATCCCAAATATACAAACTCTTAAAACTCAACAATAAAGAAATAACCCAGTCAAAAGATGAGCCAAATACTTTCACAGACACCTCACAAAGAAGATATCAGATAGAAAATTAGCATATGAAAAGATGCTCCACAACAGATGTTTTCAGGGAAATGCAAATTCAAATAATGAGATACCACTACACCTATTAAAATAGCCAAAATTCGGAGCACTAACAGTCCCAAAGAAATAAACTTAGCATAGAACACATAAACATATATGAAAAATATAAAATGCCCTGGAAATTTCACAAAAGTAGAATTAAACAAAAGTAGCTCTTTAGAACATTTCGACTCTATCAAGTTACAAATTCTAAGTTAATTTATAAACTTAATGTGATACCGATAAAAAAAACATCAATTTTTCTTTGGAGCTGGTCAAGTTGATAGGGGAAAACAAACACATAAAAATAGCTAGGACACCACTGAAAAGGAAGAGCTATGAAGAGGAACTAGCTTTTATAATATGTGAAACATATTTAAAACCTCTGTAGTTAGAATATGTTATCTGGCATATGAATAAACAAATAGATAATATGGAATTGAATAGAAAGTCCAAATATACACACAAGTACATATGATAAAAGATCTCAAATCATTAGGGCAAAGATGAGCTTTTAAGTAAATTATGTTGGAAAATTGAATAGTCATTTTAAAAAATAAAAGAAATCATTTCCACAAAACAACACAGAAAAACCTCCAAATGAGTCGGAGTTCTAATTGTAAAATATAAAACTCTTCATGAACCAGAAGAAAATCTGAATGAATTCCTCCATGAGTGTAGGGAAAGACTTTCCAATTACATATTAAAATTCATATTCTATTAAAATAAAATATCATTACTTTAGAACTTATAAATATTTAAATATTTACATAATATACATGTAAATATATAAATTTTATATAAATGTTTATAATAAATTTATTAAAAATTTGAATGGAAAAATACACATCATAAACAAAATCAAAAGGTTAATGGAAAACCAGAAGAAAATATTTACAATATGTGTCACCAATACAGAGTTAATATACTCAAAATATTAAAAATGTGAGAAAAAAATTTTAAAACCTAATAGAAAAATGGACAGATGGCATGAATAGACCTACAATCATATATAGACACACACAATTTTAAAATATTTAAGTATGTGAACTTCACCTTCACTCGTGAGAGAATTGGAATATTGAACAAAATTCAAAAGCTTGAATATATATTTTGTTGGCAATGTTGATGAAGCTGTTACCACTCTCATGCATTGTTCGTGAGAATGTAAGATGATACAACTGCTATGGAGAGGAATTTGGCAACTTTTAAAAAACTATGTACGCATTTTCTCTTTGACTCAGCAATCTCTTCTCTGGAAATTAGATAAACCTCCAGCAATACAAAAATAGCTTGGCTCAAGCTTATTCATTAATACATTATTTTTAACTGCAAAATATTATAAACCAGTAAAATGTCCAAATATAGGAGAATAGTTGAATAAACTTTGGTAGATACATCCAAAGGAGTACTGTTCAACTATAAAAAAAAATTGAGTGATGCACATAAACTGATTGAAATGATTGGAATATTACTCTGATTGGGTGATTAAAATTAGCACCACTAATAAGGGGCAAACAAACACTGTGTGCCTCAAAATGAGATATCCTCTACAGGTCACAATACATATAACATCTCGGCAGCTGGGAATGCATAACTTGAACCTTAATCATGAAATGGTATCAGAAGAACAAAATTGAAGAACATTCTATAAAATAACAGGCCAGTGTTCTTCAAGCCATATGGTATAAAATACAAAGAAGTGCTAAGGAATTCTTCCAGATTGCAGGAGGTTAAAGAAGAAACTAAATCCAATATGTGATCCTAAATGAGATCTTGTACTATAGCAAATTGTGCTATACAATATATTGTTGTGATTGTTAGTAAAATGGGAAAAATGACTGTGAGTTAGATAAAAGCATTTTATCAAAATTAATTTGTCTGAACTTGTAACAAACAGTACTGTGGTTATAAAAATTACACTCTTGTTTTTAGATTCTTTACTTTCCTTTTTACGTTATAGCTTTCATATGTATTCATCTAAACATAGAGAAAGCCACATCAAAAATGGTATAATTTTTCCCTTCATCTACCATACATATTTTAAATGACATAAAAGAAAAAATGTCCTCTATGTTTTCCTTCGTATTTACTATATTTGCATACCTATCTTTATTCTTGAAGTTCACAGTTTACTTCTGGCATCATTTACCATCAGCTTGAAGAATTTCCATTAACATTTGTTTTAGAGCAGTTCGACTCATGACAAATTCTTAGTTTTACCTTGTTGAAAAATGTCTTTATTTTACCTTTATTGCTAGAAAATATTTTGATGGATAAAGATTTCTGGGTTGCCAGTTCCTATTCTTTCAGTGCTTTAAGATGTTGTTCCACAGTCTTTTAGCCTCCACAATTTGTGTTAAGAAAATTGTCATTATCTCAGTAACATCACATTTTTTTTACATGTAATGGATTAAGATTTTTTTCATTACCTTTGATTTAATTATGATATGCCTGGACATAGTATTTTTTGAGCTTATCCTATTTTAGTTTAATGAGCTTTTTAAAACTCTAAATGAATATCTTTCATCATATTTGGGAAGTTTTCCTATATTATTTAAAATTTTTGCTGCACCAATCTCTCTTTTCCTTCTGGGATTCCAATAATATGAATGATAATTTTTTTTTGTTATTGAACCTGTCCCACAAGTTCCAAGCCTTTGATTTTTTTTTTTTGGTAGTATTTTATCTATTTCTTGAGTAGGATAATTTCCACTGGTCTCTCTTCAAAATCAATGACTTTTTTTTTCTCATCATCATTCTGCTATTTAATTTTGTATATAGACAAATATATTTTTATTTTAATGTTTCCAATTAGTTATTTTTAAAGTTTCTATTTGCCTGCTGATACCTACAATCTCTTCATTCATTTTAAGCATGTATGATGTTTACACTTTGCCTCATGGAGGATGGTTGTGAGAGCTGCTTATAGTTTTTCAATAGTTTAAATATTTTACTCTCTTCTTGTTTGCATGATTTCTGATAAGAAGTCAAATGTAATTATTATCTTTATTTTTCTGTATATATCACACTTTTTCCCTCTGGCTTCCTTCAGAATTTTTTTTAATACTTAATTTTCTTTGGTTTTAAGATGACATACCTAGGTGTACATTTTCTTTTTTTGCATTCATCTTGATTTTCTCTGAGCTTCTGGAATATGTGTTTTGATGTCTTACTTTAACTTGAGGAAATTTTCAGTCATATTGCTTCAAATATTTTTCAATTCCTTTCTTTTTCTTCTGATAGTCATATAAGCATAAGCTACATCTTTTGTAGGTTTTTCCACAGTCTTTGGATGTTTTGTTCTAAGTTTTGTTTGTTTTCAGTCTTTGTTCTCTTTCCTTTTCAGTTTTTAAGAATTCTATTGATGTATCCTCTAGCTCAGAGATTTTTTTCTTCAGTTGAGTCCAGTCTACAGATAGCCCATCAAAAGCATCCTTTGTTTCTGTTAGTGTTTTTTATCTCTAGCATTTCTTTTGTTTTTATCTTAAGATTTCTATCTCTCTGCTTACATTACCCACCTCTTTCATGCTGCCTCCTTTATCCATTAGATCTTTTAGGATATTTATCATATTTATTTAAAATCCTGGTCTGATAATTCCAACATGTCTGCCATATTGTCTCTTCTAAATGTATGTGTTTTTTTCTTTTTCTTTTCTCTCTCTCTCTCTTCTTTTTTTTTTTTTTTTTTTTTTTTGCCTTTGTTATTCAGACATGATGTATTGGGTAAGAGGAACTTTTGTAAATAGGCTTTTAGTCATGTGGTGGTGAGGTGGCCGGGGAGCTAAGAAGTGTTCTATAGTCCTATGATTAAGCCTTAGTCATTCAGTGAGCCTGTTTCTCTGGACTGTGAATCTCCCAGTGTTTCAAAGTCATCCTCCCTCTCCTTTAGGTGGGATAGGATGGCTAGAGTAGGCTAGAGTAGGTTATTTACCTTCCCCCAGGTTAGTTTGGCTTCAGTAATACCCCAGCAATTTAAGAGCTAGTTAACTAGTGTCCTCTAAGGGCAGGCTTCGTTAAGAACAAAATGCTCCAGGTATTTCAAAATAATATCTTTCTACCCCTGCCAGCAGCCCAAGGGGATTTTTCTCCAATATTTACTGTAAGAATTTGTTGGAGATCCTAGAGGTTAATCTTACAATATTATGGAAACCCCAAGACTGGGTCCTCTGGAGTTTCTAACTCTTAAAGTTGTCCACACTGAGCCTTCAGTAATTCACCAGTTAAAGTTAAGGTTTTCCAACCTGGCACTGATTCCTGCAGTAGTTTCCCCCTATGAGCCTCTGCACCCTTAAACCACAATCTCCTGCATTCCCCTGTCTGAATCTCCAGACAGTGGTTTCCCCGTGTTCTTCTCTCTCTTAAAGATCTAAAAAGAGTTGTTGATTTTTCAGTTTGTTCAGCTGTTTGTTGTTAGAATGGAATAATAACTTCCAAGCACCTTACATGGGGAACTGGGTGCTTTGAAGGCTTTGTGGGATAATTCCCACATGTTGCGTCATCTCAGGGTTATAATTTTTTCTCTTGAGGATTGGTCATGTTTGTAGGTCATATTCTGCTGGGTCTTTTAACATCAAGTAATTTTAGATTGTATCTTGGACAAATGCATCAATTATTTTGTTTTGAGAATCCTCTGGAGAATGTTGATTTACTGCTCATGCTGTTGTTGCTTTATGAGGCAATTGACCAGTCTAGGTTCAGCTGCAAGTTCTTTCTTGACTTCTGACAGCTATGATTTCTTTGCTAGCTAAGTGTTCAAAGAATTGGCTGTGGTACTTAGGTCTTATCCATCGATGCTACTTGTAGTTTTCTGAAACTTGGCAGTGATTCTCAAAGTCTTTCCTATGCTTTTGTAGGCCTGTTCCACATATTCCTGATAGGAGTGAGTCAGGTACTTGTGTTGGACCATATATAAAATTATGGAATTCATTCCCCAGTTCTATGCTCTCCAAGACTTCGCCTATAATTTCTGGCTATCAAGGCCCTCTGTCCCTGTTCCTCTATCCTGAAAGTTAGACTTTTCTTCTGAGTTTTAGCTTTCTGAGCAGTTATATTTGACCATCTGGGGATCATTTTTAGGGCAAAGCTGTGAGAGAAAAGAGAGTAAAAAATATTGGAAATCCCATACCATATACTTTTAAAACAACAGTGACCCCTTTTCCTTGTTCATCTGCCTAGAGATACAGGTTTGACTTTAGGATTTTTATATTACCCGTGACTTCACCTCTAATAAAGCAGCAGCTATACATCTCTGCAATGGTTTGACTCTGCAGCAAGGCTTAAAAAAAAAAAAAGAAAAGAAAGAAGGAAGGAAGGAAGAAAGGAAAGAAAGAAAGAAAGAAAGAAAGAAAGAAAGAAAGAAAGAAAGAAAGAAAGAAAGAAAGAAAGGGAAAGGAAGGAAGAAAAGAAAGAAAGAGAAAGAAAGGAAAAGAAAAATGGAAAGAAATAAGAGAAATGGAATTCACACTGAATGCTTTATTTGTTCTGGCCCTATGGCCAGAAAGAGAAGCTTTCCTCAAGGTTTTTGCTGCTTGCATCCACTGTATAATTTCATAACTCTAGCTACTGGATCTTCTTTGAGTCAAAACTGAGAAATAAAGGAAAAAAGAAACCTCCGGGAATGTACCGGTATCTATTTTTCCTCAGGTTTTGACCTCCTCTTTTACCTGCCAGTTATTGTTTACTTTTTCAGAGTCCTCGGGTACTAGGCTTCTGTTATGTGTTCAGAATTTTTAGTTGTAACCATCGGGAGAAATAGGCTCTTGTGTTCTTACTCCATGACACTTAGTGTCTTCATTCTTGTGAGAAAATATATTAGATGGTAAGGGGTATTTGTATGCAACATATGTTTAAATGTCCAGAGAAAGTAATTATATGTACATAGATCTAAATGTAGGTATAGTTATAGAAAAAATGTTAAAGTGTAGCAAAATGTTCAAAAATTAGTGAATCTGATTAAAGTCTATAGAGTTATGTCTTCTATTCTTGTACCTTTTAATTAAATTTTCAATTATTTCAAAAAAGTTTTTTTTTAATTAAAATAACTCTGAAACACCTGCAATTTAAGACTATTCTCTAATAAAATTGTTCAATACATAGCATTTACCAATATTGTTTTGAAAGATGTTGGCATCTTCTTTATAACTTGCGCTTTCCTGGGCAACATAGAATGACAACTTTAACACAATAAATCTTTAATTTTTTAAATGGGGGAACATGTTCCTGGAGCAGTAGTTCTTGCTATTGCTTTTATTTTTTTTTTAACCATAAATTCAGAAGTCAATGTTTTGTTATAAATTAATATGATGGAATCCTAAAGACTGACAGAAACACTTTGGGCATATTTGTTGTGTATGTTTCAAGTGTTTGTTTTATTTTCATTGCATTCACTTGCATAAAATCTCTACGGCAAAACAAGCAAAATAGAAATGAACATAATAACTGTGTTCTATTCCATCTAAACTGTGACATCCTGCTGAATGATAAGAATGTCATAATTTTATTTTTGAAGTAAATTTGTCATTTATTCTGGGTATTGATTTTTGAATTAGACAATGGTGAGAGCTGCATTTTTTTTTTGTAGCAGTGTTTCATAAAAACACTTGTTCCAATGTCAATGGCATAAGACTCAAAATATTTTTTTCTTCCTGAAGGTCTGTGCTTTTTCCTTTCCTCAAAACAAACAAACAAAAAATAAAAAGCAAACAAATACATTAGCACAGGGTCCATAGGGGATTTTTTTAAACAACATTTTACTGTAAAAAACATTGAGTAATATTTGTATTGTAATATTTAAAAATCCATGTATTATCCTATTATGATCAAAAAAATTTGGGTGAGAGTATTTGGCAATCTATGCTTTTCTAGCCCCTCTTATTGATAGTGTTAAGGGTGGAAAATTTTCAAGTGAGCCAACTTCTGCTCCTGTAATCTGCCTGCCTGTTTGATGGTAACAAGAATGGTAATTCGCTCAAAGATATGCTAATGGATAACTTCTGCTTCTGTAATCTGCTTGTTTGTTTTAGGTTTTATAAACTGCCTCTTTTGGGAGTCAGGACTGATCTCCTCTAACCCTGCTTGGTAGAGAGTCAGTTGCCGGCTGTTACATATTTGGTTGATGGTAGTATATATGAATTATTACATAATGGCTCCCGTATTCATGAAATACAAGTCTAATGTAGAAAAAGTACACCAACAATTGACAAACAGATAAAGAAGATAATTTCAAATGGTGAAAAATAGGGTAATAAGATGTAAATGAATGAGACCAAAGAATAAAAATGTTTCAGGGAGAGGAAACACCCAAAGCTGTTGGAAGAAAACTCTTTAGTAATCTTGAGGAACCAAAGGAAGGTCAATGAGGTTACAGATTAGTGAATTAAGGGAGAGTGGGAAGACCTGAGTGTAGAAGAGTAGACTGGGGAAATCACATGAGACTCAAGCCATGATAAAGGACTGGAATTTTATTCTAAATGAAAAATATTTTTATATATTTATATATTAACTATATTTTATTTATATTAAATATATATAAATACATATATTTATAAAACATATGAGATTTACAATAAGAAATACATGTTTCTCTGATCGTCAGGTGAATAATACATTGATGAATTAAATTAAACAAGAGTGAAAACAGGAAAGCCAGTTAGGAAGCTTTTGCTTCAATCAAGAAGAGATGTTAGCTTACATAAAGTTGGAAGCTATGGAGATGGAGAGATATGGGTAAACTGGAGATATTTTCGAGATAAAATCAGCAAGGAACTATATTAGATGTTGGGTTCTGAGAGAATAAGAAGCATTATTGGATAATTATGAAATTTATTGGAATGATGAAGAATGGGAGAGAAACATTGGGAAAGGACTTTTATCAGGATTTGATTTTGCTTATTTTAAGTATCTTAGAGGAAGTGAGAGAGGGTGAGGCTTAGGTCACATATATAAGGCTTAATGTTGATAGCAAGAAGAAAATTTGATCTTTTTTTCATTCAGAAAAGTGGTTGAGGAGTGATTCGGGGTTTAAGGAGAGGTATATTTTGAATAAAAACTGTGAAAATTGTATTAAATAATCAAAGAGAATGAAATAAACAATCGACAGAGAAATTTTTGGGTTAAGCCAAATCAGGTATTATGAGTTTACAATGAATATCCTAGAATATATTAAAAATGCATAGCCCTAGATGATTTTTTTGTGTATTTGGATATGTAGTATTTGCCCTGGGTTCCTCATCATTTTATTTAGAACTGCATATAACAATGGTTTTAAGTAATTAAGACATTGATGGTTTATGTACACACTGAGGGGGAGAGTGGGCAGCCAAGGGTGAGTCACTGACAGCCAGAGTTCCCCACAACTGCTTGTGCACCTGGATCAAGCCCTGCCTTCGGTTATTGGCCAGCAATCAATCATAGATACCTGTAGCTAGTCCCTCTGGCTCTGCCTTCATGCCCTCAATCCAACAATCTCACCAGACTCCACTGAAGTGTGTACATTCAGAAGGAAAGTGTGCAGCCATAGGACAGCAGGCCAACGGTCAGAGCCTCTGTAACTGACATTGAACAGATAGTTGGCCCCAGCTCTTGCTACCTACTCTGGCCCCCATCAGTATGAGTGTGTCTATTACTGGCACCTATCACTATGTGGGTACCTGAAGCTTGCCTCCACAGATGAATATACGCACACCACTTGCTCTGACCACTACTGATGCTTGTTCTGCTGCTTAGCTACCAGAACAGAGATGCCAATTAAGACATCAACAGCCCTTGTAGCCACTGCAAACCTCTACACTGTTTGCCAGGGACCACATGATTGTTGACACAGTGGATTCCAGAGGTCTGAGCTGAACAGACATCACACTGGGCCCAGTGCAATGCATGCCCCCACACTTGGCACCATGCACCACTGGATCCAGGGTGCCACAATCCAGCATGCCCCCACCCACAGGTGAAAGGCTTCCCTTACCAAAGTCAGTCCATAAAGTCTGAAAGATATGACTTTCTTTAAATGCACAGAAAACTACATAAGACTGCAGAGTTCACAAAGAATCAAGGAAACATGGCTTCACCAGTGAAATACAGTAAACTTCAAGTAACTGGCCCTAAACAAATGGAGATCCAGAAATTGCTCAACAAAGAATTCTACAGGTGCTCAGAAGGCTACAAGAGAACGTGAATGAATAATATAACAATAGGAAAAAATTATGCAAAAACAAAGGTGAAAAGTTCAACAAAGAGATAGAAAAAAAAGAACCAAACAGAAATTTTGAATTTGAAGACTACATTGACTGAACTAAAGAATGCAGTAGAGAGCATCAATAAAAGGTACTGGAAAAACTAGATATCCATACAGAAGAATGAAACTGGACCCCTATCTTACACCACTTGCAAAAATAAACTTGAAATGGATTAAAGATATAAACACAAAACCTGCAAACATAAAACTATAAGAAAACATAAGCAAAAAGCTTCTTGACTTTGGTCTTGGCAGTGATTTTCTGAAAAGACACCAAAAGCACAAGATATAAAAGCAAAAATCAATAAGTGGGATATCAAACTAAAAGGCTACTGCACAGCAAAAAAAAAAAAAATCAACAAAAGAAACAATCTGGGGATTCAGAGAAAATATTTGCAAATCACATATCTGAATTTTAAGGGTTAATATGCACAAATACACACACACACACACACACACACACACACACACACAACTCGATAGCAGCAAACAAACAACACAATTCAAAAATGGGCAGAGGAAATGAATAGACAGTTTTCCCAAGACAACATACAAATGTCCAACAGGTTGATGAAAAAGTGCTCAACATCACTAATTATCAGGAAAATGCAAATCAAATCCACAATGAGACGTTATCGCACAATTTTTAGAATGACTATCTTCAAAAAGACAAAAGTGCTTGCAAGGCTGTGAAGAAAAGGGAATTTTTGTTTAGTAGTGGTGGTGAAAATGCAAATTGGTAGAGACACTTTGGAAAACAGTATAAAAGTTTTTCAAAATATTTCAAAAAGAACTACTATTTGAGCCGGAAAACCTCTTCTGAGTATATGTCCAAAGAAACTGAAATCAGGATGTTGTAGGGGTATCTGTATTCCCATGTTCATTAAAACATTATTTACAATAGCTAAGGTATGTGAACAACCTAATTGTCCGTCAACAGAAGAATCGGTAAAGAAGATGGGCTGTATACACACACTGGAATATTATTCAGCCATAAGAAAGGAAATCCTGACATTTGAGACAACTTGAATGAACATGAAATAAGTCAGATATAGAGACAAATACTATGTAATGTCATTTATATGTGGAATCTAAAAAAGCTGAACTCAGAAAAACAGAGTAGAGTGGTGATTACCAGGGGCTTAGGTGGGGAAGGAAGAATATTGGTCAGGAGGCACAAACTTCCAGTTATAAGATTAATTAATTCTGGAGATCTAATGCACAGCATGGTGATTATAGTTGACAATATTGTATTATCTACTTGAATGTCACTAAGAGAGTAGATCTTAAATGTTCCCACCATGGTAACAATGTGACAGAATGGAGCTAATGCTTTGGTGATAATCGTTTTGCAATGTATAAATGTATCAAATCAGCACTTTGTATACCTTAAATGTATTTGATGTTATAAGTCAATGATATTTCAATAAAGGTAAAAAATGAAATAAAACTTTATTAACATTTTAAAAAGCACTCATGATTTAGTGTAAACAACATTTTTATCTTGTTTCCAGATTAAATATTGTTAGTTAAAGTTTCAGTAGAAGGTAATAGTTTATGAATATCATGATATTCCAGACAGAATTGAAAGCCCATGCTTTCTTGACATTCTGGAAAACTTTGACTGCTGAAAAATCCAAAGACTGAGACTCTTTTTCTCTATTAAGCAATATTATGACCTTGTTGTGACTGATTATGGTAAAAGGTATAAATTTAGGGAGGCTCAAAACTTTTGAACTGTTTTATAGTTTGTGTTAGACACTAGGATGAGGATTTAATACTTTTAGAATATTATCTTTTCCTTCCCATGAAGTTTTTGTGAGGCTTGAAGTCAGGGAACAAAGTAGATTGGAATTCAGATCTCTTGTTCACTTAGTGTTTACACCCTAATGCAGAGCTCTGATAAAAGGCTGCATTAAAGCTATCTGCCCTTTTCTATGCCTCTAATGTGTTGGGAAAACTTATACCTTTCATTCTTTTCCTTTCTCTTTGATTTCAAACTCAAATATTTGTTTTCCTAAAAACTCAATCAATTCTTGCTGTGGAATGCCCCATAAAGAGAGATGAAACCAAGCAGCTTCTCTTCTATTAAAAGTTTCTGACCATCTTTAGTGGAGTTACACCCCAGGAGAAATCCTTCCAGTTTCCTATATTACTCAGGCTTAGATGTGATGTATTGTAGCATTTCTATTCACTTTTTTCATGTCTTATCTTCCTGGTAAACTTCCCCTCTAATATGCCCAGGCTATTCTTATTTCTTACCTGAAGTCCCTACAAAACTCAGCTAATAATATCTGAAATACTCTTTACTGGACTCTTCATCTCCACTTCTCAATGACATCCATATTTAGTATAATCTCTTAACTGATCAGGCAGGAGGACATCAAGAAAGATTTCTCAAATTTTCTTATTATTTTCTTCCTCAGGATCATCTTCAGAGGACACATCTCATTTCCTTGGACCCAGGCTCTTGGGTCGGGGTCATGACATACGGCTCTCTGAGAACTTGTCTCATCAACTATTGAATCTCATTAGGGCTTAAATATACTTCTAGAACCATCACTAAAAGAAATAGCATGAGAGCATGTCTTCTTTTTTCTTTCTTTTCCATCTAGCCATTGTTTTAGAATGAGCTCACTTGGTAAAAATCACTTTCAGTTCCTCTATGTAGCTTAAGGACAGCATAGTCAGTTAATACAATTTCTTGAGTGAAAAAAATTTTTCAGTATGTTGTTACATTAACTGAATGATATTAGCAACCCTTGGAGGCACTTTCTTGGAGAAAGTATACCTGGGAAATCTGTTAGCACATTCTTACTTTGAGAGTGAATTCCTTGGTGATGGGATCAGATTCTTTCAAGAGGCATTTGTGCTACCCCCTAGGGAGTGTCAGTGGGAAATCTCTGCAAAGAAGCCACATTTTATAGTCACAACATAATATTCAGTAATATCTACTTAGTGATAGCTAAATTTTAAAGTATTCAGAATACCTAAACCACTTCTCATGAGAAGATATTTTGGAGTTTTTTTAATTATTATTGACAAACCATAATGAAATCAAGTTTCATTTTATATATTCATGTCTGTGACTAAATGCTACAAATCCTCCTATATCCCAGGAAATTATTTGCTGGGTGTTCTGCATATGACACAAATCCTGGGCTTAAAAATCTAAGCCATTGAAGTTCTTTGCAGAGCACAAATCCACACACTTGAAATTTCAATGAGAATGTTATCATCTTCTTGCACTGGGTTGAGGAGTCACTTGCATAAAAAATATGATGATAGTCTGAAGCCAAAATTATCTAAAAATTTTTTCTGGAAAATTTTAACGAAGTTTTGCTATATGTGCTGAGCAATATTTACATTCAAAATGTCTTTAAAATTTCTATAGCTTGGAAAATTTGTTTTTTCAGGTCAAGATGTATTCTTATTTCTTACCTGAAATCCCTTTCTTTCAGAGTCCTGCATGTGAGGCAAGTCTGGCGACTGGACTCTGAGAAAGGATGATGTTGAAAACAAATGAAGGGAATTTAGGATAATTGCACAAACATTGAGAATCTGTTGGGGGTAATTTTGGTCATGGCTGTGTGATTAAAATATAGAATTATCAGATATTATGCCTCCTTGAGCCTTTTGATCTTGAGATTCTTCTGGTCTATATCCTTCCTTTTTAAAGAATCAACATTGGTTACTATTCAAATGCTGTACTGATTTAGTAGACCAGCGACTTATTTAAGGTTGCAGGGTTGTATAGAAAAGTCCAATGCAAAGAAAAGATTTAGATTCCTCAGGGAAGCTGAAAGTAATGAAAAAGAGAGTAAAGTTGCATCGTTTCAGTAAATAACAATGAGGTTCAATGGAGTTGATTACTAATGATCTTGAATGGACCTAGGAATAAGTCTTTCATTTCTTTGCATAGATACCTCATAGTAATGTTCTTGGGTAAGATCTCAAAGAAGGATACATTTCACATAAGTAGATCTGTTCACAAATGCCGTGTACTGCTGTTTAATATGTTAGAGTGACCTCAGAGCTTTCTAATACAGAGCAGTGTCTGGATTGGTCATACATTCAGAGGTTCAGACAAAGAGAAAACATAAGATCAGTATATAAAACCATGCATTTTTTTATACCTCAATAAATGTGACTTTTTAAAAAAAGTATTATTAAACACAAAAATATAATTTTAAGATTGTAAAAAAACTGTGTTTTTGGTAAAGGTTGATAGAATGTCCCATACTAATTCTATTGTAGTAAGCAGATAAACCATTTTCCTCTTATCACTTACACCAGACAACAAAATGTACTAAAGAAATGACTTTGGATAAATACAATTGATGTATTCTATCCCTCTATTGAGAGACAATACAAAATGAGTTAATGATAACTCTGGAACCCAACCACCTAGTTTTTAATCCTACTCTGGCACATATAAATTGAGAGACTTGGAAACATTATTTCATTTCTTTGGACATCAGTTTTCTCATTTTAAATTGGAGATAATACTAATACATGCCTTATAAGGTTGTTGATAAAATTAATACATATAAATATTAATATTTAATATGTTATTGCACATAGAATAGTGTTTGAGACAGAGCAAATACAAAGGAATCTTTCACTATCATTAGGCTGATGAGAAGAAGAGCAAAAATGAACTTGTAGGCTTTGACAAATGCCTTTGACAAACTCCAATGGCTTTTGTAACAGTTTCCACATGCCTTCTTTCTTGTACTTGACAATTTTATACTTTGATTTATATCCTATTTGGTTTCTACTTTGTGTCTTGGTTTGCTTTTCTCAGTCCACTGTCAGTGGTGTCAAAATTTGCCTCTGATTTCTATTTGCCTCTGGACTCTGCTTTTGAATCCTCACCAAGGACTTTCCCTAGATTCATCCCATTTCTTCTCCTCAACTTCTTCACTTTGTAACATGTTCACTTCAGATGCCTGAGACACCTGCTCTCAGCTGATCCAACAGGCAGAGCATTAATGAGAATAGGAGAGGGTCAGAGATTATTTCCACTTTGAGGCCACAGTTGCCTTGTCAAAGCTGGATCTCCTTCTTTTCTTTCTTAATAAGAGCACTAGGCTCAAGTAAAGGGGGTTATTGGTTTAATGATTTTGTACTAAATGAGGATCTTAGGCTCCAATAGTGCACATATGCTGTTAGTGAGCATCTGGTCTTGAACACTCACTGGATTAAGTAAACAGGCATAGTCCTGATGTGTAGGTAACATAGTGGCAAAGAAGGTAAGCTTCATATCTAGACTGCCTGGATTCCCCTACTGACTCCTCTATAGCCCTGCTGAGCAATCTTGGGGATATCACCTGAGAAATCTTAATCTTAAATCCCTTAAATCTTAAATTTTGTCACCTATAAAATTAGGGATAATCATATTTCCTTCTTAAAGTTATTCTGTGGATGAAATGAATTAGTGTATGCAAAATAGAATAGGGTCTACCATATGTGTTATTATTACAATTAAAGAGCTACTTGATATTATTAGTAGTGTTAAGTTGTTAATGACCCTGTCCTTTTAAGGATTCATGTGAAAAGGATCATAGCAACTCATAGGACTTATAGGCAGTGAATATACTACCAATACAGGTGCTAAAGGAAATGGTGGATGATGATACCAGTGCTAATGAAATGTGGATGGAGAATGATGGGCCTCATAATGAGGCCCCAGCAATAGACACCCGGCTGCCATGTCCACTCCACTTCTGTGAGTACATGCTCAGGCTTTACTGGAGATAATCCACTGACCCAAAGTTAGACTATAGAAGCTATCCAGCAGCATAATATAGAAGCACATCCTGCTTATCTTCCAGTGGAAGCCATAGCATGGACTCAGTGAGCACAGTTCAAATATGGGCTCAGTCATCCTCTCAGCTATTGGAAGAGTGTGACATTCTTCACTAGTGGAATTGACACTGTGGGGACACCCACACAAAAAGTGACCTGGCATACTGTCACCACCCAGTCTGACACTGTGCCTGTTCCATATCCCCTCTGCCACTGAGGTGTAAGCACTTTCACTCCATGACATATTATGTAACCATTAAAATGTTCGTGAAGAGTGTACAATAACATGGGAACTTGCCCTACCTCTAAGTGCCTAGCTCTATCACAGTACGGATAAGTGTATGCATTTTAAGACACATATCACCTTTTTTATAAAGCACTTGTTTTTAATTGCATTTGAATTAAAAATGAGCCTTTTAATGTGAAGGTTTACTCATTTTTCTACCTAAGCTCCCAATACAATACAATGCCCAACAAAGCCCATTAAATGAGTGAATGAATGAATGAAAATCTGTACTGCTAAAGCTTCTTTAAAAATTAAAGTATGCTTTAATTTTTTGGGTAGTTTGAACATCACACTTAAGGGATGGAGATAACTTCTTTAGTTTCTGGCAGCCTCAAGTCTCAGTGGTCAGCCAATTTGTTTTTATAAACCCACATAAATTAGACTAGATAACATCTATCTTTCTTTGGAGAAGTGGTATTATTGTTCAGAATCGTGGACCTCTTTGTCATTACATCTCCAATCCACACACATTAAGCTCCTTAAACCTAATTTGAAAATCGACGTTTCCTCTCCCCAATCATTTCTGTTGCCTATCACACTCTTGGAGTTGTACCACCTTGGATGCTGTTATTAGAAGCGATCTCTCCAGAGCTTTGCAGAAGAAGGCTATTTCTTTCCCAGCCTAGGAGCAAATGTCTCTTTATATGCAGGCTTGAAAATCACTGCCTGTTTGGGTAGTGCATTACATTGTGTGTACAATTCTAATTTGCCCTCGGTTTTCAGCCATTTGTCTCCTTTGGTGATATTGATTTCTAGAGCAATTCTGCTCATTGATTTCAGACTATTTTCCTGAGGCTTGTTCTTGTTCATTCTCTTCAGTATTTATGGAGTACTTCAGAATTGAGCAGTCACATTTTTATATACGTACATTAGGATAAGTCTCACAATATCTTTGAAGCAGTTCTTTAATTTTACAAAATGGATGTGAACAAGTCCCAGGAAGGTAAAACAAACCTCTCTGGAAGGACTGAACTTTTGGAGCAAGCAAGATTAGAAAAATGTATCAGGAAAACTGGGATGAGGGTGATGATTACAAAAACTCATTTGGTTCCTCATGTGCCCTTTGATGAGTGAATCAATATTCTTAAATCTCAGTTTACAAATTGTAAAAAAAGAGAAGGTTAAAAACAAAACAAAACAAAAAAAAAGCATTTTTCCCCCTTACCTACCACCTATATTATAGAGTTGTAAGGATCTATTGAGATAATGAATATAAATATTTCACAAAGGTGAGGTTAGCTCAGGATTAAAAGCATTGATCATTTTCAATATACAAAGAGATAATTGCTAAATGCTAATGTCTTATTGAATATTTTTTTACAGTTTTTTCAACTATGCCTACATGAGAATCATCTGCATGCTCAGTAAAAATGCATGAGATTCACAGATTTAAATAAAGCTCCTCTTAGATATGTCCTACACCCTAGAAACCAAAATTATATATGAGGATTTAAAAGTGGTAAGTCAGACAGACCTGGGTTGAAGCTGAGTACCACCACTTACTATCTATGTGTTCTTATAAATTTTACTTATCTATCATTTCCTGGACTATAACAGGGAGCAATGTGCCATAATCTGTTTGAAGATTAAATGAGAATGCATGCCAAGCACCAAAAGCAGTGTCTGGTATATATTTAGTTTCAATCAATATGTGTTATTATTAGTTTTTCTTTTAAATACATTTGACTATGAATATTCCTCTTTTATTTAGCCATCTATTACTGGTAAAAAATGCTGTTAGCTTTTTTCTTTCTACATTTTCCAGGCTTGTGTGTTAGATGCTGGGGGCTACAAAGATGGATGAAATTGAATCAGTGCACTCACTAGCTAGGATGTGGACTTGTTCATTGGTGTACCCCAAATGAGTAACACTGTATCTGGTACATAGTTGATGCTCAATAATTTTTAATTAAGTGAGTGAATGTCTATAGTGATTTTGGCTGAACAGTGAAGATGATTATGTAAATAATTTTGCAAAGTACACTATAATAAGTGTTCTAATTTAGGAGTGTACTGTCTCAATTTAATTTTATTTCATCATGCTATTCTGTTATTTAGTTGAATTTCATTTTCTTTATTTTCCCCTTTATGGCTACATTGCTACTGGTTTTAGCCTTTTCCAATATTTGCAGTGTCTCCCAATTTTGTATCATGTAAGAATTTTATTAACTTGGCATTTATTTCCTCTGCATTGTGTTGAATAAAAACAATTTTATACAACAGTTAACACCCACCCTCACTCTGTGACTGCCTCCTTCTAGCTTGTAAAGCACTACATTTATCATTTGGCTTGATTTCTGATCTTTGAGTAAGTTTGATCTTCACAACTATGATTTTATCAAAGACAATTTTATGAGCATATTTTCCAATAACATATTTAGAAAGAAACTTACGAGACTTACATGGCACTAGAGCATGCTTGCCTGTGTGGTTGTGTGTGTGTGTGTGTGTATGTGTGTGTGTGTGTGTGTGAGAGAGAGAGAGAGAGAGAGAGAGAGAGAGAGAGAGAAATTCAGTCAAGTAAATCTGAATAAAATTGAATGATTTATGTTGAATAATAATCATGTAATAAAATGATCTCAGGGAAAATCATTTTCTAATACAAAATATACATTAGATCATGAATAAGGACATTCAGTACTAGATAAAATAATATTAGCTAATGTTTCTTGAGTACTTACAGTGTCAGGTACAGCTCTAACTATTTTTATTTTTTATGAATTAAATCAACATTTTTTAAGATAAGTCTAGAATTATCTTTCATTTACAGATAAAGAATAAGAGGAACAGATCAGTTAATTAACTTAGTCAAAGAAACAGAGCCAGTGAACCCATAACAGAGTTGGGATTCCAATCCCCATACACTGGCTCCAGAGCTCATGTTCTTCTCTACTAGAATTTTGCTATTATAACTTTGCCTACCCAGAGTCCATTCCTCCTTTTTCTGGTAATGGCACTTTGATTTAGCTTTGGGCATCATCTCATAGCCACTGAAGACTCAGTAGAGCTGTCTATCAAGTTTCTTGGCCTCTCTTTTACAAAGAGAGATGTACATGACCTGAGAGCAATCAGACTCTCCCAAAATTTTTATCATGATTGGAAGACTGTAAAGAGTGAAAATGATTGGAGTTCATTTATCCTCATTAAGAGACTATTAGTTTCAGCTTTTAAAGTCTCTGAAGTTTCTCTGATTTTTCGATTTAGAAGTCTGGTTATTCATTATTTCTTTCAATTCTCCGAGGTTATGTGATAAAGCCATGGGTTATGATGATACAGGTTATGCATTACCCAACTGTAGTGGGCACTAGGCTCAAGCAAAGGCAGGCTTGTCCTTCAATATACTCCTTTTTGTCTAAATTAGTCATTGTCAGCATCTCTTGATTAGAGAACCCTAATCAATCTCCCAGTATATAATGGCTGTTATGGACTAAATTGTGTTCCCCCCAAACCGATACATTGAAGCTCTAACCTCCAACTTGACTGTATATAGCTACAGGACTTTTAGAGAGGTAAAACCTCATTTAAAGTTATGTAAAGCCATAATGTAAAAACTGGTGTCCTTATAAGAAGAGGAAGAGACACCTGAGGCCTCTTTCTATGCATGGACACAGAAGAAAGGCCATGTGAGGACACTGTGACAGCTGCTCTCTACAAGTCAAAAAGAGAAATTTCACCAGAAACCAGCCCTAACAGTACCTTGATTTAGGTCTTCTAACCTCTAGAATTGTGTGAAAATAAACCTTTTGTTTAAGCCACCTAGTCCCTCATATTTTGTTATGGCAGACTAATACAACGGTCTTGAGCTCTTCTAGGACTTGAGGTGATGTGCTGTGTCTCCTGCTTTGACTGTCCAGAGGCTACTGTCTACTATATAAGACTATTTGGGTTATTCCTCTCTGAATACATTATTCCATGCTAAGCAATGAGGAGTCAGTGGTGAACAAAGTAAACCCAATTTTTGCTCTCATGGAGGTGGTTTAAAGTATATGTATTAACTTCATGCACAGCTTCTTTACTATCTAAAGATTTCTACTAAAATATTAATTTATTAGAGGTCTTCCTTGACCACCTACCAGAAGAAGCAATCTCCTATGAGCTCTCCCTATCCTGCTTTTGTGTTTTCTTTCTATAACATTTACTACCAGTTGAAATATTATATATTCATTTCTTGATATGATCATTTTCTATTTCCCCACTAGAATATAATCTCTGTGAGTCTATGGGCCTGGTGTTTTTTTACTGCTACATCTGTCTCAGTTATTATTGGACATATGAAGACACTCAATATGCTTTTATTAACTTGATTAAAGAGTGAATAAATGGTATACATAGCAAAGTGAAGTTTCAATTAATATCAATTCAAAATTTTTTCTCCTTATATGCTGTCCCACTGTGTGAATTACTTCTGTCTTCCAGGTGTTTCTTTTCAGTACCTTTGGTCTCCTCTGCTTTTTAACATTCTCCTTACCTTTTTCTTTTTTTCTTTAATCTTTGAATCTGCTTACTCTGATTATTTTCCCATTCCTACCCATCCTTTTAGTAATTATTTTAATAACTGATAATAGTATAAGGTATAAAGTATATTTCAAATTACCTGATTAAGTGGTATACTCACTCTTGAAAAAGCTGATGAGTCATGTAGTTAAAATTTTATCCAAAAGAAAAGAGAAAGACAAATTGTATACAATCCCATCCTAGGATTGACTAGTGAACCATAATTTAAAAATAATGTTTTCTCAGCCCTGTAACAACCCTAGTACTTCACTCTGGAGCCATTGATATTCCCACTAATATGAATTTTTTAAATATTAGATATAGTTGCTAATATTAAAAATTATTTAAAGCCATAATGTAAAAACTCTCGGAACCTGAGTTTCTAGCTCTTCTTGAGAAACCACATCCTGAAGAGGCCCTGTTGACAGCTGAGTGGCACCTGCCTTGTGTGATCTATATACATTTCTCCCCTTCTCTTCATCCAACACTCATTAGACTCCCTACATCTGACTGTATTTGTTCATTTGCATCTCATGTTTGGCCCCTTGAGGTATGTGATATCATAATCCTGATCTACCACAGGGGTAGTTTGTATAGGATATATAATGACTACTTTAATAAAGCTACTGCACTGAGTTAAACAGATTATTTTAATGGAGTGAGAGGGACCTTATACTGAAATCAATTTGAAACAGTATTATGATTTCTTTATTTTCCAAATTTATAATTTTACTTATGACCTACCTCCTTTTCTGTCCTCTGAATGGCTCCTGCAAGGGTCAAATAATTCCTCTCTAAGACATCAATGCATCTTTAGAATCTGGGCCTAGTGTTATCCCTCTTCAAAAAGGGTTCTCATCCAACATCTCAATCTTTTAGCTAATTATGCTCTTCCTTTTCATCCTAAGTTCCAAGATCTAGGATCCTGCATTGTGTCTAGTGCCAAGACCACAGCTTGCAGCTCCATTTAAGTAACACGCCTTTCTCTTCCTGGCCTTCTGCCTTTGTAATAGTTCCAGGACTGTCTCACCTACTCTCACCAATTCTTATAGGGAGTAAATCGTTGCTTTTGAACATATATATATATATATATATATATATATATATATATATACATTTTATATACTTTTCCTTGATGGAAATTTAGAAATCCTTAGTCCTCTATGTTCTTTAACAAGTTAAGAAATAGATGCATAGTGACAGATGAAAGCAAAGTACAACGTCAGTCTGATTTCCTACCAAGTTGGATTGGAGCCTGTGGCTATGGTTTCACTGAAAAGAGACTTCTTTCTCTCCCCCAAAGATATATCTTGAGACATATGTCTAGAAAGTAGGCAACAGAGATGTCCTTTATACATGAAGGAGCCACATGCTTCATCAAAAATATAATGCCCTAAAAAATGGATCATTCCAGAAAGAAAGAAAAGAGAGTAGACAGCCAGGTAGGCCTTCAGGTAGACCTTTAGAAAGTCTGGTTTGCTACATGGGTTAGTGAGACAAAAGTCTTCCTTAGTAATAGGAGTAACAGGAGAGAGATAAGCACAGGCCCGCTTCCATTTTGTTTTCTTAAATGCAGTGACAGTACTCAGGGGTAATGTGACAGTGTATATCAGGGTTGCCCCATGTTCAATTGTCATGTATTCCTCTTTGTATGAAAATGAGTAAAGGAAAAGGTTTTAGAGAAGAGGCAGGAACGTTCAATACTGCCCTCTCTTGGGGTTATAGCAATTAGCCAAAATTGATAACATAAGGATAGGAAAATGTTTCCTCTGACATTTATAATAAGTGTTATACTTACTGTGTCCATTTTACAGATGATGAAAGTTGTTTGGGAGAATTAGAGATATTAAGTAAATTACACAAAGGCATATGCCTAGTATATGGAGATAGGGAACTTGAATTTGGTCTCTACTCTTTGTTGATTGACTACCCTGAATAGGAATACCTGCCTAGCATCCCATCTTTACTGCTGTAGTGAGAACAAAGATTTCTAGCTCATCCTACTATGAAGCTCTATTCTGCAGGTTCTTTCCTACCTCCCAGTTTATTTACATTGGTGACTGAATTCTGGCTATTTCAATGACTAATATGCTTTGGATATAATATTGAGCATTAGAGAGAAAATGAGAGGAATAACACTATATACACATATATATGCACTTATATATACTTATATACACATATATATAGTTTTACTTCTAGAGTCCAGTGCCATTGCAATAATATTCTTTGCTTAAAGTCATTAAATGTTTATTTTGGAAAGTAATATCATGCAGAAAGTCAGCTGTACTTTCTTAACAAGAGAAGCAGATATCCTGGTATAGAAATATAAATTAATTTGTTTATTCGGAGCAAAGACACATTTGTATATGATAAAAGACTTGACTTATTTCACTGCTTTAGAAAATGCCTCATAGAAAGGGACACTTGTAATCTGTAAGCAAAACTGCCCTGTGGCTTTTGGATAGAACTTTGATAGATCTACACAATAAGAAACAGTGTAATGAGTTTAAATTTAGAGAACATATTTTGAAGGTAGATGTAAATCCTCTGAATGATTTTTGTCCATCTTGTCTACAGCTGTTACCCCAGAACTTAGAATATTGTGTGGTACATTTTAGGCACTTAATATGTGTTTAATAAGTGAGTAAAATTGTGAAAGATTATTAAGTCATAGGGCATCAGGGCATATGTTGTTCACTAGAGCAGTGGTCCCTAGTCTTTTTGGCACAAGGTTCTGGTGCTTCTATGAGAATCTAATGCCTGATGATCTGAGATAGAGCTGAGGTGGTGATGCTAGCGCTGGGGAGTGGCTGCAAATACAAATGAAGCTTCACTAGCTAGCTTGTTGCTCACCTCCTGCTGTGCGACCTGGTTCCTAACCAGGGGACCCCTGTACTGGACTACATAGATGAACAATTAAGTCCTGTACTAGATTATAATTCAGATTTTATTTTCTTTTTCTTGTACTGCAATTAGCCCTGAGCATATCTCTGCATTAGCTAAAGTTCGTGTTTAAACTCCAGTACAGTGGAGCTCCTTAGAGACATCATCCTAGGTGTCCATTTCCTTTATGGTCCTTCCTTTTAGTTTCACTTTCAGTTTGCAAAATCTAAAATGTGCTTTGAAAAATAACAAATGTTACTGTACATCCTGATTTTTTACATTTTTTTAGAGATAAACATATAAAGAGAGAGAGAGAGAGAGAGAGAGAGAGAGAGAGAGAGAGAGAGAGAGAAAGGAAGCTTATCCACTGCCTGTTCAGTTAATTCTCACTTACACAGGCATAATTCTTGAAATTTCTAATAAATATGTCTCCTAATTATCAAAAAAAAGTTGAAGTTTTCTGATCTCCCAAATAGCTCAAAATACAATTTTTCATTGTGTTCACTCAAAATATACCTTGCATAAATGCATCTATAATTTTGTGGATGCTTCTAGTTGTTACATAAAACCTGAACAAAGGAAAAATGTGAATAATGTTACAGTTTCTGTTTTAGACATTTAGAGACTTCAAAATGTTATTTGATAATTCAGAGCTCAGACTTCAGTTTTTCCTGGATGAATGACTAAGTTGATTTTTCTATGTAAGTGTTTAATTGTTCTTTTAGATCTCACCTTGTGAAAACAAGTATAGCTCATGAGGCACACTGCCCCTGGCTTTCAGAAGCACAGTTCTGGGAAAAAGTGGCCTTGAATACCTCACAGGCACAGGAGCTCTGAAACTCCTGAAAAACTGTTCGCCTAGAAGGCTTCTAAAGTGGCCTGCTAATAAGATCTGAGAAAATGATCCTTTCCTCTGGTTGTACTTAAAGTTACAAAAAATGAAAAGGATCTTGGTGTTTCAAAATGCAGCAGAGAACATTCTGTCTTATACTTGCCCTGAAGTTTGATTTGGTTGTGTTACAAAAAGAAAGAAGTAAACCTATTTGGGGGTGAATGTTTCCTTTCCAATGTTTAAGATTGCTGCGAATTTTGTAGTTATCTTTGTACTTATCATTTCACAAATCTAGTGCTTTGTATCTTTCCCACTGCCTTTTGGCTGCACTCCCTACAATCTCCCATTCCTTAAAGAATAAATTTGAAAAAAGCTATTTACTTTTTTATCTCCCTATTTTATTTCATGCTATTCACCCCACTTTGAATTCCCTTTTCATTTTTCTTGGTCTTCCCGTTCTTCAACAATCTTAGTTCTCCCCAAACCTATTCCAAATATCCTAAACCCGTCTGAGCTCTTCTTCATCCGTAAACTGATACCTGAGTTGCCTGTACCTCTCATTTCACACCTGTTCTGTACTCTGGTAAAGGGCAGGCCTGAGATTGTTTTGCAATGCTATTAAATTTGCCACACAGGCAATGATGTCTTCTAGTGTATATAAGTTTCAGCATGCCAATCTGCTTTACACAAAAAGATTCTCAGTATTTGTTGTTTCTGAAACAGACAATTATTATTTTAATCTGAAATTTGTTTTTATAAATCCCATTTTTTTTTATCTACTTGGCAAAGTGTCAAGAAAGATTGGAAATACATTCTGATTTCTTGCTCAGTTGGCTTCCACAGTGTCCATTAAAATTTATACCCCCTGGAATTCCGGCATTTTTGGGAAACCTGCCAAGTCACTTCATGCTTCATTTTTGGTTCTGCATTGACTCATAGGCTCAAGGCACAGGCTTGTGTCTTTTTCCAATAAACATGTTATATTCACCCTAAAAATTATAAATGAATGTTAGAGAATCAAAAGGAAATAAAGAATGTCAAATTAAGTGACTACTAGGGCTTTCAGATAATAACAATAAAATTGAAGCAGTAAGTTTTTAATCAGTCTAATCCATTGGTCTGAAAGAGAGTGGTCCATGTTAGTATAGCTCAAAATAGTTCTTGCTAACAGTATCTTCTTTGAATATATAGGTAAGTCTTATAACAATTTGAGGAAGGAGATACAATTAGAATGTTGAACCCCATAATTATTAAGTAGACAAATGTCTGGAGACTCCCAGCTGACCCAGCCCTCCACCAGCATCGAAGGAGTCACAAGTATCCCCAGGAGCTGGAGGCGCTCCAGGTGAGACTGCCTCACCTCAGCACCAGGAGTGAATAGTGAGTGGTTCAAGCAACTTTCTTTCTCCATCTTCACCACCCCCAGCCAAAAAAAAGCCCTCACAGCATAACCATTACTGTCTGGAACCAATAGTCTGATCTAACGCCTTAATTCCTACTTACAGCAGTATTCGAGATGCACTGGATTTCCAGACCATCTCTGCCCCCACAGAGATTCTCCTCCCAATGCAGTTTGATAGATAGTGAGGCCACAGTTCAACATTTCTCTCTCTGCCCTTTGTTTTTCTCCACAGCATTTATAGCTAGATTAAATACTATATGTTTTACAAATTTCTTGTCTCACTTGACTCAAATATACTTTCTATGTGGGCAGCTGTATCTGTGCATGTGTGTATGAATGTCTGTTTCTCTATCTCCAGTGTTTAGAATAGTTCCAGCACATAGTAGGCACTAAAAAGTTATTTGTTGAATGAATGGATGAAAGCATGCCTGAAAATTTCCCTGGAGAGTTTGTCTACTTACAAGGTCAGGGCTCTGCAAAGGCAGCTGTTCTGAGTGATTCTTGAAAGTCATCTGCTCAGCTTCAGCTGCTTGTTTGCAGCTGCTAGCACTTGTCTATTCCTTGAAAGGTCTGTGAATATTTCAAAAGTCATTCCAATATTTGGCCCAATAATTTTATCTCAAGAGTTCTACGTTAAAGAATAATCTCAAAAAAGCTTTAATGCCTATAACTGCTGACTGAAGTCTTGTCAAAAATAACAAGCCACTCATGGATTCATCTGTTTATGCATCTCTTTCTCTATTTAACAATTTTTTTGATCACATATCACATGATGTATTAGATGCTGGAGCTGTAATGGTGAGTAAACCCAAGGCCCTCCTTATCTTCATGGAGAGTTTGCAGTATAGTGGAAATCTAAATTTCCAACATGGATACAATGACTCTGTAGATTGGGTTGGATAAGATTACTTGTAATATATTTTATATTCCAGTGACAAAAGAATTATGTATTCTCATATCATTAACCCTGTCCCTAGCTATCCTACCCTATCTCCACCCCTACTTTTTCCTCATTATATTTCTATGCCTAGAATGAGAATGACTTTTTTTCCCCTTTCATTTGCTGAGTTAGTTTTTTTTAATCCTTTTCCATAATAAATCAGTATCTGCCTATCTCTATCATAAATTAACCATATTGCTTTGTAATTGTGCTTCTCTCATTTAGTACAATCTATTTAAATAAATATAAAGTGTTAGCCTTATTTATAATCGAGTCTCGAACAGCGAAAACAGCCTCTAGACACATATAACAATGCGTGTGTGTTAACCAATGCTAAATAAGTGAATAAATAATGAATGATTATTTAGAATTACACTAAATAATGAGTAAAATCTAAAATTAAATCTAATCATCCTTTAAGAATTATTTAATCATATGCAATAAATATGCATTTAATCTGTGAACTTTTATATTTCTAGTTTTCTTATAATATCTGCATTTATGTATATAAGAGAAATTTGAGCTTCTATAACCTAGGTTGTTGTCTCTAATTCGCATGTGTAGTGAGAGAAAGAATAAATTAAAAATCTGAAATAATGTAACATAACTTCTTAATATACTTTCAAATCTCTATTATTGAATCTTATTTTCATTTCCATATAGCCTTTTAGAATTTACATCACTGGTAATATTACAAACATGGCATTATTGTAATTATGATCCCTTTTAGGTTTACCAAATTATTTTTGAAATGATTTCTATTTTGTTTGGCTCATGAGCTAGTCAATTATAACTGAACAGATATTTACTTAGAGTTTAATATAGAACTGTCACTGTGCTGGGCCATTGTGAGAAAATATACCAGCCAGACAAATTTCACATCATAGTAAATATTTATTTCAGAAACTTCCCACTTACTTAATATCCTATAATATCACAATTTCCATTATCATCTTCTTTTCTCAGGAAAACTTTCAGTCAGTCAGTTGGTCATTGTCATTCACATTGGTCACGTTTTTATGTAGTAAGTAATGTGGTTAACACTGAATAATTGGAAAATGCATTTTATTGCTTCTTTTGAATTTGTAAGCTCATTGTATTTTTAATAATTTAATGAAAAAATATAAAACATAAAAAAGAAGAAACAGTAGCATTGTGAATCCCAGAGAACCAATAACCCTGCTTCAATAATTATTGACACTTGGCCAATCTTGTCTGATCAATACTACCACAAACTTTTGTTCTCCATTCCACCCTTACCTTGTATATTAGTTTTTGTATTCAGTTATTGTTTGATTTTTTTTTTTAGTTAATTTATTGGGGTGACATTGTTTAATAATATTATATAGGTTTCAAGTGTGCAATTCAATAATATGTGATACATATATTACATTGTGTGTTCACTACCCAAAGTTAAATTTCTTTCCCTCACCATCTATTTCACTCCCTTTAGTCTACTTCCCCCTTCCCCCTTCTCTCTGGTAACCACCATACTATTGTCCATGTCCATGAGTCTGTTTGTTTGTCTTGTTCATTCGTTGCTCTACTCATATGTGGGATATGAAACTGAAAACTGAAAACCAAAAGCATATTGTTTTGAAGTAAACATATATATGTATATATCCTTAAAATTTTTATTTATATCTCTAAAATAAAGGTACTGAATTATATTTTAACAAAATCACAAAACATGTCAGTAAAAATTTAAATAATAACTTCTTAATTTCAATGTTCATATTTCCAATTGTTGCATAATCATTTTTCTCTTTGTTTAAATCAGGATACGAATTAGTCACACACATTGAAATTGTTTAATATGGATCTTGATTTCCTTTTATATTGTCACTCCTTTCTCCTGTAACTTTTTCCCCTTGCTCTCTGTTGGTAAAGAAGCCTTGCTATTTGTTCTATAGAGAAAAGTCTAGATTTACTGATTGCATTCGAGTAATTTCATATTGCATGTTCTCTGTATTTCTTGTAAACTGATGGTTGAATCTAAAACTGTAATAGAATTTAGGTTAAACATTTTGACAAAACTTTTTCAAAAGTGGTGCTTTGACCTTCCATTATAAAACAAATAATGTCTAGTTATCTCTCTTTTTGTGATGTCAGCAACTTTTGATGCTCAGTTTCCATATCAATTCATTTATTAGTGGCTATAAAAAAGTGATATTCTAAAACAAACATTTCTCATTTATAACCTAAAATATTTCTATAAAAATAAATTTACCTTTATTTGTTTGCCATGTGGTACAATTAGTATGGGCAAATCAGCATAAATGTGTAATTTCTTTTCTTTATTGACCAGTTTTCAAAATAAGTTAGTTCATTAACTCTCAACAATGAATTTTTTTAGTATCATGATGAATTAATAAGTTTAAGCATGTTTAGTGTTTTTAATGTATTACAATTACTATTATTATTGCTCAATCTGTCTTAGTTTAGGCCAGTGAAAAACTCTTCAAATTGCCTTTGAGTCATTTAGATAAAGCCTAGTAGACTTCAATGAATTCCTTATTGTTTGGCATAACAAGTGTCTCTAGCATTGCTGGAATTAGCTATTACTCCAGAGAACCCTTGTTTCTTTTTGTAGGAAATGATGTTTAAAAAACCTAATCTATATACTAGGGGTGCTCATTGATTTTAGCTTATTCATATTTCTGTGACTCTTCAATGGACAGAGGAAGGAAAATGAATGTTTTGCTTTTTAAAGATAAGATACTAAAGAATAAATATCAATTATTTTCTATCAAAATGTACACTATAGAGTTTTTACGTAACTTCTTTTATTTTACATCTATTTCTCCTTTCTTCTACAAGAATTCTGGACAAACATTGGAAATAACTGAATTTGAGTAACACATACTCATTTTATCCCATATTACACATACTATTTATTTTTCTCAGGATAATAATGCTAATCTATCATCAATAATGTGATAACTGAAACATCTAAAATATTGTATCCTTCTTTTTGTCTTTAGGTTATATCCCTCTAGAGATGACTTGTCAAATTATGCTATTTTAAAATCACTTGGAATAGTTATTTTCTATGTGGTTATGCCACCAACCCAGAGAAAGATTTAGGTTGATCTGTTTTTATTTTATAGTTTTAATAATGTCTTTTCAAATTTAGTTTTGTTTTATATGTATTCATAATTTTAAAATTAATTCTATAAAAGCAATAATTAATGAAGCCTAGCTATTACCCATGTCTCCTCTAATCTAGTCTTTCCATTCCTTTATAGATAACCACTACAACATGTTATTGTTTATGCTATTTTTCCAATACATGTAACATATTTTATATATATATTATATATATATAATATATATATATATTATATATATATATATCTCCTTTCTTAGGTAGATATTATATAAGTAGTCTTTTCACTTTCCCCAAGTTTTTTGTACTATTTTCTCTTTCTCCAGGTGTTTTTCCTTTTTTTAAAGAATTGCATTTTTGTTTCAATGGTTACTTTCATGATAGTAATCTTATAATACTTAGCTCCCTCCTTTTTGGTTACTATCTATTGGTTAATATTAGAATTAACTAGTAGCCTCTTCTTTTCTTTGTACCTAGTATTATTGTAGAAATGATCTTTTGGGTTTGGGATTTTTTTCCCCCTAGTTGCTCTGATTTTACTGAGGGATTCAGGTAAGTTAGAGAACAATGAAGCTTCTACCCCTGTCTTCCCAGTTAGTACACTACTATGTAACTTATTTCGCTATTTTTATTGCAGCACATTATTGAGAAATTATTGTAGGAGGAAAAGAAATCAAATTTATGATTTGACTTTCTCTCTTGTAGCATTTTTTTAATTCAAAGGGAATTAATTGATAAATATGTTATAATTAGAATATAAGGTGAAATAGTTTGTAGACTCTTGATGATTAGAAAGTAAATTTTCATCAGATTTGATTCCTAATATTACCTAAATTCATAAGTATTGCACTTTTTCCAAAATGTTAAAATGCTCTAAAAAGTTTTACACTTTTGATATCTGTCAAAAGTAGTCCAGGTTATTTTGCCTTTGTTCCTTTATTTTAAAAAGTTCATTTCATAATTAACAAAAAAGTAATTATAAAGTACTTTATAACTCATGAGAGTTATAGACATACTGAATAATAACTGTGAACTCTGTGTGCCTTTCATAATTTGCAAAGTTTTATGTTGAATAAAAAACAATTACCTTAGAAATTAATGGATAGCTCCACAGTGATGAGCTCGATAAATGTGCATTATGTTGAGGGGTCTCTAGGGGGAAAGTATAAGAGGATATAAGCTGATTGCAATGAAGATAAAGTTTATGTACTTTTCAACCAAGTCCCTTTAAGAATCAAGCATATCTTTTGTTTTGAGTAACCCCCTCTCCATCCCCTTGAATTGTAGATGCCCAGCATTTGTGCTGTAGGAGAGATACATGTAGAGCTTTCCCCTGCGACAGAATTCTGTTGAATTCTGGCATTGTGTTTGTTCTCTGGCCTGAATCACAATCATTTGGTTACAGTGGTATGATTCCCCCTTTTAAAAATGTTTGTTTATTTATGATATTAATTTATTTTTTAATTGAATTTATTGGGGTAACATTGGTTAATAAAATTATGTTTCAAATGTACAATTTAATAATATGTCATATGTATTTCATTGTGTGGTCACCACCCAAGGTTAAATTTTCTTAGAAAACTAAAAAGGGAAAATCAGACTTCTGATGGCAAACACACAAAATGAGTCCTGTAATATTCTTTTCAAAATAGGAGAGAATGATCTTCAAACTGTTATGTTTGGACATAAATAACAGGTAAAACAGAGCAAACGATACCTGTAAAAATAAAGAATATCTGTTTTTTCCTGTGTAGCTGTATTTTACTGCATATGATGTTTGAAGAGTGTTTTGTGCTATCCACATAAAGCACTAATAAGGGGAAACATTTATTCAGTAAAAATTTATCTTTACCTCTGTCACTGTCTTATAAGGTTGGGCAAGAGAAAAAAAATCCCATCTTAGAGGACAGTTTATATAATAGTTCATTGCTTACACTCACAATTTGGTTCCCATCTCTTTCCCTAAATGTTACCAAGAAACAACTCACACAGCAGATTATTTGTACCTTAAATGTGAGTCCTGTGATGCTTCATTTTTGAATAGACACTTGCACGGTCTGCCACTGAGAAGACAAATTCTTAAGGACTCCCACATTCCTGGGGCCACACTAGAAGAGAAGGGAGTAGAGCTCTGGGCTTTAGGTCTTATCTGAGCCTCAGCATTAAGCAAAAAGTGGGACAAGTTCTTTGCTTCCCTCCTGCCTGGCTGGTTAAAGCAGGCATTTCCCAGACCCTGCACTCTGCACATTTTGGTGATAATTTCATTTTCATAAAAGCTGACATAATGACACTGCCACCTACTCAGAGTACAATGATAATGAAGGTGATGTTCCATAGAACAACATGCTCTGCAGCTAGGAAGTTCATCAGAAGCAGAGAAATGCACAGAACCACCTCACAGCAAGCAAATGCACACTGAAAGAAAGCTCCCAGACCCTGGTGATTTGCCTCTGAGTATGTACTTAAATAATTATTTCTCATTTCCTCTCACACCACAGCCATTGTCAACCCTCTCCTGCCCCCAAATTAATTTCAGCTGATCCCCAGAGCTTATGGCTCCAGCCACACCAGCCTTCTTTTGTTGACTTTATCACAACGATCTCCCTTTCTGCATTGGGGTCTTATCAGACTCTCCTCTCTGCTGAGAATGCTCTGCCCCAAATCTGCCACTAGGTCATCCCATGGACACCTCCTTTGGTTAATCAATTCTTATAGAGGCTTTCTTTCCATATCCTACTCACACCTTAGGATACCATCTTAGAGCACTCCTTCATGTTATCTTAAAGGATATTGTTTATTTGTTTAATTATTTTGTAAGCAGAACACCCCTGACACCCACATAAACAGACTACATGTATCATTAAAGAAAAGTCATCTAACTTGTACACCGTTACGTCTCCTGTGCATTCGGTAAATATTTGTCAAATAAATGATCACTTTACATTTTCTGCCTTTTGGTGCAAGTGGAGCTCTAAAAACTATTTTTAAATCAAGGGCATTCAATTATTCTTGAATAAACACATATAGCAATATTAAATGGCTATGCAAAATGTGAATGCATGCCTGTGAAAGCCAAAAACATGTTAATGGTTCATGGAGGAATCCATATTGATGATGTGATTCACCTTTAAATGACTCATATCAATTAGCTCAAATGACATTGATGACATAGTCTCCACTCCCTCCTTTATGAGCTGGAGCAGAGTTTTAGTGGTGTGAGTAAATCAGTGTTCCTAAATTGGGTGATTTTCAGTGTTAATTTTATTTATTTATTTATTTTTGGTATATAGCTTACGTACAACTTATGTGTCCTGTGATATATTTCAAAATAAAGGAGGTAATAGTAACATAGTGATTGATGCAGTTTTGTAACTATAGATTTGAAATGCTCATTGCCTGCCTTAAGTGGCTTTCAGTTTAAGAAAGTGGTGGAGCCCAGAGGAGGAGGAAGCCTGTGGACAGTTCTCTTCTGGCTTTCTCAGATTTGATCTCCACTCCTCTGTGACTTCCTAGAGTTAATCATCACACTATTACCTAAATTGGTAGATGCAACTAGAGTCTCTTTCCCCATCTTTAAAGGGTATTATTAGGTTGACGTAAATGTTGGTCTCCATTTTGAATTAGCACAATTGAGTGGTTGGGGTAATTTGGTCCTGTGAACCAAATGACCAGTTGGTTGTACCAGAGTAACAATAGGGATCTCAATACACTCAGCCTCATAAAAAATGGACATTTTGAAACTCTTCTTCGTTGTGGCTTTATATAACAGTCTTCATTTCATGGTCATGCCAACTACTGTCACTGCTGGGATCCATGTTCAGAAATAGTGATTGGAAGTAGCTGACTTTAGCATTATATTGAATTACAGGCTGCTGCCTAAATGTTGATGGCTGCTGACTATCAGAGCAGTGGTTGCTGAAGGTAGAGGTAGCTGTTGCAATTTCTTAAAACAAAACAACAAGGGAGTTAGCTGTTTTGATTGACTTTTCCTTTTATATACAATTTCCCTGTAGCATGTGATGCTGTTTGAGTTTGTGACATTCAGCATAGATACAAATCTCGTATTTTACCTTACCTCTGTCATAAGACAGTGAGCACATCAAAAACCACAGCTGCAGGGCAAAAAATACATTTTTCAAACTGAGATAAACCAAAAAGGTTAACCCTGTGTAGTTTTAGTCCCCAAAATAAATTAAACTTTTAGACTTTCCTAAAAGTTGCTGACACTTCCTAAAAAAAACCTAACAAACAAAAATTTTATCTCTGACTTCTACAGTGCTAATGTCTAAATACAGGCATACCACAGAAATTTTGTGGGTTTGGTTCCAGACCACCAAAATACAGTGAGTCATGTGAATTTTTTGCTTTTTCAGTGTATGTAAAAGTTTGTTTACACTATGCTATAGTTTATTAAGTGTGTAAAAGCATTGTGTCTAAAACAAATGTAAATACCTTAATTAAAAAATACTTTTTTGCTAAAAATAATGCTCACCATTATCTGAGCCTTCAGTGTATTATAATCATTTTGCTGTTTGATAGCACTTTATCCACAGAATTTTTTTCAAAATTGAAGTCAATCTTCTGAGACCTGCCTATTTCATCAACTAGGTTTACGTAATAGAATAAATCCTTTGTTTTTATTTTAACAATCTTCACAGAATCTTCATCATTAGATTCCATCTCAAGAAACCACTTTCTTTGCTCATCCATCAGAAGCAATTCCTCATCCATTAAAGTATTGTCATGAGATTGCAGCAACTCTGCCGTATCTTCAGGCTCCACTTCCAATTCTATTTCTCTTGCTATTACTACCATGTCTGCAGTTACTGCCTCCATTGAAATCTTGAATCCCTCAAAATCATCCATGAAAGTTGGAAACAACTTCAAAATTCCTGTTAATGTTGATATTTTGACCTCTTTCCATGAATCATGAATGTTCTTAATGGCATCTAGAATGGTGAATCTTTTCCAGTAGGTTTTCAAATTACTTTGCTCAGATTCATCAGAGGAATCAATTTCTATGGCAGCTATCACCTTGCAAAATGTACTTCTTAAATAATAAGACTTAGAAGTCAAAATTACTCTTTGATCCATGGGCTGCAGAATGGATGTTGTGTTAGCAGGCATGAAAGCAACATTAATCTTATTATACACATCTTCATCAAAGCTGTTGGGTGACCAGATGCATTGTGAAAGAGCAGTCTTATTTTGAACAAAAATTTTTTTTCCGAGCAGTAGCTCTCAACAGTGGGCTTAGCATTTTTAGTAAATCAGGCTGTAAACAGCTGTGCAGTCATCCATGCTTTGTTGCTTCATTTATAGAGCACAGGCAGAGTAGATTTAGCATCATTCTTAAAAGCCCTAGGATTTGTGGAATGGTAAATGAGCATTGGCTTCAACTTAAAGTCAACATCTATATTAGGTATCAACAAGAGAGTCAGCTTGTCCTTTGAAGCTTTGAAGCCAAGCATTGACATTTCCTCTCTAGCTATGAAAGTCCTATATTCTTCCAACATAAGGCTATTTTGTGTACATTGAAAATCTCTGGTGTAGTGTAGCCATTTTCATTAATTATCTTAGCTAGATCTTCCAGATAACTTGCTGCAGCTTCTTCGTCAGCACTTACTGCTCACCTAACACTTTTATGTTATAGGGACTGCTTCTTTTTTTAAACCTCATGAACCAACCTCTTCTAGCTTCAAGCTTTCTTCTGCAGCTTCCTCACCTCTCTTAGCCTTCATAGAAATGAAGAGAGTTAAAATCTTACTCTGGATTAAGCTTTGGTTTAAGAGAATGTTGTGACTTTTTCTCCTTCTATACAGACCACTAAAATGTTCTCCATGTTAGCAATAAGGTTGTTTCACTCTCTTATTATTTGTATGTTCACTGGAGTAACACTATTAATTTCCTTCAAGAACTTTTCCTTTGAATTCACAACTTGGCTAACTGATATAAGAAGCCTCGCTTTAGGCTTCCTTGGCTTCCTCACTAAGCTTAATAATTTCTAGCTTTTGATTTAAAGTGAGAAACTTGCTACTCTTCATTTCATTTGAACACTTAGAGACCATTGCAGAGTTATCCATTGTCTAATCTCAATATTGTCATGTCTCAAGAAATAGGCCCAAGGAGAAGGAGAAAGATAGGGAAACAGCTGGTTGGTGGAGCAATCGGAACACACACAACATTTATTGACTAACTTTACCACCTCCTATGGGCACAGTTTGTGGTCCCAAAACAATTACAATAGTAACATCAAAGATCACTGATCACAGATTACCATAACAAATATAATAGTATTGGAAAAGTTTAAAATATTATAGAATTACCAGAATGCAACACTGAGACATCAAATGAGGAAATGCTATTTGAAAAATGGTGCTGATAGACTTGTTCAAGGCAGGGTTGCCACAAACCTTCGATTTGTAAAAAATATAGCATCCATGAAGTGTACTAAAACTAGGTATACCTATATAGAAAAACTTTTGCAAATATAATGTATGTTTGAAAAAAAAAATGCTGTTTTCCTACCATAAATCAACTAACTATAAGGTAAACTTTGTTATCTTCAGGGTTCTTTTTCTTTAATTTTTGTTTGTTTGTTTGTTTCCTTTAATTTGGAGATCAATTTCTAAAGCTTGGACTCCTTGGCAAAATCTCTTTTCAAAAAAACTACTTGCTTTCTAAATAATTTTATCTCCCTAATACTTTCCACAATGTAAAGATAATATAATAATTCAAATATATTAAAATATTTTTTGAGAAATTTGTACTCCAGGGCAAGATAGGTGTGAATGTGTCTTAGAGAAGACAGATGGTTCATCCTAATGAAGGATTTTAATGAAGCTTGCTTGTAGTATTCCTCATACAAGTGGTAAATTAATAATCAGTATAGTAAAAGCAAAATAGCATTTATAATAGTAGGGAAAACTTTATTAAAGGTGTAAAATCAGAATAATTAGAGAAATATACCATTGTCATCAAGGGGCTAATTCAATGGTATAGAGATACCTCCTCTTACCAGAAACTATAAAACAAGCTCAGTCAATATCCCTACCAGATAATTTAGAAACTTGACAAACATTGTAAAATTTATATGGAAGAATAATGCACCACAAATAGATAAATAAATATTTTAAAAAAAAGCAAAAAGTTAGAAATTACCTAAGCAGATAAAATAATCTACTTTAAAATCTATGGTAATGACACAGAATGAATTGGCACAGAAACAGAAAAATAGAAAAGTGGAGCAGAACAGTAATCTCAGAAAGAAATCTACATAGCTATAGGAAACCGATTAATGGTCAAACTAGTGCTACCAAAACTGCACAAAGATTGGGGAGCTGGCTAAGATATGAAGAAAATCAAAGTGATGTCCTTACCTTGTACCATATATAGAGGCACTTTAAATGTAAAAAGTAAAAGAATAAAGGTAATGGAAGAAAATTTGTGAAAATATTTTTATAGCTTAAGAGTGGGTAGAGATTTTTTTTAAAGATCCAAAAAGCGTAAATCATAAAATAAAATATTGATTTGTTATATTAAGATGAAAGCTTTTAGGTCAATGCATAGACAAAATTAGTAGAAAGGTGACTATCTAGGAAAAGATATTTGCATTTTTTTAAAGGAAAAAGGAAAATTCAAATTGAAATGAGATAACATGCACCTCCCTTGTAATCATAAAAATTAGAAAATGGGCAATAACAATTGTTGACAAGAACTTTTTAGGAGAGAATATTCTCATGCCCAGCTTGAGGAAATGTGAGCTGGCACAAATCACATTGTTTCTGGAAATTGGTTTTTTTGGATATCAATCTGGCAATATTTAACAGAATTAAGAATGCATATAATCTATACCCCAATAGATAGTACTCTTGGATGTATAAACCAATTAAATCACATATGGGTTCTAAGGGACATAAACAAAGATATTTACTTTGATTGTATTCAGGAAGGTAGAAAGCTGGAGGCAAACTAGGTGTCCTTCACTTGAGGAAAAGACAAGAGGTGGTCACTGTGTCCTGTAATATGCTCTGCAACAGAATCAGTACATCCACATACTAAATGGGTATACAGTAGCATGATTTGATTTCTAATGACAAGTGGGAAAAGAAACAATGAGATTTACAGTATACCATTCAAAATAAAAGGCTGCTACTTATTATATAAGGATTTATGCAGATTTAAGGAAATATGCTACTAGATGGATTCTTAAAGGTATAGAAGGGAAAAGGGATTGGTAATGAGAGTGGAAAAATAATATAAAATATAGAGAAAAAGTACATGGACTGGTGATGAGAACATGCTATGAATGAGGAGTATGACATCACAACACTTGATATCTGAATGCCACAGCTTTCTCTATCACAGATTCACACTGAGCACCTACTCTGTGTCAGCTCAACTACTTTAATGTATTAATGAGAGAAGAATAATTCTCTCTCTCTCTCTCTCTCTCTCTCTCTCTCTCTCTCTCTCTCCTTATCTCAATCTTCTATAAACATTGAGCATTCTCTTTATCTAGTCTCAAGAAATAATAGGACTTCCTACTTCCTGTCACACTTCCTGTCCTGGGCTCTTTCAATGCATCTGAAATGATGTGAGGGGTCCCAGTTGAAAGGACCCCTGAAGTTCGGCTAATCTCTCCCTGGATGGAACAATTAAATTGCTCATTTCCATTGGTAAAGGAGAAATGAGCCATATACTGACCTCTCTCAGCTAACATTTTTCTGTCAGTATTATCTTTATATGACCTCGTGATGACCAAGTCTGACTTTGTTTCAATTGATCACAGAACAAGTTCTCTTGACATAAGACTCATGAGTCTTTCTACTTTACATTAAAAATAGAAGTCCTCTAACTCTGCTAACCATCCAAGATCCATGTGGGGCTTTTTGAACTTAGATGTGGCACAGCCTCAATTATATATTCATCTGTCTTTCATTGATGTGGAATTAAATGAAAGGGCATTTTTGTATAGAAACTATCCAGAAATAGGTATTTCTAATTTCTGTTAATGCCGTCTTAATTGTTTCTAATTGATATATTTTGAGAACCAGATACAAAGTATCCAATTAGCCTCAACAGGAGGTTTGTCATTAATCTGAAATGCTATTAATTCCAATGAGGAAAGGGAGGAAAAGAAAACCCCTCTTTCTTCTCTTTTATATTTCAATGCAAATGAATGCTTACACTTTTTTTTCCTGTTAACAGAAGAGTTTTGAACATAAGAGATTATCCAATAAATCCTAGAAAATTTAATACATTGTAAATTTTGGTATCCTTTTTTTTTTGACTTTATTAATTAGAGGGATGGTTACTTGATCAAGCTTGGTTTTATAGACAAGTTAAGATTCGGATCCAAGCTCTATGACAAATTAGCTGCATTTCCTTGAGAAAGAAATAGCAACTTTCTGAGTTTCTTTTATAAATTAAATATATGTTTTCAGGTTTATTTGAAAGATTAAATGAAAAAATGCATGGAATATTTATTTAACATATATAGCACACATCAAGTATGTACACTACAATAGTATGATATTTTAATTTTTTTCTTCCTCTTAGTATTTCAATGTGCATATTAGTTTGTCATTTTAAGAGTTTATGACACATGACAGAAGGGTGAAGAATATAAAAAGCATTATTTAATTATAATTTTTGAAAGGTGATACTTTAATAAGAAAATATTTCCAAATTTTCTCTTTTGGTAAGTCATCTAATTTCCATAACTGAAATACTAAAAGACTCCTTTCGATCTCTTGATATTTAGTTACTGATTTTTGCCACTTATTTAAGATTACACAATAATGACAATATCTCAATGATTTTTTAAGGGCATAAAATTATTAACACTGAGTTTTGATTTTCTTTAAAACAATCTTTATCTGAAAATGAAGTATTTATTAATAAAGTAGGAAAATGTTTGTATCATGAGAGAACTATTTATAAATAATAAGTAAAAGGAAACACACTATGGAAGGTAAGTAAGACAGAGCTAACATTTGTGAGCTTACAAATAAATGTACTTTGGGAAATGATTTTCAATAAAAATGTGAATATGGATACTTACAATTTGAGAAAATCTACTATTGAATTAAATACTAGTTAATTGCTATAATAATAATACTAGGAAAACTGTTTTGCTTCCTGGATATCAACAGAGTATATTCAGCTTTCTACTAGAAGGTAATATCTCTTAATATTTTTTTGGCTGATGAAGTAACCACTTATATTTCCCAAATTTAAGTACATTGAAAAAGACCTCTTTCCTCATTACCTTTACTAAATTCCTGGGACCAGAGATTTATTTCATTGTGTTTTATTCCACTAGAGGTCTAGGAATCCGTTGTTAAAATATAGGTGTGCCTGGTACCAACCAATAATTATCCATTAATATCATAGCATTGGTCATGGCATTAATTGCATTTATCTGGCTAGACACTTCAGGTTCGGTTGAGAAACAATTATCCATGAATCTCTTACATTTCTACATGTTTTGAAAGTGAAGGCACTAAACACCTTTTCATTCTGATCTTTTATAAGGATGTTTGTAAGGTAAACTGCCTTGGAAGATGGAGATAGTATCTCCTTCCAGAGCAAAGATTTGCTTTTGTCCGGTATGATAAAGGTAATGTGTTCCATCAGAGCAAAGGTCAGTTAGGTTAGTTTTCAACCCATTATAAAAGACTGGGGTTTCTTAAGGTTTGGTTTCTCACCAAAAGACCACTGTGTGCACAACGTCAACCTAACATATCATTTACTGGTAATTTGAGGGTCAAAAGTAAATAATGTGACCATTAAGCTCATGTTGTTTGCTGTGCTGTATATAATAAAGTTTTTCGTCTCTGACCCAGTTGTTTCATATTTTCTACCAGCATCTATGAAATGGAGGCAGGCTAACTTGTTAGTTGGTAAGTATAATTATATTACATATCTACCACAGACCCTTCACAGTCTTGACAGGCCATAAAGGAGATAAATTATTATGGGAAAGTGAAGCAAAGAAAAGGTTTAAAATACAGAGAAGTCTAATAAGAATAGGCTAACATGAATTGGCCTGGATGAAGGAAAGGTATAAAAAGTGAGGGATATTGGAAACTCAAGGATAAGTTTGTAAGAAGAAAGGGTTCTTCGGGAAGGGATGGAGGGAGGGTACATGAGACAATGACCCATTATATTCCCTTAAGTTAACAATCTAAAGTCTTTTACTTCTTTAATATGGGCTAATTGACCATAGAGTATGAATTGTCAATTTATGCTCCTGGAAAGGCAGGAAATATATTATAATAGAATGGGCAAGCACTTTTTTCAATGAAGATAATACTGAAAAAATTTCATCAAAGATAATAATGAAGTATGATTCTAAGCTGAAATTCTAAGTGAATAAATGTTAATCAATGAAAAATAAATGTTAATGGACATTCTAAGCATTCTTATCCCTCTTTCACTTTAGTCAGTTAGAATGTTTCCTCTAAAATTTGAGTCAGATTCTACCATTCTACTGCTCAAAATTCCTTCAATGGATTTCCATATCTCTCAAAATTACTCTCAGATTTGTTCCACTTGACTTATAAGGTCATCCATGGCCTGGCCCTTTGGTATCTCTTTGACTTTATCTACAATCGCGCTCCTCACTTTCTCCTCTCCAGCCATTCTGGCCACCTTGATATTCATCAAACATCTCATCTTGGAGCCTTTGCATCTGATGTTTCCTCTGCCCTGGTTATTTCTCCTTTAAATATCCCACTGGCTTGCTTACTGATGTCTTCCAGTTTTCTTGTTAAATTGTACCTTTTGAGAAAAGCGTTCCCCGACAACCGTATGTAAATAGCACTCATTTCCCCAGCTGTCATTTTCTGTCCTCTTTATTTTACTCTTTTAATCATACTTAACACCGCAAGACATGATACATGCACACATCTACATATAACACACACATGCATACACACTTACATTCAAGGTGGGAAACTCAAGGCAGAAGCTTCTCCTGTGGCAGGACTGTCCCACTCCACCAAGTTTTGCTCTTCTTCCTGAAGAAAATTTATGCTTCAAGACTCAGCTCATACTTCCCTTCTTCTGTGAAACCTTTTTAGATACCATTATGCCTTCTAGCCTTGGCAGAAACAGTTATAATTCTGTCTTCTTAGACTTTTTGTGCATATCTGTATTTATGCGTGACCATTCTTGACCCAGAACCGTTCCTAACTTCCATTATACGCTCAATAAATTGCCTTTGATTGAACAAATTCATAAATTGAGGCTAGTCACATCCTGTAATTCTTAGCACAGGAAGGTACATATCCAGCTGGAAGTGGGCCTTAGGATGGATAACAGACCACAACCACCACTAACATCTTGAAAGAGAGTTGGAGTCAGTGGTTGTCTGATGCATCACCTGGTTCTGACCTTATTTTGAGATATAGAAGTTATATTTGAGATAGTGATGCTTTATACAATACAATTCTAAGAGAAAGCTGTACTTTTATTATTATTATTATTATTATTATTATTATTATTCTTTCATAGTCACTTCTCTCCCCACCCTCCATCTTATAGTCATCTGAAGGCAAAAGCCAAATGCTTGTCATCTTTCTAGCAGCCAACTGAGTGAGCCACCTGCTGTACTCCCCTTTGGAGCCTGGCAGTCAAGCAGTACTTGAAGCTTTCTGATCAGGCCTCTAGGAACTCCTTTAACACATGTACTTCTTCAATTTTCTCTGCTAAGGGAGTCTTCACAGTTCATTAACTGAGTACCAATTTTATCATAATCTTTTTTTCAGGTTTTTCTTAAACCTGTAACATTTCAACCTGTGAGTATTAGAAATCCATCACATCTGTTTTTGGTACTTGTTTTACTTTGGCAGTGTTTTTATTTTTTATATTTTTCATAATCAGGACCTCATTAATTGTATAGATAGCATCTCTCTCTTGCTTTTAAAAGGAAAATCTCTTGCAGAAGAAATTAGGCAGGTTGCTTTGTTGTTGTTTTTTGGTTTAAAAAGGGGAAGGACCTTTTTTTTTCTAGGAATATTAAAGGAAACATGAGGATAGAAACTAGTCTTACTATTTTTCCATCATAGAACACAACTTCACATTATATAGATACCAGGTGTTCAATAAATACTTAGAGCTAAGCTATCTAATATTGTAAACACTTACCATGTGACTAGTTCAAATTGAGATGTGCTATTAGTGCAAAACACACACAGATTCCAAAGATTTGATATATAAAAAGAGGGCAAAATATTTCACTTTTTTAATTTTTTAAATATGGTTATTATAGAATGTATAATTACCTATGTAGATCACATCACATTAGACAGCACTGAATTAAAGCATTAAAAATAATAAGCCATCAACAAAAATATAAATGATTAATATTTAATTCTTTTAGTGGATTTATTATTTAATATGATAGTTATAATAATATTATGTAATTATCCTATTATTTAACATAATACTTATTATATCGATAACTATTGATTATTAATGTTATTAATATTAATCTTTTTAGTGTAGTTAAAGAAAATATGCTTTAGCTTCAAGAATACATTCTGAGTTCTAATATGGCTTTGGCACTTTATGGTTCTATTGTCTTGGGCAAGTGCCTTAACCTTATGAGTTTTTATTTTTTCATCATTGGTAGGGAGTTACAATATCTACCAATTAAGTAGATTTTAAAAGTATTTAATTCATAATAAGTACTATAAGTTTTTTGTTGTTGTTGTTTTACCATCTCTTATTATGGAAAGCTATATTATTTCACCCTTTAATGATGTTTTATGTGTTTAAATATTTAGTAGAAATTTTGACTGAAAAGAAATTTGCCTAATATTTTTTAGAAAATTAGTGATTAACTTCCTTATTTGGTAGAAAAAAGATTCTCAGATAGAGAAAGGTAAAGTGAAGTAACAAACACACCTAAGCATAAATGTCCAAATAAATATCGCATATGTGGAGGTAGTCACATGGTGTTTATTTTCATATTTACTAACTACTTATATATTATATCCAAATTTCCTGCCAGTAATGATTTTTAGAGAATTTATGAAGTTGTGTTCTGCTTAACATGTCCTTCCAGAAATACTATATATATTTGAGGCTCACCCTGGATTCATGTTAATATTTGAGAGAGAATTCTTTCTAACATACTTGCTGAACACTTTGTGGTTTGGACATAGGTGATGACTATTCCTTAGAAGCTCCCATGTTTAAAAGCTCTTTCACCTCACCTGCAAGTAGGATGTTCCATCCAGCCTAGCCTGCCTTTCAATGTAGCATATGCAGCTTACTTCTTCTGGAAATTTCCTCAGAGCCTTGACCTATCTTAGAGCTAGCTAGTCTAGTCACATAACACACAAAGTCTCAGACTTGCAGACAAACTCTCAAATGTATCTCAGCCGAAGTATCACTTCTGGGCTCTCACTGTGAGGTATGCATAAGTCATGGGTAGACTCTACCTACAGCTTCCATATGGCTGAAAACTTTCAGGATTTAACCAGGGAGAAAGAAAAATCAAAAGTCATTGCAATCTTATTTCCTTTTACAAATAAATTTCTCCCATCGTCTCAAGGGGTCTCCATTGCCATCTTATTTCTCTCTTTCGTTTCTCCTCTGATGACTTTTGTTTGACATTTGTACTCCAGGCTAAATTCCATGACACAGTCCTCAATATGCTCATTGCTCACGTCATTTTTAAAACACTTTTGAGATTGTTCAAAGTCACTTTTTGAGCTGTAAAAGCACTTGTATTGTCTTTCATACAATAAGAAGTCATTTATTATCAATCTTGTATGAGTTAAACCAGTGGTTATCACACTTGAGCATGCATCAGAATCACTTGCAGGCTTGTTAAAACTCAGAATTTCTGACTTAGGAAAACTAGAGTGAGACATGAGAATGTGCATAACAAGTTCCCGATGAGGCTGATGCTCTCAGTCTGGATATGACACTTTGTAAACCACTGACTCAACCAACAATGTTTGGAGTCTTCATCATGACAACTAGTTTAAAGTAATAGAATTGCTATCTCAAATTTCTACTTAGATTTCTGGTTTATTGCTTTGCAATCAAGATGTTCAACTTTGGGAGTTTGAAGGCTAGACTAGTCTGGGGTAGTGTTAGTTCAGTGTCCCATTTGGCCTATAAATTGTGGCATTGAAGACTAGTAATTAGACAGGGAGTATATATGTTTTTAATGCTTTGAAATGAGAAATACTTGGCTACTGCAAAGGATTATTCTTCTATCTTTATTTCCATGTGTCTACTGTGTGCTTGCTAATTCAATTTGAAAATCTATAGAATACTTCTTGGGACAGCAAGGATTTGTAATATTTAGACAAAAACAAACCAAAACAGAACAACAACAACAATAAAAATACAGATTACTAGACTTAGCGTGGAGAGCATATTGTAAGATATATAAATGTCAAAGCACAATAGTGTACATCTGAAACTAATTTAATGCTGTATTTCAACTATACTTAAATTTTTAAAGAGTGGGTTAAGATGCTGGGTGGCTACACATATAACAAATTCTACTACATGCAATAATTGTTGTTATGAAACATTTTTTTGCAGCATGTGATTCACTGTGTTCTGAAGTTCCAAATTGTGGGGAATGTACACACATTTGAATAATCTTGTCTGAGCTTTCCTACCAACCTGGAATAATGGTGTCAATAAAACAGATTCTTCTGGAAAAAAAATACAGAAAGCCTCTCTTTTACCTGTCTTGATACTGAATTAAAGGAAAGAAGAAAGAGAGTGTAGAAGAATCACTAGGCTGTGTCATTTTTCACAAATTTAGCTTTTCAGCAACATTTTCATTCCCTAAGGGGAAAAAAAGTCTGTGGGCTCAACACTACAGTTTTTGTTATCTTATTTTTCAGTTCCCCCCCAGCACCATTTCTGTATCTCTGTTATTTTTGTCTTTCTCTGGTGAGTCAGTTTTCAGTAAGTTAGTATTTTATTGTAATTTTAACAGAAGTAGATGAGGCTTTTGAATTACGCCTTCCAATTCCTAAACCGTAATGGCTACAAACAGCATCAGAGCCCATAAAACACCAACTGACTGATGGAAACTGAGCTACTTTTTACATTTACAATTCAAAAGGAAGCATAGTATTTGGAAAATCACGGAAGAATGTATTTTTCTAACATTCTCTGTAAGTGCGTGATGGGCAATTTTTTCATTACTTTTATTATATTTTAATTTTTTACAATAGTTTAGTTTGGAATGGATTCCACCAACTGATAGCTCAATCAATTTTACTGAGTGGGGGAAGTAAGGGAGAATAAACTCTTGTTCCTTATTTAAAAAAAAAAAAAAGAATTGCTTTCCAGTAACACCTGAAACTAAATGTGCTGCTTTAAAAAGGATCTGCTAATGAGACCAGGCCTGGTTAGTGTTTAGTTCCCTTGTGGGTTGTTTTAGGTGCATTCAAGTCAACATTACCTTTCTGAGTGGATAAATACAGGGTTTATCTATACAGCCTCCACAGTTTAGAAAGTTAAAATGATCTCAGTCAATGATTTAAATGGTATGTTTCTCCTCGCCAGTCTGCTTAGTTTCATCCATTTCCCAGCTGCCTAAATTCCAAGTACTTAAATTATCCTTTCATTTTCAAATGACTCATGTGTTCAAGGTTTAAAAAAAAAGAAATGACAGCACAACTACCATCATTTTTCCCAAAGTGTGATTATTAAATATAGCAACTCTCGTAGTCAGATGGCTAGTGCAGGGATAAAAAGGAGGCCATGAAAGGAAATTGGATGAGTTAAGAATCTTATCCATTAGTCATACTTTTTTTTTTGTCTTGTTCTTATCATTCTATGAAGTCTTTGTGTGCCAGGTTTTTTTGAAGACAAAAAATAAATAGAGATTGAGCCCAGCATATTACTGAAAAGGAAAAATGAGTTCTAATAAGCTGAATTATGCCATTTTTTTCTGTTTATCTTGTAAATTTGACAAGGCCATGGCTACAAATTAAATCCGAGAAGTTGTATAATTACCTAGATTATCAACTATTAGAATTTTTAAAATTAAGTGTGTCATAAAGTAGTTCAACTTGAAATTCTTTTTTAATCCAAAAACTACCACTATTCCCCTGTTTGGTGATTAGGCGGTGGGGCCTATATAAAAGTTTCCATAGTTATTATCTCTTGCCTGAGGCCTGGCATAAATGCTATAGAACTCTCTTTTTATAGTTTGTTTTAATTTATAAGCTGCTATGGTGATGATGCATGTATAAGTTAAGCATAGCAGTATATTTGTTTCAAAGAAATAAATAAAGTACATGTATTTTTAAATAAAGAAAGGTAAAGAATATAGATTTTTAGGCCAATAAAAAGAATATGAGGCATTTCCTGTCCCTACTCCCATATACACACGCTCACAGGATTGGAAATGTCCCTGAAGTCACTCAAGCTTAATTTTACAATCTTATTTAATATAATATACATAAATGAATAAATAAGCAGAAAAACTCCATGGTACCACACAACACATTCTCAAATCATGGTGAAACTGTCATGTATCAAAACTGAAAATTAAAGACAAAATAAAAAGTGTTTAAAGAAAATCACAGAATAATGATTTATGCCTTTATTTTAAAATTAAGTGAAATGGAAATTAGTTTTTCTACAATTTACTTTTAATTTCTAATGCTCTTTTAAAAAGGAAATACTAAAACGTATAGATTCATAGCACGAAGTTGTTTTGGGAAAGAAATGTACAAATAACAGTATTGTTGCTCTTGAATTCTTTGGTAAGAATCGAGCAGATAAAACGGAAACATTAAGCACATTGCTATACATTTTCAGCCTGAAAAGACATGAAGTAGAAACATAGTGAGTGTCTGCTAAACTGAACTGATGTCCAACCACAGTTTCTTATCATTACAAATACTGGGGTCCAGGGGAGAGGCAGTGAGAGGTGGCTAAAGAGGACAGTGGTATTCTACCAAGATGTAAATGTATTATGTAATCTAACTCAGGAAACTGTTGGAAATTGACCACTACCTTCATGTCCCTTATCCTTCACCCACCCCTCAATTACATTAAATGATGCTTCCTTTTGAAGATTATACTTTTTGGAGGGCATCTTATTTAAATGACAGGGGTAAGTCCATAATGATGAGAAGTCCTCATTGTATTAATTCTTTGCTTATTATAGCCCCAGACAGCCACCCTTTGGCAGCTGAAGCTAATGATTAAAACAATTCTTCCCTTGTCCATATTGAACAATCACCTTTCAAATGATACTTAAGGAGTGATTCTCACTGTGTTTGGCTCTGGGTGAACATCTGGATCCTCAGGCTACTGCCATGGCCCAACTTCACCTTCTCTGTGGCCGTGCACAGAAAGTCACATCTGGTTGGTACATGGGTGAGCTCAGCCCATAATTTAGTTTAGAAATCCAGTAGATGGCTCAAAATGATCACAAATTAACTCGATATATTCTTGCATTCTTATGATGATGCAATCAAGCTAGCTCTTGGAATTTCAAGTTGAGCTATTTAATTCACAATTGCATTTTTTGCTAACACCAAATTGCAGAGTATGTCGGTGCCTCAATAAGCTTGTTCTCTTAAAACATGAAAGAACATTTTTATGTTTTAAATTCATGTATTAACAAAACATGTAAAATTTGAAAATATATTTCACCTAAATTCAAGATTTTAGAGTTTGTCTATCTCCTGATTATAAGAGGGAAAAAATATTGTCATGAATTTACACATCAGGCTTACCACTATGACTGTAGTTCTCAAAGGGACTGATTTTACATTTTTTATATCACAGCATTCTTGATATGGTTCTCTAAGAAATTGATACTTCTTAGCAAAACACACAGTTGATTAATTATCTGTTTAATTAAATTATAATAACTCATTATTATTCTTTTACTCTCAGTTTCCTGTGTTGGAGATTATTACTGTATTCTTGGACCCCAAAATCAAAGGGCCAATGAAGGTGGGATTGAAACTGCTGAAATATAGAAAAACTGCTTTTCAATGTGCCATTCTTTTGTGGCATCACATATATAAGTGTATTTTTTATACCCTCCATTTATAAGCTAATTCATAAAATAAAATTTTGATGAAGTGTTGCATAACATATTTCACTCCCAACTTAAAACTTTACAGTGGGTATTCACAGATTAATATCTGTAAATTTTGGAAAGCCAAGCCTTCATGAAAAGAATATACCAACTCTACTGTTATGATTATTTTATTGGAGCCATTGTGTCACGAACAGCCTTTTGTCCTAATGAGTACTTCACGTTTAGACAGGAAAAATGTGAACTTCAGGATTGCATGAAGTTGAGCTTCCTCTTCTTTGGAAACTTGGGGTGTCTGGGTAGAGACACAGAGGCATTTCCTTGTGGTGAAGTGTGGTGATGTCACTGGAAGGAAAAGCTGCTCCTGTCCAGGAGAAGGCAGATGTGGACTTCACTAAGCCTATGCTTTCCAAAGGTTTGCAATAGCAACAGCAAACACCAGGAATCCATTAGACAGCCAATTTCTTGAGCAGCTCAATCAGGAGTAGCAATGTGGGACTTCAGCCTCTGGGGAAACAGGAGTGGGACATCAAAAGCTCTCATAAATAGAGGCAGATGTGCCCATTACAAAAGAGATAGCAGCAGTAACAGAACTGTGATGACAAGGCATCAAGCAGAGAATAGGTAAAGGGATAATCCACAACACCTATGATGTAGTGACAAAGGAAATTCTTAGACATTGTTGGTGGGGGCAGGTGAGAGGGAGGGTAGAGGACAGTGGTAAATGCTTTAAAAAGAGCTAGTTTAAATCATAAAGACAAAAAATATATGAGCTATAATTTAAAGAATAAAAAACAATTTAAAGATTTTGTTCATGACATTCCATTGCATAAAGACCTTGTGAAACTCCATCTCAGCTGCCTTAAAAGAGAAGTTCTCCTATAACTTCCTGTTAATGCATTATTAGTGAGCTTTAAGTTTATTTTTTCCATGTTAATGAATGTGACCCCACTGTCAAGGGCCATAGTAAAATATGTGACCACAGTAAGGTAGCTAAAAAATAGTGCCTAATTCAATTAATATTTTTTTCTATTAAAAAAAATATTGCTGTGTGTCAGGATAAAAAATAATTTTCTGTTAGTAATTCTACATTCCTTTCCTTATGTTCAAGATGAGGAAAGCATCTATACCAAGTGAATCTCTGTTCACATAAGAGGTAATAATTGAAGTACAAATATCCTGTGTATTTTAGTCTAGCAATCCTTTTGTAGTTTGTCTAGAAAATTTGACTTTATTTACCACAATTAAATAAAATTAATCACATTAACTAAATTTCCTGTGTAAATTTCTTTGCCATTATGACAATGAAAGAACTGTGCTTGCATGGAAGCTTCATTCCCAATCACTTTGCCTTTTTTACTTCATTGTGTTAGAGTCCTTCTAAACAGATTCAAAGTCAAGCTTTGTCAAAAATCTTTAACATATGAGATGATCATTCAGTGTCCTGTAAATAGAAAACTGCTCTTGAGGATCTTCACAGGACCTTAACAGTCTGAAATTTTTCATGAATGATTTGGGTGGACACCTCTCCTTCCTCCAACCTTCCCAAATCTCAACTCTCTGATCTTTTCCTCTCCACCCCTCAGAAAATAGAAATAGATTACTATTGTTTATACTGATTATCAAGCACGGAGCCAGTTCAGTGGATGGATAATTTGGCCCATTTTCTAACTTCAGAAATAGTGCCTCAAATCTACCTTATTAAACCATTTAAATTGTCATTTTTGGCAGATGTCTTCAAAAATTAAATTAGTTTAAAATATTGAATATAATTTAGGAACTTAGTTCATGAATTTTTTTTTTCAGGAATACTCACATTTGATATAAGAAATTATTTCTTAAGCTTGGTTATTGTATGAGTAATGTTTAACTTACTTTATCATAGATTCTTTCTCTATATATTTTTTCATATCTATCTATATATCATCAATCTATCTGTATATCTGTCTAAATATCTGTGTGTGTGTGTGTGTGTGTGTGTATATATATATATATAAAATTCTAAAATCAAATCAATATCCTCATATTCTATGTCTATGGAATTATGGGGGCTTAATTATTCATGCTTTATATTCTGGAACAGAGTAAAAGCAATTTTCAAAGAAAAGAACTCATGCTATCTGTAGGGATATCCTCAGCCTTCCTTATGAAAATAATTGACCATTCTTTCAAGTGAGACTTTAAGTCACCAAAATTTTAAGAGAATATCAGACTTGCTGTTCTCTGGTTAGGTTTTTAAAATACATTTGCTTTCCTTAGGAGTCAATCAAGAATAATGTGTTGCTACAGAACATAAACCCAAGCTGTCTAGTTAATTGAAATAAGTTTTGTATGTAAGTAAAAACGAAATAAGTTATATATGATTCCACAAGGCGTGGTCCAGAGATTTTTGTTTTACGGTGATTTTCACCGTTATCATTCAAAATACCCTGTCCCTTTATTTCTAGTGATATTTCAACATTAGAGATAAAAAGGTTACTATAAAATGAAAGGCTATTTAGTCATTTGCCATATTATTATTCATGGAAAGACTATTCTACCTCAAATATATGAGTATTTTGCCCTCCAAGAGAAATATATCACCCAAGTAGGAGAGAAATCCACTAATTATCTTTGCCAAGGACACTACTAGATTGTCTGTTTCTTAGCGTTCTAATGTTACACTCATCAAGCAATTTTCAGACTTTAATTTGACTACTCATATAACCTTCCCACGAGCAGAGAATATGTTAACTATTAAACATAGGCATTTAGTCTACTTGAAAGAGTTTTTTTATTAAAAATGAATAAATTATCATTCTAATTTTATATATCACTCCCTTCAGCTTGCTTAGCTTGAGTCTATCCCAGAGAGACCGATTAATTCTCACTCCTTGATAAAAGAGAATTTCTTGTCATTCACAACTGAAAATGAAATTTTAGAAATAATGATCCAACTGAGGTGATCCTTTGGAGGGGGCTTCCCAGATATTAAAAGACAGAATTATATTAGTGGTGGAAAGAATGAAAAATAATGTACAACATGCAAAAATACTTGGTATGTAAAATCAACACTTCTCTATTGGGCATTTTATAGATGGCAACACTTTAATATAGTTGATGGGGAAAGGCATGAATATATGACAATCTCCAAATTGCTAGGAAGAAAAGTAACAAAAAAGCCAAATTTTCTAACAATGCAATACTTCTCAGCCTTTCTTGCTGGTGGACAGGTGAGGCCATGAACAGTCTGCTTACACAGGCTGTTACCATAGTGTGATCACCAGAGGTCTAATGCTTAACAAGCAGAAATTTCAACAAGGAAGGGCCAATATGGACCTAACCAGATGCCAAGTCTAGTTCTGCAGGAAGAACGGAGAGAGGGAAAAAGCTAAATATTAGCTCCTGAGAAATGAGGTTGAGAATAACAATAGATGAGAAAGTTTAGGATTTGAACAAATGACCAGTATCATTAGGCTGAGTGAAAGATATTACCGTAATTTGGAGTAGATTGGGAAGAACTCATGAGCCTCACACACTGGATTTTCTCATGTTTTCGATAGAAACTATGACTTTTTCTTTTTAAATTTATTTATTTTTTATTAAATTTATTGCGATAACTTTGGTTAATAACATTATATAAATTTTAAGTGTATAACTTTATAGTATGACATTTGTATACTCTTGTGTGCTCACCACCCAAAGCCTAGTCTCCTTTGATCACCATATATTTGATTCCCTTTACTCTCCTTGTCCTCCTCCTATAGCTCTTCCACTCTGGTAACCACCATTGTTTTCTGTATCTATGAGTTTGTTTTTGTTTGTTTGTTTGTTGCTTTTTCTTTTATTTCCCACATATGAACAAAATCATATGGTTCTTCTCATTTTACTTCTGACTTATTTCACTTAGCATAATACTCTCAAGATCCAACTTCATTGTCACAAATGACAATAGGTCATCTTTTTATGGCTGAATAGTATTCCACTGCATATACGTACTACATTTTTATATAATCATGCATCAAAGGACACTCAGGTTGTTTCCATGTCTTGGCTATTTTGAATAATGCCACAATAAATATAGGAGTACGTGTATCTTTACAAATAAATGTTTTCATATTTCTTGGGTAGATACCCAGAAGAAGGATTACTGGGTCATATGATAGCTCTATTCTTACTTATTTGAGAAACCTCCATACTGTGTTTCATAGTGGCTTCATCAATTCACATTTCCACCAACAGTATGGGAGGGTTCCCTTTTCTCCACATCCTTTCCAACACTTGATATTTCTTGTCTTATAGCCATTCTAACAGGTGTGAAGTGGCATTTAATTGTGGTTTTATTTTGCATATCCCTTATAACTAGTGATGTTAAGCATCTTTTCATATGTCTGTTGGGTATGTATATGTATTCCTTAGAAAAGTGTCTATTCACGTCCTCTGCCCATTTTTTAATTGGATTTTGTTGTTGTTGTTGTTGTTGTTGTTGTTATTGAGTTGTATGAGTTCTTTATAAATATATAAAGAAACTATAAGTTCTAATGTGTGCAACTGTATCCAGTCACCAGTCACATGGAGCATCAGATGTGTGATTAATTTTATTAACTTGGCTGGACCATAGAGTGTCTAGACTAGACATCTGGTCAAACTTTGTTCTAGGTGTGTCTGTGAGGGTGTTTAGGGATGAAATTAACATTTAAATTTGTAGACTGAGTAAAGCAGAGTGTCCTCTCTAATGTGGGTGGGTCTCATTCAATTAGCTGAGCTTGAAATGAACAAGAAGACTGAGTAAGTGGAGACTCCTTTGACTTGATTGCTTAAGCTGAGGCACTGGTCTTTCCCAGTCTTCCAACTTGTACTGGAACTATCCATTGGCTCTCCTGGGTCTCCAGCTTGCCAACTGTAAATTTTGGGACTTAGCCTCCATAATCACATGAGGCAAATTCTTATTCAATTTCATCTCTATCTATCTATCGATCATCTATCACTATGTGTAGATAGATATATCTATATATCTAAATAATCTATATCTATATTTATATACTGTTTCTCTGGTGAACACTGATAAATACAAATTTTGGTACCAAGAAGTGGAGTGCTGCTGTAAAAAAAAAAAATACTCAAACATGTGGAAGGGCTTTGAAACTGAGAAACTGGTAGGCTAAAAAGAATTTTAAGGTACAAAGTGTCAGGTGGAAATGAAGAACATGTTATTGGACACTGGGAAAAAGATGATTCTTGATATAAAGTGGCAAAAACTTGGCTGAACTTTGTTCTAGTGTTTTGTGTAAGGTAGAACATGTGGATGATGAAAGTAGATATTTAACCGAGAAGACTTCTATGCAAAGTGTTGATGGAATAGCTTGGTTCTTCCTCACTGCTTATAGTAAAATGTGAGAAGAGAGATGGAGTGAAAAAAGAAAATGTTAAGCAAAAAAGAACTACAACTTGAAAATTTGGAAAATTCTCATCCTATTCAAAGTATAAAAAATGAGAAAGTTTGTTTTAAAAAGAACATCAAGGTGTGGCTGGATTATCACTCAAAAAAGAGTATGAGATTTTATGAACAGAAAGGCTGCCTGTTTAAACTGAATAGAGACTGGACAAAATGAAAAAAGCTCAAAAGACTTGGATATGACAGGAGAGGATGATGGAGCTATTCATCTGCAAACATGTGGCATTCTTCAAGAAGAAAAATGATTTTAAAGAAGAATCAGAGATCATCATGGCCACTGCCTTGATTTAATAGGCTGAATGGCCTCCACCTGACGCTACAGTGGTGAGACCACCTTGCAGAGCTGTGGGTTCGGAACTGCCAGACAAACACTTTGGGATGGCATTTCCACCCCAATTGTCCTGGAAGGTGGAACACCAAGCCAAAGAGGACTATTATTGAGCTTTAAGATCCAGTGGAATTTGCTTTACTCGATTTTGAATTTGCCAGGGACCTGCCACCCCTTTCTTCCTTCTGATATCTCCCTTTAGAATGGGAATATCTATCTAATGTTTATTCCACAAGTGCATTTTGGCAACACATAACTTACCTGGTTTTGCAGGTTTATAGCTGGAGTGGAATTTTGTCCCAAGATAAATCATACCTTGAGTCTCACCCATGTCTGATTTAGATATTTAGATGAGATATTGGACTTTATACTTTAAAGTTGATGCTGGAACAAATTAAGTCTCTTGGGGCTGTTGGGATGGAATGAATGAATTTTACATGTGAAAAAAAATATGAATTTGAGGGAGCCAGGGTGGAATGTTTTAAGCTGAATTGTGTTCCTTCAAAATTTATATGTTAAAGCCCTAACTCCCAACCTGAGATAAGTGCCCTTACAAGAAGATACTCAAGAGAACTTACACATTCTCTCTGCATGTAAAGACACAGCAAGAAAGTAACCATGTGTAAACCAAGAAGAGAGACCTCACCAGGTTCAATCATACTGGCACCCTGATTTTGGACTTCCAGCCTCCAGAACTATGAGAAAATAAATTTCTATTCAGTTATCCAATCTATGGTATTTTGTTATAATACCATAAGACAAAATGGAATTGTCTAATAGAGAAGTAGACAGACAATACTGAAACTCAGCTGAGAGGACTGAATGAAAGGAAAAGGACTGAGTGAAGTAATCAGGCAAGAATGAGAATTAGAATGATATATTAGTGCACATCTAGTCAAAAGAAAGATAAGAGGTATTTTTGGATAGGAAATTGATTCAAGGGCAGGGGTTTTGAAGCAAGGGATAAAAGTCGTGGTGTAATGATTAAAGCCACAGGGTAATGATTCATATATGAAGATGATGCATACATTTCTGAGGTACTACACATTATCTGGTTTGCAGCTGTGGAAATAAATTTATACTGATTCTTTTATGTTTTTCCATACCACTTCTTGAAGATAATGTGGTTGGACTGAAAAGTCCTTTCAAATCCCAAAGTACTCCGATTCAATTGCACATATTTAACATGTCTAATTTAGATAAAGGGCGTAGTCTGTTACTATATATAAGGTATTAACTGGCAGAAAGAGCTATTGAAACTATGACCTCGACTTTATTAACAACACTATTTAGTCCAATGATGACCAAAGTGGGCCTACAAAGTCCTCAACAGTATGCAATATAATCTGAGTCCAGCATCAGAAAAATATTAGAACTTCTACTTATGTTTATTTTAATCTCATATTTTGGTGAATATTTTGTAATATGCATAACATATTAATAACTATGTACATATAATTATAAATTATAACAGGAATGAGGATGTGTTTAAAACATTTACCAATAGGGCTATACAACATAAAAGTTTAAAGACTGCTGCTTTAATTAACTGTATTATTCCATAGATGAAAGTCTTAAATGATAGAGAGGGTAGGGATGGTACTCCTTAGAAGTTGAAGATCAGCTGAGGGAATTTAAGTATGGGATGACAAGTTTAGCTTGTTTTTCAGAGAGCTCATTCTGTAAGAGAGGTCTGAGAAGGACAATGAAAAGTGGACTGAGCAGTTAGCAAACTCTTCCTCTCTCCAAGTACAGTGATAGAATTAAGGGTTTGATTTCGAGGGAGTGGTGATAAAGGCTGAGAGGAAGGGACTAAATTCAGAAATAATTAGCAGCTGAAGTAAGCAGGATGTGTTGATTGATTGAATGAGAAATATGGGAGAAAAAGAATGAAAGATGATGCCAAGGTTTTTAGTTAGATGACCAGTTAAAGTTATCTGCGATAAAAAGACAACCAAAGGAGTTTTAGGAGTAATATATGATCTGTGCAGTTATAACCATGTTAAGTTTGAGATGTTCAGGCCTTTGGTAAATGAAGATACACAGAAAAGAGCTGGGGTCTGAGGCTCAGAGGAGAGTGCTGGATGGATGTATAGATTTGAGAGTCAGAACAGGTATAAAGAGAGGGGCTATGAGAGCATAAAGAGTGAGAGAGTATAAAATAAAAAAGCAGAAACAAGCATGCTGGGAAATATTAAGAGCATTCATATGCCAAGAAAGCAAATGCAAGGCATTTTTATCTGATCTAAACTTTGTGGCTTGAATTTTTTAAGTGAATGAATGAGTTGGGAAATGATGATTCACAGGTGGTGATATTTTTCAAAATTTGACAGCATCTGCTATTCAAGATGGCATCATAAGGTGTGAAAGAAACTTTCATTGTGAAAAATTAGTGGAGTAGTAATTTGTTTTCTATATTACAAAGAATAATGTCTTTATAATTGAACATTAGAATTAAATTAACTAAATACATGTAAATTTATGTATTTTCTTTTGTAAAAATTTGTTAAGATAAATGAAAAATAACCATCCAAATTAAAATTTCACCAGTATATTTCACTTATGGACTCTCGTATTACCTCCAGTTTGAACTTAACACAAAGACTGCTGCAATGTTTATTCTTAAACATATCCACTTATTGATATAATTGAAACAGTTTTTTAACAGTTGGATTGCCAGGCCCCAGTATATATGCAATTTTAATGTGAATAACAATTAGAATATTCTCTCAAGAGTAACAGGAATGAGGGAGATCTTATATCATCACATCTCTTCCAACACATGACAACATCCAGCATTTTAATGTTTGCCAAATTCATAAGTATAAATGGAGAATTCATTTTAATTTTATGTTTCTAATTACTAATGAATTTGAAGATCTCTTCACATACCAGTTGAACGTTTGGACTACCTCTTAAGTGAATTAATACTCTTCATTGTTTTATTAGGGAATTTTGTTTCTCTTTCTGGTTGACTTGCAGGCATTCAAGTGTATCATTTTAGGGTTATATATATATATTTTTTTTAATTTATTGGGGTGACATTGATTAATAAAATTATATAGGTTTCAAGTGTACAGTTATATTTTTTATACAGTTATATTTTTCAAGTGTACAGTTATAACCTTATAATTTTGGTATATTCTTTTTTAACTCTTAGGCACTTTATTTACTTACTGCTATTTACTGTATTTTGCTCTTAGATATATTTTCTAATTTCTTATTGCCTCTATACAGAAACATTATCTAATTTTATATGTTTATCTTGTTCCAGGAAATGTATTAAACTTAATTCTGATACATTATTTGTGATGTTGGCTTTTCAAGGTAAATTATTTTATCATGTTTAGTTTATGCCTCTTTGTTAAAACTTGTACAGCTTATTTGTCTTTTCCTATAGTGTTTTTTCAGGACCTTGGTAATCTGTGAAACAATAAAGGTGATAATGAGCATCCTTGTCTTGTTTTGTATTTTGACAAAAGATTGTATCTAAATGCCTTTTTTAAGTAAAATATTTGCTGTCAGTTTTTATTACAAATTTACCAGAAAAGGAAATTCTTTATGTATATAATTTGCTTTCTTCCCATTTATACAATGTGTTGATTTATATACAATAATTTTCTGCATCTGTTAAAGTAACTACTTTTATCTGTGGCTGATTACACTGATATGTTTTCTGATAATCATTTTTTTTATTTCTGAGATAAATAATACTTGATTATGATATATTATAATCACATTCTATAATCCGATGGCTTTAGATAGCATTTTTTAAAAATATGTGACTCTATGATCATACATGAAAAAAGACTATAATTTTTTTGCACTGTTTGTAGCCAAGATTGAAATAAAAGGTCCAGTAACTTCATAAAATGGCAATATTCTAGTGTCTTTCTCTCAACTGGTACGTGAATAGATAGAAAATAACGGTATTATCCTGTATATCTGTATATTTAGTTTTTATATTACTTGTTTTTCTTAATACTATATCTCTAATATTTCATATTCTAATATCAAATTTGAAGGTACCATTTTAATAGTAATATAATATTTTATGAAATAAATAATATTCCATAAAACAACTTACTTAATCTGTATTTTTTGAAAATTTTGCATTCTAAATAAAGCTATAACAATAACTATATGTTTTTGACAAAGCAAACCCCCATACAAGATTTTGAGTTCCTGTGTCCCAGGGGTTGTGATATCATAGATTTTGTATTCTTAGCATATAGAACAGTGTAGGGTACATAGGACATCCTTGATACATATATGTTAGATGAATGCTTGAATGAGTAAGAAAATGGTCATTTTCCCTACAAATGTCTGTTGATGTGGCAAATGAGATTTGTGTTTATTAACACACAGAATAAGCACTGACCAATGGATTGACCTAAGAAACCCCAGAAATATGGAAAATCTGTAAGAAAAATTCTAATAACTTCTTTTTCTGTTTAGTTTCGCTTCTGAAATAGTTGATATATCAACACCTGTCTGTGACTAAAGACTGACCAGTCTCTGAAGAATGGTGTATAAATAATACTTCTTTGCTCAAAGAAAGTCTCTTTTAAGGATATAATAGTAGCTGCAATTTCTTTGGTATTTACTCGGTGATAGGCTCTTTTATAATCCTGACCACATTCTATGAAGTAGATTCTATTATTCCCATATCTGAGATAGCAAATCAAGGTTAAGTACCTTGCTCAAGACCATGGTGCTAGCACACCAAAGCTGGATCTCTTGACTACCATACCTGTGATGTCAAATAAGTTTCGCCATGCAAATCAGTCTTAATGATTAGCACTGACTGCATGGATTGGTGAATTAATTAGAATTTCAAAGAAACACTCGGCCTTCATAGGCAAAGAGCATAGGCATTAAGTTGCAGCATCAGGTACCATATTGGGGAGGGGTTGGTGGCAGCATTTAATTACTTGTTTAATACTTCCCTACCTTTACTATCTCCTAACACAGATTGCATTCATTAAACTGATGACTCCTTTGCTAACTAAAATATTCCATCTGCATGTATAGCTGGATTATCTTCACCATGAACTTCTGCCTTCAGCCCTTCTAACATTTCTCCCTCAAAATTTCTGACATCAGAATAACAGTGGCTTTTTTGTCTTGTTTCCGGTGCCCAAGGGACAAAGAACATTCTGCTTCAATCTACTCTCAGTGATGAGAGAGGATTCCATCTTCTTTCTACTTTCTTCACCTCAAACATCCCAATAAGGGGTTTAGGAAGCAAACAGAAACAGTAGGTTCCTGTAGCAAAGAATTCACACACTGTCATTCTTTGAAAAGCAAATGGTTCTATTTTGAGAACTGCTTATTCTCTAAGTAAAACATAAGTCTATTAAAGATGTAAATTTTATTATGTAAATGTGAAGGAAATGGGTATATAACCCATCTGAGTCTTTCATTGACATGGAATCTTTTATTGACATAGTAAGTCATTTTGTCTCTGTTGTTTTTCCATAATTTTATCAACTTTGTTTGTCGGATGATATTGAAAGTTACTTTCGTGGAAATTTTCATGCTTTTTTTCCTCCTGTGACCACCACATAAAAAGGTCTTTTTTTTTTCTGGCTCAGAGTAGTTGCCATTTCTCAAAGCTGGCATTTCCATTTTGTAATGTGGCCCTCATGAGAAGGTCTCTGCTACTTTTAGTCCCCAATGAGGGTGCTCCACTAGATCATGTTAGAGATAACCTAATACATTTTGCTAGCTGCAGGGGAGCAATCACACTCCAGGGATCCAAATTTGATTTATTAGTGAATCAAGTGAAAGCCTCCTATGGAAGGATAGGTCTTTAGTTGACCTTTTGCTGGACATTTAAAGAAAATTAAAGTTTAAGATTAAAGACAAATGAATTTTTGTCTGCGAAGACTTTTAGAGTTGTACTAACATGCGCATCCCATGAATGAATTCACAAAGAGATGTGGAAAAAGTGTTTCAGGAGCTACTAGCAAATTTAGGGAGACATAATGACAGAGATCTGTGTGGATGCTTACAACTATGATTATAGTGAGATAATTGAGTTCTTCTGTGAAATTTGGTATCAAAGAAAGAGAAAGATGTAAGAATTGGATATAGACAAAATTTTGGTTGTTAAAAAAACCTTTTATTTTAGCTCATAAAATCATTATTTTTTTTTCTAGCTTTATTGAGATATATCTGACATATAACACTATGTCAGTTTAAGGTATACAGCATGATAATTTGGTGGGTCCATTCTTAAAGGACCTGAAATGATTGCTACTATATATGTGAACGGGATCTTTTCTCCTTTTTACTTTCCGAATGGTTATTGCTAGTACATATAAGAATGTTGCTAATTTTTATGCTGATATATTTAATATATTTGTTAAACCACTCTATTCCAGTAGTATATAAACAGGTTTTCTTGTGTCTTCTAGGCATACTATCATATTATCTACAAGGGCAGAACTTTTTTGGTCAGAACTTTTAGGAATAATAATTATGAATAATGAGAATTATTAGTATTGTGGTTCTTAGGCATTTTATTATGAATGTCTATAACATTTCACCATTTTAACTATAATTTTGAATGACGAAGAAATATTCATGTACTTATTAGAATATTCTGATTTTGAGCTTTAAAATTAAGAATAAATATTTTAGTTTAACAAATTATTTTTATTTTACATATGTAATCTATTGCATTACCTAATAAACCTATTGACAGGATTTATGGAACTTTACCATAAGTGTCTACATCATGTGGAATTACTACATCTGAAGCCAGTGACATTGATTATGAAATCTTTCTCACTAATTGAAGTACCCAAGTTATTATAATGAATTTCTGCTAAGTTTAAAAGTATATATTTTTATTTATATTTCAGTTTAATATTTTTATAATACAAAAAAAATCACTTTATCATAACTCCTGGAAAAAGTATATTTTATTGCACATAAGCTATATCTCAATACATTTTATTTTAAAAATACAAAAACTACAATGAGAGATAGAGAAACATGTAAACTTGATATATTATTATTTATTAATTAATTTAATTGTGGCTCTATGCTAGGAACTGGGGACACAAAAGTTAGTTATCCAGAATAGCAACAACAAAAGGTATTTTCTCCCTCTCCACTTAGAATATACACTTTATTGAGAGAGAAGGGTAGCATGCATCATTCAAATATTCATGTTATGAAAAAGTTTATAAGCATTATAAGTAATCTAATGAAAAAAAAAACATTTCATGGAGGCACGTAGTAGAGGGCTGGTGAGGAAGTAGTAGTGTTAGAAGGCTTTTCAGATAATTCTTGAGACAATATTGGAAATGTTAGCAAGAATGAAATATAAAGGAGAGCAGTAAGAGTGTCCTAAAGAGAAAGAAAGAGATCTTTATGTACAACCTGTGTGACCTAAGTAAGCTGAAGCATCTGAGAAGCTGAAAGATGACCAAAGAAACTGGAACTGTAGAAAGTGAGCAGAACAGCATTGATGCAGTTGACAGAGCCAGACAAAGCTGTCTGTGTGGATGTGAAGAACATTGGGGAACTTCCGAAGGATTTTAGCACTATTATGATAGATTAAATTATCATGGACCATGCTGAAGACAGGTTAAATGAAGTAGATGAATGAACAGATATTTAGGAAATAAAAGTCCATATCAAAATGAGAAATTAAATCTTTTTCAAATGTCTTTCAAGTCAAGAGAATGGAATGATGAAGGTCTCATGTCAGGCTAGGCTTCAAAAGTACCTGTTTCTTTCTCAGGTTAGAGAATGTATATCAGAGATTGGACAATGGATCTTGGTGAAGACATGTGTTGCAGCAAACTGAGGTTTTCCTATACTTTAGTTCGCCTTTAAGTGGGTACTCAAACCCCAATATTACAACCTCTAACATTTTTTTAAACAATCTATATGAGCCACACACTTTTTAATGAATTCTGACTCCTTTAATTTCAATTTACCCATAAGCTCTATTTATTAGTTAAGACTATTTTATTTTCATTTAATATAAATCAATTGCAGTAGCTTAAGCAAAGACCACACCCCTGACAAAGGAAGGACTAATTGTTAAGAAAAAGATTGCACGCTCTCTCTCCATCTCTCCCTTCTGCCTTCTCTGTGTCCATGTGTCCATTTTTTTTCATATAGACTTCCTTAGTCTACTTAGTAAAATGTGACTGCCCTCAAGTTTACATGTTTCAGATCTCTCTCTCTCTCTATCTATCTCTTATCTTAATTCTTTCTTTCATCAGCCTAATTATAAATTTCTAGGTAAGGGACTCTGAATAAACCAGTTCAAAGGAAGTGTCCAACGCTTGTCCATTAGCTACAGCCAGAATGACCAGTCATAAATCAAATTGCCTGCTGGGAACTCCTTCTGTCCAGGGAGAGGGAAGTGGTTAGGGGTTAAGGGGGTAAACTGAAGTGGGAGGACATTCTAAAGTTTTCTTATAGTATACTTTTATAGATTTTTTTTTCTTAAAATTCTGCTTAAATAGTCATCCAAAAAGTGGCCTGGATAATAACATATTTTAATACAATCTTAATAAATTAGAATTGCTAACACATATCAAGTCCTCTCAAAGATATATTAGAAGTATTTTATAGCATCATACTATAGTTTATATTAAGATCATTAACATAATGCACAGCATTCAAAAGCAAAAGCAACCTTTTGCTTTTCTATAGTTTAACAATTCTTTTCTGCCCCAAAATAAAATCTCATGTAATTCCCAGTGCTTTCTCAGCCTCTCTTAAATAGTAAGTGTTGTCTGGTCACATTGAAACATTAAAGGATACAGTTTAGTGTGATAACTGAAATCTGTGTTCTCCAATTTCAATCTTCTCTCATCTCTAAACTTGGGCTTATCTTAGGTAAAGAAGTAGATGACTACTTTCCCTTCCCTCAGTTCACCTCCTTTCACATTCACTAGTCCTTGCTTCTGATCCCTGGAAGAGAAGCTTTAGGTGAAAAAGACACAAATTCATGTAGTCGGTGGAGTTGTGATGGAGCATTTGGATGCCTAGGGACCAGTAGATCTGAAAACTAACTTTTCTTTCATGAGACATGTTTGAGGGTTTATGACTCATCACTCATCCATATGGCCCCCTTGGGAGAACTATCATTTCTAAGATAACTTTAGGTCAGCTGAGTTTGTCAGGTGTCACAGTTAGAACCCAGAAATACACATTTTTTTAAAGTCAGGGGAAGTGCAGCTCACTGCCCATGTAGCCATGTCTCTGCAGCCTGGAGTAATGTGGCTATAGCCCTTCACTTCAGACATTTAAGGTATGGGTCAGAATTTGATGCTTTTGTCCCCAGACTCTAGGGGATCAATCTATATTATGCTCTTTTAAGAATTACATTGTAATCTCTGTCACTGAGCTTAATAAGAAGGGGAATTACTCCCTTCCCATTGTCCACAGATTACACACCAAAAATTATCCCAAAACTCTCCTTGTGCTCTTGAAGTATGGTCTATGGAGCCACAGTATGACCTAGAAGCTTGTTGAAATTGTGGAATCTTAGGTCTCACCTCAGCCCTATTGAATTTTAACAAGATTCCCAGGTGATTTTATGAAAATTAAACTTTAAAAATCATAGCTTTATTTCACCTCACCTATTTTAGACCCTCAATATGGAAGATAGGTTAATATTGGCTAAAATACATTTTGATCTCTTAGTATATCCTGTATAGCTAGTCCAGAGCTTAGAAAGAATTTTTGGCCTTTGGGACCTCAGCTAACAGAGAATAAGAGACAAACTTTATATATGCATTATTTTAACACTCAACGTAAAAATGCAAAACTCAGAAAAATAGGTAGATAAAAACTTTTACACTCATACCACGCAAAGGCAGTTATTGAGAATGTTTCTACTTTTATGCATATATCAAATTACATATTTATATTATACTTTGCAAATTAGCAACATAATAAGAATGTTTAGTGTTATTACAAGTTTCCTTAAAAAAGAAAAGATTATTTCATTGTACATATTATACATGAACATATGTTCTTATAAAAATCAAAATACCAAGGAATATTTATTTAAAAGCTACGATTTTCTTTTATTCCCCCACTCGCCACTTTTTCCCATCCCTCTTTCCCTTCCTTAGCCAAGTTAGCTATTATTTGTTGAGTAATCTTTAAGACATTTTTTTAAATATATACATACAGGAAGGTATTTTAATATTAATTGGCTAAAATGTTAATCTTACTGCAACTTGATTTTCTAAACCTGACATTCCTTGGTGATTTCTGCATGTTAACACCTTTAGATCTAAATCATCTTTTTAATTGTAATAGTGTTCCAAAGTCCTCAGTTAGTAGATTTACTTTATAAAAAAAATAATATTTTAAGGCTTTGAATATGATAGCCAAATGATTTTCAAAAGCATTCCAGAAACTTTTTATGTTGCATCATAATTATGAACTACTTTCACTTCCCATTCAACTGAGTTTTATTAACCTTAGATATTTGATGTCTATCTTTATAATATTCTATAGCATTATTTTTTCAAGCTTCACTCTGAACATGTCTATGTACCTGTATACATTATTATTATTTTTAACAATTACAGGGTGCTCTATTTATATGTTAAATATCTTAATATAAGTGAAAATTCTGTAGTATTAAGATTACCCATAGAACACTTTATAGTTTAAAACTGAAAAACTATTTGCAGATCTTGAAGGTTTTGTATCTCCCACTTTCTAATTTTCAAACCCATTTTTAGGCTTAATGGTCATACTTCTGACTCTCAAATTTCTGTCTCAATTTGTACTTTCAACTGGCCACTTGTATATCCAATTTTCCCCTTAACATCTTAACTATAGTGTCTAATAGGCATCTCACACTGAACTTCAAAAACAAATCCTGTCCTTTTTCCTGCACTGAACCTGGTTCTCCCACAGTCTTCCCCAACTCAGCTGAGGGCCATTTGATGCTCAATCCAAAAATCTTAAGCTAACTTCAAATTCTCTCTTTGTCTCTCATCATACAGCTAATCCTCCAAAAAAATCTTTTAAAAATACATTCAAGAGGGGGAAGGGAATAATAAATACAAATTGGCAGTTACAAAATAATTGTGGGATGTAAATAAAGTATAGCAAAGGAAATATAGTCAGTAATATTACAATAATTATATGGTGTCAGACAGGTACTAGATTTATTGGGGTGATCACTTTGTAAGTTATATAAATGTATAAATTACCATGTTGTACACTTGAAACTAATATAATATTGTATGCCAACTGTAATTGAAAAATTAAAAAAATTATTTGAAACACATTTAAGAGTTTTACTCCTACTCACCACCTCTCCTGCCACCATCATCTTCTCTAATGGGAATCATTGCAATAGTCTTCTAAATCATTTCCAGCTTGTATTCTGGCCCCTTGTTCAGTCACAGAGCAGCCAGAATGATTTGTTTAAAACTCAAGTCAGTTTATATTTTTCTTCTGCTCAAAACTTCTAATGTATTTCCATCTCATTTATATAAGAAGCCAAAGTTCCTTGAATAGTCTGCAAGACTATAGTGTAATTTTGGATTCCAGAAACCTTTCTGATCTTATTATCTTCTACTACTCACCTCATTTCCTCTGCCTCAGCTACGTGAGTCTCAATGCTGATTCTAGAATGTTAGAAATTAAACCACAGGATGGTAGTCTCGCCTCCTTCTCTTGGTACATCTCATTTCCTCTTCCTACAACACTTCTTTCTTATATATAAAGGCACACCTCTCATCTCCTTCCTGTTTGTATTTAAATGATGTCACCTTAGTAAAGCTGTCTCTGAATATCCAGTTTTAAACTGACTTCTCAAATTGACTATGCCTCCTTTTCTGGTTTATTTTTGTCCTTAGTATTCTTGACTTAAACTCATTTTTTAAAATTACCTTCCTTCATCCACGACAATATGTTTCCTGATAGTAAGAATTTGGGTCAGCTTTGTTTATTTATCTCCAGAATCTAAAACAGAACTTGGAGTATAGGAGGAGTCTGGTAAATAGTTAATTAATGAATAAATGATTCAATGAATAAATTTACTCTTCTCCATATAATGAATCCTAAATGCATATGTGCATATATATTGGCATTCAAATGCTATTTAATGCTATATTTAATATCAACTCGTCATTAGTCATGTCAATGCAAATTAAAACTATGTGGTAACAGTTTTTGTAACATCAAAAAAGAAAGAAAAAGAATGATAAAACCCCTGTTGATGAAGATGTGAAGAAATCAGTACTCTTTTTCATTGCTTATAGGAGAATTTAAACCAAAAGCTTTAAAAATGTATTTCTCTATTGACTCATCCATTGTATTTCATAAAAAATGTATTCTAAGAATATAATATTTGCAAATCTTTACCTTTAGTAATATTAGACACAGAATGGTTTAACATTGCAATATATTTGAAGCAACTATTTACCCAAAAGAATTAGTAACATTTATTACATCTTTAAGATGGAGTATGATGCAATTATTGAAAATAATGATGTGAAAGATTGACTGATAATATGAAAAATATTCTCATATATTGTTAAGTGAACCGAAGCAAGTTATAAGTCAGTGTATACAGTCTGCTTTTTAAAATAACATAGACCAATATTCTCTCTCAATGAGAATTGAGAATTCTCTAGTTTTCTGCATTTAATCTCACAATAGATAAAAATTTCCTCTCACGAGCAGATAGAATAGTTAGGAACAAACATGTTGTTTGCATAATGCCCTTGATGTCAGAGAGTTTTCACATTCCAACAAAATATATTGCCTATGCTATGATTTGTTTTCCATTTTAATTAAAACAATTGTTTATTAATAACCTGATTCCTAGGATAATTTATTTTGAGCAACTAACACCTGGTCTTTTGCTAATTTGAATTGATACCAGTTTTATAAGAATTAGTGAGAAAGGCTAATGTCAGTTATTTTGTACATCAACACAGTTGAGTGATTCTCATTTAAATCTCTTCATGTCTTGTCTTCTAAGACATTTCACGGTCTTGCTTTCTCCCTTCCTGACCTCTTTATCTCTGTTTTTTTTTTTTTCTTCTTATTTCTCCCTTATCACAAAAGTTCCCCAAAATTCCATCCTTGAGTTATTTCCTTCTTTCTTCATCTGTCCATGGCAATAACAATTTATTTATTTATTCACTCATTTATACACATATTCTTTCAACATATATTTATTTATTAGTTAAATGTTTCAGGTGCTGTGATGGATGCTGGAATATAATCTTGAATAAGTCAGACTTACTGCTATGGACTGAACTGTGTCCCCATAAAATTCATATCTGGGAGTCCTAACTGATACGTTAGTATTTGGAGGTAGGCTTTTGGGCAGTAATTAGGTCAGATGAGCTCATGAAGGTGAGGCCCTCATGATAAGAATAATGCCCTTAGAAGAAGAGATACCTCCCTCTCTCTCACTCTCTCTCTCTCTCTCTCTTTTTCTCTACCTGCACATACCAAGGAAAGGCCACATGAGGACATGAAGACACAGTACAAAGGGCCCATTTACAACCTAAGGAGAAAGCTCTCACCAGATACCAACCCTGCTGGCACCTTGGTCTTGGACTTCTTGGAAGCAAATTCCTGTTGTTTAAGTCATCCAATCTATGATATTTTGTTTTTATAGTCTAAGCTGACTAAGACAGAGTTTGGTACTCAGAAGGAGGGTGCTTCATAACAAATGACTAAACATGTGGAAGTGGGTTTGGAACTGGGTAATGGATAGAAACTAGAGTTTTGAGATGCATGCTAGAAATACAGACATTCTGGTGAGGTCTCAGACAGAAATGAGGAATATGTAATTAGAAACTGAAGAAAAGGCTATCCTTATTATAAAGTGGCAAAGAACTTGGGTGAACTGTGTTCTAGCGTTTTGTGGTAGACAGAACTTGTAAGCAATGAAATTGGATATTTAGCAGAGCAGATTTCTCAGCAGTATTAAAAGAACAGCTTGGTTTCTCCCGACTTATAATAGTGAAATACAAGAGAGAGAGAGATGAATTGAAGAAGGAATTGTTAAGTAAAAAGGAACGAGAACTTAAAGATATGGGAACTTCTTTGGTATATCTATATTGCAAAAAATAAGAAAATGTGTTTCAAAGAGAATGTCAAGAGTGTGGAGGACAAACTATTTGATCCAAAGATTAGGGTGGGTATAAACTATGGATTTTATTAATCATTTCAACAGAAGCCAGGAACAGAGATGGGATTATATCAGCAGAAAGATTGCCAGCTGAGAGGAAAAAAGAAAACAGGACAAAATGAAGTCTGCAAACTTGTGCTACCCTTCAAGAAAAGGGAAAATGTACCCCAAAAGTGATTCAGAGATTATCAGGGCTCTTATCCCACCATAGGTCCAGAGTGCATGGGTGGTGGCAGGAGGGGTTCAGGGGTGGAGGTAGGGATGGGGTGAGCTCCACCTGGGCTTCAATCAGCAGGACCACCACCCAGCAGAGCTGCATAGACAGCCCTTGCAGAGAACAGTGTTGCAGTGTAGGTATTGCTCCTAAACCAAAGGAGGCAAGATCACCCCTCAGAGCCATGAGGGTGACATACTGCTCCAGTGGATGAAGAGGATTATTTTCAAACCTTTATATTCTAGTAGAATTTTTCTTGCTAAGTTTTGGTCTTGCTTTTGACCTCTTACCCTTTTCTTTCTTCTGATTTCTCCCTTTTATAATTGTGAATGTCTATCCTATGCCTGTTCTACCATTGTATTTTGTATATAATTTATCTTTTTTTTTTTTGGCATATAATTTATTTGATTTCACAGCTGGAAGAGAATTTTGCTTCAAGATAAATTGTGCCTTGAGTCTCGCCCATATCTAACATAGATGAATCTAGATGAGACATTGGACTTTAAACTAAATCACCATTTAGAGTTGATGCTGGAATGAGTTAAGACTTTTGGCACTATTGAGATGGAATGAATAAATGTATTTTGCATGTGAGAAGGATATGAATTTGGGGGACCAGAGGAAGAATGTCATGGACTGAATTGTGTTCCCCCAAATTAATTTCATAAGTTACTTGAATCACTCAAGATAAAGCCTAGTAAAGATGATGATGACAAAAATGATGATACCAACATTATTGAGTGTTTTCAATGAGTGAGACTATTTTAAGTAATTTACACGTATTATAGTGAATTCTCATAAAACTCAATGAAGTGGACACTAATTTCATCTTGGATATAGAAAGGAGATGGGGAAAGGCAAAGAATGACAATAGGCACATCACTACAAAACTAATCAATGAATTTAAATTGAAGCAGATGTTCTAAAGCAGAAATATAATGACATAAAAGAATATAACAGGAATACTTGACCAGAAAATTAAAGTTTAAAGAGAAAGTGACTTTTAACCTAAAATGCAGAGCATGAGTAAATGTTAGAAAGGAAAAGTATTGTAAGAAAAGAGAGAACAGCCTATGAAAACACTCTGAAATGGGAAAGAGTGCACTGTGTCCCAGGAAGTGAAAAATCCTTGTGTAGGAAAACACTGAGGAAAGTTATAAGACACACAACCAAAATGGAGAATCAACTGGTAGAGGGCAGGACAGAGGTTAAGAGACCACTTAGAAGTGCAATTAAATAATCCCAGACAAGAATCAGTGGTGCCCTATGGTGGCAATGGAGAGAAAACAAGTTGACTGATTTGGTATATATCTGAAAATTGAATCTGCAAAATCTACTAATAAAATCATTGTGAGACAGTTCCTTCCTTTTCAACATTTTGAATATTTCCTGCCAATTCCTTCCAGCCTACAAAGTTTCAATTGAGAAATCAGCTAATGGCCTTATGGGAGCTCTCTTGGAGATAACTTCTTGCTTTTCTCTAGCTGCTTTTAAAGGCTCTTTGTCTTTAACCTTTGGCATTTGAATTATGATGTGTCTTGGTGTGGGTTTCTTTGGGTTCATCTTGTTTGGGACTCTCTGCACTTCCTGGGCTTGTATGTCTATTTCCTTCACCAGGTTAGGGAAATTTCCCATCATTGTTTCTTCAAAGAGATTTTCAATTTCTTGCTCTCTCTCTTCTTCTTCTGATGTGAATGTTGGTACACTTGATGTCCCAGAGTTCCCTTAAACTATCTTTGGGGATTATTATTATTATTGTTATTATTATTAATTTCTTCTCATTGCTGTTCTGGTTGATGTTTTCTGCTACCTTATTTTCTAAATTGCTGATTCAATTCTCTGTTTCATCTAATCTAGTGTTGATTCTCTCTAATGTATTCTTCATTTCAGTTATTGTATTCTTCATTTCTGACTGTTTTTTTTTTAAGTTTTCTATTTCTAATTTTGTATTTCCTCTCTCTTTGTTAAAGTTCTCATTGAGTTTATATACTCTTCCACTAAGTTCATTGAGAATCTTTATAACCAGTGTTTTGAATTCTGCATCTGGTAGGTCGCTTGTCTTTATTTTGTTTAGTTCTTTTTTTGGAGGTCCGTCCTATTCATTTGGGACATGTTTCTTTGTCTCCCCATTTTGTATGCCTCCCTGTGTTTGGTTCTATGCTACTATGTCCCCCAGTCTTAGTAGAGTGGCCTTATGTAGTAGGTGTTCTGTGGGCTCAGTGGTACAGTCTTTCCTGGTCATCTGAACAGGGTTCTCCAGGTATATCCCTTATATGGGTTGTGTGTGCCCTTCTACTGTAGTTGAGCCTTAGTTGCTGTTTTCATGTCAGTGGGAGAAATTGACCCCCAGGCTGATTGGTTGTGAAGACTGGCCAGTGAGACGCTGACCCATTGGAGCAGGATTCATTTTAGCAGGGCTCTGGTGCCTGCCCAGTCTGTTCTTTGGGTGTGTCATCCTCAGATGCAGTCCCAGGTGGTACTCCAGCTCAGTCCAAAGCTTGCCACCAGTCATGCTGGCCCCACAGCTTCATGGGAGAGGCCCTGTGCAAGCCAAGTTCAGCTGCAGCTTGTGCTCTCCTGGGGGCCACCTGGCAAGAGTCACCAAGCAATCTATAGATGGCTTCCACCTGTACTGGGCTTGGAGTTGCCTCAAGAAGCCAAACTGCAAACTGAGGCTGGTTGCCTCTAGTCCTCAGCAAGAGGTAAGGGAAACACTGAGGCCAAATGCTGCTTTTTTGGGTTTTGTGAATCTTTGAGAGATTTTAGGAAAGTTCACATAGCATGAGCCAAGACAGGCCATTTGTATGGAAGAACCACTGGAAGAAGTTTGGGTGGGCCACCAAGTTTGGTGAAGCGGGGTCTCAGGGAATCACCAGTGCGGGGAGACCAGTGTTAGCCAGGTTAATGGAAACTCAGATATGATGGCCACCTGTGTCTGCACTCTGGGACTGGGGTAGGCTCAACAAAGAAACAACGGGTTCTGTCAGAACTTCTTTCTGGGAGGAAGCTGCCCCACCACCCCTTGCCCTGAAGTCACACAATTCAGTTCCCCCTCATATGTCCTTGGCACCTTTCAAGTGGCTTCCACAGTGGTGAGACTCAGAGTAAGTAAGCTCATCAGCGAATAAATCTGTGTGCAGGCCCCTTAAGTGAAACATCTTCAACTCCAGCCACCTCAGCCTCCACAATTTTTCACAGCCAGAAGTTGTGGGGAGACTTCTCTTCTGGGAACTGGAACCCTGAGCTGGAGAGCTCAATATGGGGCTGGGACCCCTCACTCCTCCAGGGGACCTCCGAAGCCGAGATATCTCTCCCGATTCTCAATCACCATTCTGCATCTCCACCCCCCTACCAGTCTTGAGGTGGTCTCTTATATATGCCCCCAATTGTAGGACTTTTATTTAACTAGACTTCAGGCAACTTCCAATGATAGCTGTTAGTTGTTCTGTAATTTAGTTGTAATTTTGATGTGGTTATGAGAGGAGTAGGTAAAAACACAGCATTTACCTACTCCACCATCTAGACCAGAAGGTCCCATAAATCCATTCTTGACATATTCTCTTTCACTCCTCATTTATAATACATCAGAAAATCATGCTAGTTTTGCTTGAAAATATATCCTGAATATAACTTCTCACCAGCCCCAAGCCATTATGTTGTACTTGGATAACTTAAATAGAATTTTTGTTAATCTTCCCTGCTTCTGACCTTGCTCTCATCTCCCAAGAGCCAACTATTTCTTTAAAAACATAAATCAGATCACCTTAGCTCTCTGCTCAAAATCCGTCAGACTTCTCATCTCACTCTGAGTAAAAGCTAAAATGCTCACTGACCTATCAGACCATAAACAAGCTTCTCTGCTAAATCATCTCTCTGATATTATACCCTACCTTATTCCATCCTCCTCAGTCCTTTCTATTCCTCTAGCATGCCAATTATTCTCCTCCATTAAAGCTTGTGCAATTGTTGTTATCTCTGTCTCAAACGCTCTTCTCTAAGTCTTTCTAGAACACTTAGTTATTCTAGTCTTTCTAGCATACTTAGTTATTCAATAAATAATTATCGACAGAATTAAAGAGTCAGAGAAGACTACCCCAAGGTACCCTAAGATCAGAAAAATAATTAGAAATACATAGGTGAAATGGGGGTAGAGGTTAATAAGGAAAAAGAGATCCTGTCAGAGAAACAGCATGAGCAAAGGTAACTGGGCAGGAGTGAACATGTCTTTTGTATGTTTAAGGCACGCTAAGGAGGAGAAGAACAAAAAATAAAGCTGGAGAGAAAAATAGAAGCAAGACTATATAAGGGGATAAAATTGATAAATAGAAATGCATGCTTTAATTTTCTGGATATTATTTTTACAAATACATTATCATTTTCCCAAACAACCAAACATTAAATATTTGAAGTATACTATAGTCCTCCTTTCTCATTAATTTAATCACCTGGTCCTGTAGATCTGATGATATTTTTTCCATTTACCCTCTTCTTTTTGTTCCTACCAGTGCTTCATTAATTCAGGTCTGCATTTCCTTTTCTTGAACTGTTTTAATAACACTGGTGCTTCACTGCCTCTGAGTTTTCTTCTTTATCTGAAGCACACAGAACAGCATCTAGTATATTCTTTATTAAAAAAAAAAAAAAAAAAACTTCAATTCTGTCTCTTCTAGCTCACTAAATTTTAGCAACTCTCTGCTCTTTACTATACCAAGTCAAGATTCTTGATCATGGCATTCAAATACTGTCAGCAAACATTCTCAATCTAAATATCTGACATTCTTCTCTACCATGCCATATGCTCCAACAAAATTAGACTAATAGAATTTCCCAAATGTATCACATATTTCATTCATCCAATCACCCATCAAATCACATTTATTGAAAGTATCTATTCCTTTACTTGTATTGTTTAAAATATTTGAATGCACTGCTCCCCATTTCCATCTGTTGAATTGCTGCCCATTTATCAAGATCTTTTTCAAGTATCTCCTTAGCTACTTATAAGGTCAGCTTTGATCACCCCACATGAAAGTAACAGTTTTGGTTTCTGATTCCCTGTAGTACTTTGTTTACCTTCTCTTGCTATATTATGTTCTGATTTTAATGTTGCTATTTATTGTAGTGATTAAATCACTTAGTGAGCATAAAATTATATTGCAAATAAGCTTTCAAAGCAAAAGTAAAACTTCATTTTTACTATTACTATCATCAACATTAATCTTTTTATTTTACTCCTCCCTACTAGTCTGAAATTTTATTGAAACACAGGTTATAATGTACTTATTGTCCCAGTCCCTGAGGTGATTATGATAGTAATATATACATATATATGTGTATATATATATATATATTTAATATTTCAATCTAGGATACGTGATCAGTATCCATTCAATTCTAAACACACTAATTTGATAACATATACATATGTGTATATATGTATATATATGCATATATGTATATGTATATGGATATGTGATCAGTATCCATTCAATTCTAAACACACTAATTTGATAACACATATACATGTATACAGGTATATATATACATACATATATATACATGTATATATACATATATACATGTATATATGTGTATATACATATACACATATATACATATACATATATGTATATGTGTATACACATATATACATATACATATATGTATATACATATACATATATGTATATATACATATACATACATATATATGTTATCAAATTAGTGTGTTTAGAATTGGATACTGATCACATATCCTAGATTGAAATATTAAATATATATATATTTTAAAACAAAATATATTAATATAACAGAATTACTTATTTCAGAATCTTATTTAATCATCAGAAATATGTTTTATATGTTCTAATCATAATACACTTATGAAATCAGGAATAGCTCTTTCTAATGGGTTAGCCCTCCTCACTTCCTATAACACACATAAGAAGTCAAAAGACTTTTATTTAGAAAAGCTAAGCAATGTTTCAAAACAGTTGGTTACTACCTTAAAATAATCTTATAATTACACGGGGAGCTTTTGAAAATCTCAATGCCCAGGACACATGCCAAACTAATTAAATCAGAATCTTTGGGGATGGCACACAGGCATCAGTGTTATTTAAATCATATTTATCAATATATAAAAAGAATAATGTGCATGACAAAGTAGGATTTATCCCAGGTATGCATGACTGGTTTAATATTAGAAAACCAATAAATGTAATTACCATGTTAATAGTCTAAAGAAGAAAAGGCACACAAGCCCATCATTTGATGCAAAATAAGTTATTTGGCAAAATGTAATACCCATTTGAGATAAAAACTATCATCCAACTAGGAATAGAAGGTAACAAGCTCAACTGAAAAAAGCATCAACAAAAACAAAAAGACCCACAGTGAAATAATAATTAATGGTAAAACTGGAATGTTTCCTCCTAAAACAAAAAACAAGGAAAAGATATTTTCTCTCATCACTTCAATATAGTATTGGAAGTCTTAGTCTGTGCAATAAGGCAAAAGTGAAAATAAAAAGCACGCAGATTGGAAATAAAATTCTTTCTCTTTCCAGATGACATAATTATCCTAGTGGTAAGTCTTAAGTAATCTATAATAAAATTAGAACTAAGTAGTGAGTTCAACAGTGATACTAGGTCAACTCAAAAAAATCAACTGTAATTTAATATATTAAAAAGTAACTAATGTAAATAAAAATTTTAAATGAAATGCCATTTAAAACCACTTCAAAAATAAAATAGGTATAGACTCTAAAAAATGCATATCCATAAACTGAAAATATAAACACTGAGGAAAGAAATTAAAGTAGACCTACATAAATGGAAAGACATACCATGTTTATGAGTTAGAAGACTCAACATAATAAGGATGTTAATTATACTGAATTGATCTATGGGCTTAATGCAATTTCTATCCAAAAATCCTAACAACTATTTTTTTTGAGATATAGACAAGCTGATTCTAAAATTCATATGAAAAAACAAAGGAAGTAGAATAGCTAAAATAATTTTGAAAAGGAAGAATAAAGTTGAAGGAACCATACTACCCAATCTTAAGACTATATATAATCATAGCAATCAAGACAATGTGGTATTAAGGGAGGGACAGACACACTGATGAATAAAATAGAATAAAGAACCTAGAAATAGGCCTGATATGCCAAACTGAATTTTGAATAAGATACAAAAACAATTCAGAAGAAGAGGTAGTTTTTCAACAAATTATTTTGAAACAATTGAACTTTCATAGGCAAAAATATGAATCTGATGTAAATTTCACTCTATCTAAAATAATCAACTCAAACTGGGTAAAATGTATAAATTTAACTCATAAAACTATAATTCTTTAAGAAGAAAACATTGGAGAACATCTTTGTGACTTAGGGTTAGGTGAACAGGTTTTAAACATGACACCAAGAACATGATCTAAAAAAGAAAAAAAAATGATAAATTAGACTTCATCAAAAATAAAAATTTTTTTCTATGAAATACTCTGTTAAATGCACAAAGTTAAGCCACAGACTGGGAGAAAATATTAGCAAAACAGATAGAAGTCAAAGGACTTATTTTTTATTATTATTAATATTTTGGTGACATTGGTTAACGAAATCCAGTAAGTTTCAAGTGTACAATTCAACAATAAGTCATATATATATATTGCATTGTATGTTCACCACCCATAGTTAGATTTCTTTTCTGTCACCACGTATTTGACCCCTTTCACCTTATCTACCTCCCTTCTCCCAGCTCTTTCTTCTGGTAACCACTAGTCTACTGTTTATGTCCATGAGTCTCTGTTTGTTTGTCTGTTGCTTTTAGATTTATATTCCACATATAAGTGATATATGTTTTCATGAAAAAAGTTTTCAACTTTTTCTGTCTGGCTTATTTTGCTTAGTATGATTATCTTGAGGTCCATTCAGGTTGTTGCAAATGGCAGTATTTCATCTCTTCTTACGGCTCAGCAATACTCCATTGTATATATGTACCACAGCTTCTTTATCCAATCATCCACTGTAGGACACTTAGGTTGCTTCCATGTCCTGGCCACCATGAATAGTTCTGCTATGAACATCAGTGTGCATATTTCTTTTTTGGATAGATGTTTTCAAGTCTTTGGGGTAAATACCCAGTAGAAGGATTGCTGGATCATATGGTAGATCAATTCTTAGTTTTTTGAGGAACCTCCATACTGTTTTCCATAGTGGCTGTACCAATTTATATTCCCACCAGCAGTGTATGAGGGTTTCTTTTCTTTTACATCCTCTCCAACACTTGTTATTACTTGTCCTGTTGAATATAGCTATTTTAACAGGTGTGAGATGATATCTCATTGTGATTTTGATTTGCATTTTCCTAATAACTAGCAATGTTGAGCATCCTTTCATAATGTTTGTTGGTCATTTGTAGGTCTTGAAAGAAATGTCTGTTCAGGTCCTCTGCCCATTTTTTAATTTGATTGTTTAGTTTTTTGCTGTTATTGAGTTGTATGAGTTCTCTGTATATTTTGGATATTAAGCCCTTATTTTGGATATTGTTGCTTGCAAATATATTTTCCCATTCACATTGTCTCTTTACCTTGTTGACAGTTTGTTTTGCTATGCAGAAGCTTTTTAGTTTGATATAGTCCCATTCATTTATTTTTGTTTGTACTCCCTTTGCCTTTGAGGTATAAAATCCTCGTTAAGTCGAAGGTCCATGAGTTTAGTTCCTATGTTTTCTTCTATGCAATTTATTGTTTCAGGTCTTATATTCAGGTCCTTAATCCATTTTGAGTTAATGTTGGTGTGTGGTGATAGATAACAGTCTAATATCATTCTTTTGCATGTGGCTTTCCAGTTTTCTCAACACCATTTATTGAATATGTTTTCCTTTCTCCATTGTATGTTTTTGGCTCCTTTGCTGAATATTATTTACTCATGTAAACATGGGTTTACTCCTGGACTCTCAATTCTGTTCCACTGGTCTGTGTGTCAAAGGACTTCTATACAGAATAAAGACTGTATTTCACTCAAAAGAATATGCAGATGTCAAATAAATGTGCAAAAAGATGTTCAGCATCATAAATGAAATTACAACACAAGTTAGAGCCACAATGAGATTCTACACACACCAATCAAAATGTCTAACATAAAAATAAAATACCAAATGCTGGCAATTATGCAAAGCAGCTAAATCTTACCTCTTACCTTATTGGTAGAAATGAAGAATGGTAAAGCCAGTCTGCAGAACAGTTTGGCAGTTTCTTAGGAGGTTACACATGCACCTGCCATATGACCCACTAATCACTTCTATGCATACATTTATCTTAGAGAAATGAAAACGTGTGTCCACCTGAAACTGTATACAGTTGTTCATAGCAGTTTTATTTGTAATAGACAAATACTGGAAACAACCTAAATGACCTTAAATAGGGAAATGGATAAACAAACCGTGATACATAAATACCATTAAATGTTACTCAGTTATATTAAAAAATGAACTACTGTTAGCACACCAAGTAGGATAGATCTAAAGGATATTATGGTGAGTAAAAAAAAAAAAAAAGCCAGTCTCAAAACTTACATGAGTATGATTCCACATATAATACTTTTAAAATGACAAAATTACATTGATGGAGAGAAAGCAGCCAGTATTTGGGGTTGAAGTAGATTCTGACAATAAAGGGTAAGTAAAAGGAAGTTTCTTTCTGGAAACAGAATAGATTTGTGTCATCATTATGGTGACAGTGGTTAACTATATCTTCACATGTGATAAAATTTCATCACACTACACACTAAAAAATGTGTGCTTGTGAAAATCGGTGAAATATGAGTGAAGTTTGTGCTTTAGTTAATACTATTATGCCAATGTTACTACTCTGGTTCTAAAAATGTACTTTGGCTGTGGAAGATGTTATCATTAGGGGAAATATGGGTGAAAACTACATGAATACTCCACCATTTTTTGCAATTTACTGTGAGTCTTAAACTATCTCCAAATAAGAAGTAAAAACAAAAATGGAGCTCCCACTATGACCAAAGTCAGGTCTCATGTGCTGTAGTATCTTTGCTCTCAAGGACCTTGCAATAAAGCAGTGCTGGGCCTTTAACTGAAATAGACAACACAGTAGCAGAAACAAGTTTGTGACAGAATTTTAGAAATGCCTATAGAAATCTAAATGTTTAGGAGATAGTCAGATAGAATTAAAGTTCAGAAGAGAGGATGAATATACAGGTTTGGGAGTCATCAGCACAGAGAGAATATGAAAGAGAGAATATGGTCCTGTCCTCCTCAGCGGCACAACCACATTGGCTTGGGGTGGGGTCTCCTTCCATAAATGTATTGGTGCTGTGGCAGAGGTCATAAACTCAGATGCCAAGAAAAAACATAAATTTGTGATTGGAACCCATCATAAAGAAGACAGAAAAACAGAAGTGCTCCAGGAGGATGAGAGGAAGCATGCCTTGTTGAAAGTCATTAAATCCATATTTTGTGCAAACATTTTTTTTTTGCCAGCCAAACAAAACAAGACTGCAGTCAGATTCTGCCAAGAGCTGCTGATTTGCAACTCCTGTCAAAAGTGTGAGTTGACTAGTTTACTAATTTCTTATTTAAATAATAACACTTTCGTGGCTTAATATATTATCCTTCTAAGATATCTGCATTTTAAAAAAGAGTTTCATACGATAAAATATTTTTAGCCCACAGGATTCTTAGACAAAGGAACACTCTTACAGAGGGACTCTTCAAGGAATGCTCTCTAAATTACACTACAAAGGGAAAACCATGAGAAAAGCCAACCCTTGTTGAAAAGATATGTCCATATAATACAAAGTGAAAGTGACCTTTGAAATTCTGTTTATTTAATTAAAATCAGTTATTTTTAGCCCCCTTTTATTGATTGACTTGTTAGAAATGCTGTCTAAATATAGCACACCTTCTTCATTGCACATATTAGTTTCTAATATGAAGATTTTCATTTATCTGTTCAGACAATAAGTTAATCAACTAACAAGGGGTTTTGCCACATGGGACACAAATCAGTTTTACAATTATGACTGGAATCAGATGCTTCACATATTATGCTAATATTAGTGATTCAGGTGACTGAGTAATTTGTTATAAATTATTTCTGCAAAGATTCATCTCAACACTGATAACAAAACAGAGGCTAGGGATAAGCTAATTTGTTTAAGAAATCAGATTATAGTAAATATTTAATGAGCACCATAATAATGTATATTATATTAAAAAGTCTAGATGCTATGTGAGATGAAACCTGAACACAAGTGTGCCTTATCAAGAAACTCCTTAATCTGGTTTATAAAGTCCTGCATGATTTAGTCTGTGCCTACATAGCCAAGCATATCTGCTTTTTCTCATCTGCTATATTCTAGTTGTATGATTTTGTTTTTCTATTGTTTTAATATGGAAAAGCTAACGTCTTTACGTTAGCTGTTCTTTTTGCCTAAGATGATCATCTTTCAGATTATCCTTCACAAAACTTTATTTAAATTATCTGCATGCATTGGTCACTAGCTAATTTTTTTCATTTTTATGTTTGTGGTCTCTCCACCCTCCTCTAAGCTTCATGAGTGCTGACAAATAAGTTCTCTGTAGTGGGCTAAATGGTAGCCTCAAATAAGATATGTCCATGTCCTAACTTCTGAAATCTGTGAATATAGCCTTATACAGCAAAAGATGTGATAAAGTTAAGAAAACTGAGAGGAGGAGTTTATCCTAGATTATCTGGGTGGGCCCTAAGTTCAATCACATTTACCCTTATGAGAAAGAGGCTAACAGCATTTTGAAACACCTGCAGAGGAGAAGGTGATGTAAAGATAGAGAAAGAGATCGGAGAGATGAAACCATAGCCAAGGCATACCAGCAGCCACTAAAATCTAGAATGGGCAAGGAAGAAATCTCCCTAGAGCCTCCAGAGAAAGTGTGGCCTTGCTGAAAACTCAGTTTTAGACTTCTGTCCTCCAGAGTTCTGAGAGAATAAATTTTTGTCATCTTAAGCCACCCAGAGTGTAGTTGTTGGTTATAACAATAGGAGATTAATAATATGCCTTCTTAAAAAAAAAAAACAACTCAAACTATTAAGAGATAGAGTTGGTAAGAAATAGTTCAAAGACAAGAGAAGGAGAGCTCAAGGAATGAATGGAAACAACCAAACTCTCTAGAAAGCAATATTAAAAGCAATGAAAATTAAGTTTTAAAAATGACTGAAAACACAGATACCAAGGGGACAGATTAAGCAAGTTCCACAAAAAGGATTTGTAATGTGAGAACACTTAAATGATTATAGAGATTATGCTTAATATGAAAGATGACAAAGATAATAAAAAAGTGTTTTTGGAGTCCTTGCATAAGAAAAAAGAAAAATAACATTCATAGATATGCCTTATAAAATTTATCTAAGTAAAAAATGTAAATTTATCAAAGAACACACCAGTTTCCCCAAAAGTAATATAATATGATTAATGAAGAAATATAAAGCAGTAGTTTATACATTTCAAGTATAAAAATAAAGTTGAGTGATTATAGAGTTAGCAAAACTAAGTATTGCTCAAATCAGAGGCAGAAAGAAGGTACATAGTCTCAGAATTCCATTGCACCATGTACAAACTCAGAAAACAAGAAAGTCCTGTGTACAACTCACTGATTCAATGAAAATGGAGCTCAAGAAATGTACATAGTTAAGCTGCTGTTCTAGCATGGAAACAGAGGAGAGACATTTTTAGAAATTTGGGAACCAAAGAAATATAGCATCCATAAGTCCTTATGGGAGTATGATATTTGAGGATGAAGTCCAATTAATCAGTAAATTAATAATAATGATGATGATGATCATCATCATCATAATACAAACCATTAGGAATGGGAACCAATGAAAATTGTAGGAGAAAATAATGAGAACACATTCTTGCAGTAGGGAAGATCTTTCTAACTATGGCCCATTATCCTGAATCCATAAAAAAAGATCGATTTCAGTAACATTAAAGTTGAATTTCTGATTGGCCAATCAAGAGATAACTTACTTTCTGTGAAAATTATTTGTAATTTTTTCAGAGACAAAGCCAAAAATATTAAATATCAAAGAGCTTCCAGTATTGAGAAGGATAAAATCAATAAATGGGCAAATTCTGAATAGGCAGTGCACAAAAAGGCAAAACAACTAGCCCTTACACATAAATAAAGATACTCAACCTTGTTTATAATAGAAATGGACAGCAATTTGCACTGATATACCATATTTCCCGTCAGTGAAACAAAAATTCAAGAATTTGATAATACTCCCTGTTTATGAGATTTGAGATATTGTTGTTGGCAGTGTAATTTTGGGCACACACTATGAAAGACAATTTTCAGTCTCTATAAAAAAAAATACACATACCCTTTGCACCCCAATTTCACTTTAGGGACTTAATTCTACAGATGTACTTACAGAAAAAAATAATTAAGTAGGTGCACTGCAATACTGTTTGTAAAGGCAAAATATTGAAAACTTCCTATGTGTCCATTGATAGGAAACTGGTTAAAAGAATGAAGATACATAAATGAAAGAAGAAGCAGTGCGGTTATAAAAAGTTATGACTCCACATTTACTGATATGTTGAAAATGATAAACATATATATCCCAACATATATTGTGAAATGATAAACATAAGATGAATAAAAATGAGCAAATGCACTATCTTTTGTGTAAAAAGGGGAAAAATCTATTTTCATATCTGTTAGTACAGTATCTATAAATAGAACTCTAAGAGAATGCATAAGTAATCAGGAACAGTAATCAGTTTAGGAGTTGGTGAGAAATGTATACATAAGATAAATAATGGAAAGGAGAAGGTTCATTATATTTCTGTTTATATTCTCTTTTTTCCTAAACCATGTAAATATAATGTCTACACAAAAGAATAAAGGAAAAAATATACTTCCAACACAGGCATAATCAAAGTACAGAAACATTCCTTAGAAGGGGGAACATTGTTTTTGGTTTTACTTTTATTTTTTTAAAGAGATAGATTTGTGTGTGTGTGTGTGTGTGTGTGTGTGCGTGTGCGTGTGTGTGTGTGTGTTTTGTTTGTGTGTTTGTTTGTTTGTTTTAAAAAAATGAGGTTTAAGAAATAGGGTGGTGAGACAAAGAGTCTGAATAAGTTCTTAAACTTCAAAAGCAGTTGTACTACTTTACATTCCTACCAGAATTGAATGAGAGTTCCTATTGCTCTGCACCCAAGCCAGCAGTTGATACTGTCAATTTTCTTTTAGATTATAACCATTCTGTTACTTGTATAGCATAATTTGCATTTCCCTCATGACAAATGAAGTTGAACATCTTTTCATATTTTATTTGTAATCTATATATAGTTTCTGGTGAGTTGTCCAGAGTTTGCCCCTTTTTTTTTTCTTTATTGTGTTGTTTATTTTCTAATTGTTGAGTTTTAAGAATTCCTTGTATTTTGGGATATGAAGTTTTAATAAGACATGTGATTTTCAAATATTTTCTACCAGATTTTGGCTTATGTTTCATTCTATGAACAATGTTTTTTGCAGAAAAGATGCTTAAATTTTAATAAAGTTTTATTTATCAATTTTTTTCATGGATAATGCTTTTGGTGTATTTAAAAATTCATTGCCAAATCCAAGAGCATGTAGATTTTCTCCTATTTTTTTCTTTATAATTTTTATATTTTTTCATTTTACATTTAGGTCTATGATTCATTTTGCACTAATTTTTGTGAAAGGTATAATGTCTATACCTAGATTTTTTTTTTTACTATTATTTAAAATATACAAAGTAGATATATGGATGGCAAATAAGCATGTGAAAAGAAGCTTCACATCATGTGTAGTCAGGAAAATAAAAACTAAAACAACAATGAGATGCCAACTACATATCTGTTAGGTTGCCCAAAATACAGAACACTAACAATACTAGTGAGGATATGGAGCAAGATGAACTCTCATTCAATCCTAGAGGAAATGCAAAATGGTGCAGCTATAATGGAAGACACTTTGACAATTTCTTACAAAACTTAACACACTCTTACCATATAATCCATCACTCATGATTCTTGGTTTTTACCCAAAGGAGTTGAAAATGTGTACACACAAAGCTTGTAAACAATGTTTCTAGCAGCTTTATTCATAATTGCCAAAACCCGGAAGCAAGAGATCCTTTGGTAAGAAATGGATAAACCATGGCTCATATAGACAATGGAATATTATTCAGTACTAGAAAGAAATGAGCTATCAAGCTTTGACAGTCATAGAATAAACATAAATATGTATTACTGAGGGAAAGAAGCCCATCTGAAAAGGCTATTTACTATATGATTACAATTCTATGACATTCTTGAAAAGGCACAACTATGAATACAGTGACAAGATCAGTGATTGCCAGGGGCTGGGGGAGAGGGAGGTATAAATAAGTAGAGCACAGAGTATTTTTAGGGCAGTAAAACTACTTTGTATAATACTATAATGGTGGATATGTCATCATACACTTGTACAAACATAGAATGTACAGCACCAAGAACGAACCCTAATGTGAACTGTGGATTTGGGTGATAATAATGTGTCAGTATAGGTTCATCAGTTGTAACAAATGCACCACTCTGGTGGGGGCTGTTGATAATAGAGGAGAGTCTATGTGTATGGGGGTGGGGTGTGTGTGGGAAATCTCTGTACCTTCTGTTCAATTTTGCTGTGAACCTAAAATTGCTCTAAATAAGGTCTAATTTTAAAAAACAATGTGCTGATTTCAAAACCCAATTTCCTCCCAAGTACTATATTTTTTACTTCTGGGATATGTAAGGTACAATTATTTGTCCTATACTTTAGATTGAGTATCTCATTATAACCAGGATTTCTGGATCCATAAATTTTACTTACATGGCCGATCCTTGAATCTTCACAGAGTTTATCTCCCAGCTTCTGGAGCCTTTTCATCTTATTGAGTCTTCACAGTACTTGCCACTTCTTATTCATCCACCTATCAACATTAATATAAATACTATAATGGACAGAAGTGATGAGCTGGGGAATGTCCAAAGGTCAAGCTACCTTTGGAAAGTTAATATAGCTGTGGGCAAAAACAAGTGTGCAGTGTTGTCAATTTCATATGATGTTGATTATTTCTCATAATCCTTCCAAAAAAGATTTGATAAATATCTGTTAGCCAGATCAATAGGACATGTACCAGAGGCTAAATAATTTACTCTAGTGAAGATACCACATTTGGCACAACATCTTTAATTGGAACTATTAGTTTTTTGTATTGGTGCACTGTGATCTGTAATAATCTATCCAATGTTTTTTAGGGGCTAGCTAGACTGCTGATTTATATGGAAATCTGGAGGGGATTAACGACACTTGTTATCTTTAAATATTTGAGGGTGATACTGACTAATCCATTTCTTCAAAAATGTGTTATTGTTTTTTATTTAGTATTATTTTCTGGGGAAGTATATAGTTTCAGAGGCTTCCAATGGGCCTTCCCTACTATAATAATTCTCATCACATAGGCGAAGGAATCAATGTTAGGATTTTGCCAAATACCAAGTATATTTGTTCTAGATATATTCAGAGATTAGGGACAGGACTATTGGGTTTGTTCATAGACTCATTGGATCCACAATGAGCCAAACATGTTACAGGACTTCATTTATAACTCACACTCTAACACGAGGGGAATGGTGGTGCTTTGTGTCCACAGGTATTAATGCCAATTCAGACCCATACTCAATGATCCTCAAAAAGTGTGGCTATTGTCTTTCTCCATCTGTAGTTACTCAACATATAGTTGTCAGTACTCTTGGGAAAGGACTGGAAAAAAACTAGAAGAATGAGTACTTAACATACTTGTGATATTCCTTTGTCCTTCCTCACAGTGGCTCAAATTTTCAATCAATGGATTCTGGATTTGAAAACTTACTCAGGTATGGAGGCTAGGAACGGGATAACAACATTATGTTGGTATGGTTTCATTCATTCTTTATTTCTTTTGATTGTAGAAATTGAATAATAGCTTCCCATACAAGTTACCTCTGAAAAGTATTATATTAATCATCTCTATATATCTCTACAGATGAGGCCCTCTGTGTCTGCCACTTCAACCTTTTTGCTCATTGTGATAAATGTGTCCATCTTGCTTTGACGGTAAAGTACCACTACCTGGCTTCTTTTATTTCAGCAAACTCTCGTGCTTATTGCTATCAGGGAGACTGGTTCTGTCACCGCAATTTCTACAGTCAGCCTTGACTTACAAAGGAGAGACATATCAAGATTCTCAGTGATGCTAGTGCTTTTCTCACCAGTGTAATCCTTATTGTTTTAATGAGGGTACTGTGCTTATTTCTCTTTCTTAGTATATAGGGTAGTTTTTCTGATCTTCATAGAATATTGCTACAGCATACTCATTTCTTTAAGCCAATTCCATGCCTTATTTCTCTGTCACACAATTCTGATATTTCTACTTCACTTATGCAGGCAATCACTTTTTCAAACTTTCCAAGTGCCAATCTGGCAATGTGATTAGCATGGTCTCCTAGGGTCCTTGCTGGTATCTTAAATCATACATCAGAGGAGAATTCTTCATATTGATAAAGTCTCTGTTATTCAACTTTATGTTCTTCACCCTTTGTTCTGTCACCTTCAAGACCCAGTTCCATTCGTACTCTCTTGGCTCCTATGGTACCTATGAAACACATCCTGCAGCTCCTTTGTCATATATTCTCTTTTGTTCCTTAGCTGAGTCAATACCTCCCCATTGGGATGATCTGGTATTTGACATTTAATATTGGTCTGTTTATCTGGCAGGAAATGAGAGTAGATCCTTGAGGTGTAGGGATGTAGGAAAACACTGACTTCGAAAGCACTTAACTTATTTGAATATTCTGCGTGATCTCCAAGCAGAGCTTCCTTCAAAACAGAATCACTATCATCTAATGAAGAGATGTGGGTTACTTCCACTAGCTAAGAGGATTCAGGGAAGAATGGAATTTTGAGGTTCTCAACTACTTCTAATTAATTGTCTTCATTCCAAATCTAAGAGGAATATGCCTTCATCATTAGAAAACTGACCTTGGCTTAGGAGACCTGCTGAGGCTGAGAATTAACTTTCTCTGAAGTTCCTCTAGTTTTATGATTAAGTTTTAAACCTCTGCTCCGTCTGCCCTCCAGTGGAAAGCAATTAAGTCTTCTTAAATGCTGCCAAGCATCTTTCTGGTATTTAAATTTCTCCCTGGAATGATAATTAATCACCTGAATTTGTCATTATCTCTCTTCAGTTAAAACAAAATGGCTCTAAGTAAAGCCCATCCAATTCATAGTTCTTATACTTACTATTATCTTATGCCAGTAAGTTCCAGAAATAATTACATAGCCAGAGTGTCCCCTTCCACAAGTACAGCATCCCAGTACACTACTGTAATAATTTTTAAAATGATCAAATGGCAAAGACTGTTTTCCTCTTACCAATGAAGTCCTCATTGGCAGATAACCTGGGGGAAGTCATAACAGTTAAAATGAAGCTCTAGAGCTAGGATGGCCCTTCAGAGTTGTCTGAACTTGACTGAGATAAGGGGACTGGGCCTTTGCATCCTTGTATCATTTAGTCATTGGATATGGTCTCTCCTCTGGAAGAGGGTATAATTTTAGAATAAGTTTACTCTGTGGCCAAGGGCAATGTCAAGGGAAGGACTCAACTATGAGCTGAAAGCAGCAGACACTCCCAGTAGCTGGAAAACGTGTAATTTCTAGAGTCTCAATTATCTATTATAGCATACACAGAAAATTTATAAATGTATGTGTATACCAATAATTGGTGAGTTATTACATAGAGAATATGCCCACAGAACCACCATATCTTTTAAGAAATATAGCACTATAGAACTAGAGGAACCTCCACAAGCCCCATGAAGTTACGAACTCCATTTCAACAACACTATCATTACCAACTTTTAACATCATACCTTAGTTTTGGTTGTTTTTAAACTTTACTTAAATTGAATCAAAATACTATTTTCATATGGATAATTTCTTTCACTCAATATTATTATTGTGGAAGCCATCTAGTAATTGTGTACAACAATAGTTCTTTAAATGCATATATTACTCTGTGATAGTCCTTCAAATGAATATATAACAATTCATTATCATTCTGTTAACTGACATTTTAGTTGTTTCCAGTTTTTTACTGTTATCAATAATGCTGCTATGTACACATTTACACATACACTTTGGTGAAAATAAGTATGTATGCAACTCTGTTGTGTTTACATGGAAGAGTGAAACTGATGGTCTATAACAGCTTCCATAGATATCATCAAACAGGATTTTTTCCCAAAGAACTTGTATCAATGTCCACTCTCACTGGAAGTACCAGTGCTCCAGCTGACTCACATCTTCTCCCACATTTACACTTAGTATAGGCAGGGTTCTTTTTAATTTAAAATTTTTATTTTAATGATTTTTAGTGGTTATGAAATAGCATCTCATTGTAGTTTAATTCATCCAAAACAAAACACCTCAGGGATTTATATTAATATTTTCACTTAAAATTCAAGACTACAGAACTTTTATTTGATGTCTCTGTTATATCATTATTACCTGATCCTAAAGAACATGAGAATAAAAGAATTTGAATATGCCATAATTGCTCACTTGTTTTATCTCATTTTATATGCAAAATACCACTATACGGCTACTGAACACATTAATTTTTTTTATTTTCCCCTATTGTACCATCCCCCACTCCACCCTTTAAAAAGAATTGTCAGAATATATAGTTATTACAAGGATTTTTCTTTCTATTTTTTTAAATGCTAATAATTTGATTTGAATGCAAATGCAATGTTGGTGATTCTGGGGCAACATTCTTAAGTTTGTAGCATACAATCTCAACATGTAGTTTCAAATAGTTCTTTATTATTATTTCAGTAGCTGTTTTATTACCTTGCTTTGGTTTTCAGCTCCATAACTGCTGTTATTTTAATTTGAACCTTCTCTTCCTATCTTTAATATTTGTCAATTTTTTTCTAATCTTTTTATTTCTCTTTTGTTATATTATTTTTAAAAAATTTACTCTTTTGTATCTCCTATTTCTCTTAAAATATTATCAGTATTAATTCATCCTTATATTTTTAATTTATAATTTTCTAAACAATTATTTTTATTTTTAATTCTCTTCCAAGTACTGACACCTTATTTCTGAATTTTTCTAATTCTTATTTGTTATGTTATTCTTTCATGTTTTACATTATTTTTAAATGTTGTTTAGCTTATTTTAAAGGCATATCTTTATGGCATACTTTCATCATAGATTTTTTTCTTACTCTTTTTCTTGCAGTAATTTTGTATTGTATATTTTTATATAAAATTAGACTCCGTTTGAGGATGTAGCACATTTGAAGAAAGCTTTGAGAACTTCATATGGCTCCCCCTTCTGTTGTTTTACTGTAGTACTAAGATGTATGGCAGCTTATTTTTGGATATATTCTGGCTCTACACTTCTCTTTCACTTTGGTTTAGATTTCTTTTTTTCCTTTGTCTCCACTGTTCCTGTCATTCTCAAGATTGATTCTACTCCTAGAAGTTTTCCTGCATTCTGAGACTTTGCTCAAAATAGAGCTCTGATGGATCAATTTTCAAGTTCTAAACATTAAATATCCATTTTTCATAAAATTTTGATGCATCTGAATATTTCTTTGGGAGGCATGAGTAAAGTGGGGTTAATGGATTAAATCATATGAATATTAAAATTTTTAAATGTTTTGAATGACATATAATGTCAAATTTATTTCTAGATATTTTGTGCCAATCTATACAACTGTCAGCATGAAATAGCAAGTCTCATCTCATGAAATCCACGCAGGGACTAAATGTTGGCTTTTTTTTCTTGTTTGCCAATTTAATGAAAGGTAGTCTTCATTGTTTTGATTTGCACTTTGATCTCTGTCTCTCTCTACAAAAACACAAATACGCTTATATACCGAAGTAACATAATGTGCATGAGTTGTTTCTTTTTAATATTTAGAAAAACACAGTATATTTGGTTTAAATACTCTAAAAGAATTTTAGGAACTTAGACATTAGATGAGGCATCAAAACCCAGACTGACTATGACCAGCTTTCTCTCATTATTTGTATTAGAATTAAAGGATTCCTCCAGTTGCATCATTATGTTCTTCTTGCTCCTCTCTACCTGTCCGTTCTGTTTCTGAGTATGCTCCTTCATTCTTCTATATAGTTGCACTAGAAACTTCCTTTTTTATGCTACATAATACTTTTTTACACTAACGTCTGTTCCTCACCACTCAAACCTCAAGACACAAATATGCACAGACACTCACATACACACTCACAGATTTTCTCATAGAGTTTTTTTTTTTTTTTTTTTTTTTTTTACTTTTAGCTCTAGACACTCCAAAACCATAGGATAGAAGCTGAAATTCCACCATCCCTCCATGGTAGACACTGAAGTTTCATTTTGCAGGCCAGGAAGTTAAAAAATACAATGATTTATCTGAAGTAGTAGAAACAGGAGTTTTGAAAGTACCTGTACTACCAGAAAAGCAGGAGGAATGAAATTAGAATTTACTCAGAAAATTCCCAGACACTATCTTGATTCCTTTTATGCTATATTGACATCAGTATTTAGCAACAACTCATTGAAGTAGAAATTATTATCCCTGTTTTAAAGAAGAGGAAACTGAGACTTAGAAACATTAAGTAAACTGCCCAAGGACATAGAGGTATTAAACACCCTTACACATTAATATGTAAAGAGCCGAAAGCTGAAATATAATCTTAGACCCATCTGACTCCACAGTCTATGCATTTTTATCTCATATTATCAAACCAAAGAGAATATTTTTCTGTAAAGGGTCTCTATTAATGATCCTGTTTGAGTTGTGATAAAATAGAGTCGTGGATACTGATAAAATAGATAAATAAAACACTATATTTTAAATAGGGTTTTAGCTAACTGCTTTGTAGAAGTAAACAAGCTCTTTTTAAATGCCTATTTCCTTCTATAGGCACACTTCTCTAATCATCTCATGTGACTAAAGAGTTTTTAAATACTGTTCATGGAGATAATTGACATAGTTTGTAAGCGAGCAGATTTAGAAAACTAAGTACTGGTTTTTGTCTGCTTTTTTAAACACATAAAATATGTAAGTATTCAGGTTGTGGTCTTTAAATATTGTTAAAATTACTTACCTTAGTAGTATAAATTTAAACTACATAAAAATCATAGTGATTTATAAATATAATAATAATTCATGTTTTTAAAATCTGAGTGAAACAGGTCATATCGTGTTTTAATTTAAATTTGTCTGCTCTCAAATCCATGAGTGTTGCCTGTCAGGAGCAGAATAAATGCATCGGAGTGTCTTGAGGTGGGCTGGGTACTTCTGCAAACTGTATCTTTTCTAGGAGTTTGGTTACTTTTATGCCCTGTCTGCCTTTTTCTCCCTTCTTAACACACTCCTCCATTCAGTAAAGCCTTCACTCCTTATGTAAAGGCCTTATTTAATTTAATAATTTAATTAATTTCAGTTTACATTATTAAGAGAAAGATGTATTTTCATGAAAGAATTTTCCCATATTACGAAGATGAATATATCTAGAGATACGTTACTTTAATTTTTAAACTTTAAGTTCAGCTATGTTTTGTTGATTCCATTCAATAAAGAACAATTTAATAACAATAAAAAATTACCCATGTTTAGACTATATTTTATTTTCATTTTTTAATTTTTTAAATTTTTAAATTAAAGTTGACATACAATATTATATTATTTTCAGGTGTACAACATAGTGATTAGACATTTATATACCTTACAAAGTGATCACTCCAGTAAGTCTAGTACCCATCTGACACCATACATAGTTATTATAATAATATTGACTATATTCCCTATGTGATACTTTACATCCCCATGACTGTTTTTATTACTGGCGATCTATACTCAGGAGGGTGACTGGGGCATGGGTGAGACAAATGTTTTAAAACCACAACAATAAACAAAAAGAAAAACCAAGAAGCCTACTGGCTTTAATTTTTCTTTCTCTACATTTTGGTTACATAGGTTAGATTATAGACTTCTTTACCTGTTTCTTTCTGAAATTAATTTAAAGGAAATTAAAATGATCACTTTTTAAATATATTATTGTATTTAATGAGCTAATTCTTTTTCTCCAGCATTTTGACTATAATTATGTCAAAATCTTGTCCACTTAGCATTCTGATGAAAAAAGCAGTAAACCATTAAACAGGCATTGGTCATTCAACCAAAAAATAAAATAATCAGATAGATATAGGATTGATAGATGATAGATAGATAGATAGATAGATAGAGTTTCAAAATAATATCTTGTAGTGGGCTTTGATATGGGTGATTTTATTTTCTTTTTTGTAATTTGCTACTTATTTCTATTTTTTATAATAAATATGCATTACTTATGTAGTTAATAAAATACAAAATATCTGTAAAATGCAAAAATGTTTTTCAATAAATGAAAAAAATTGAGAAAGTGATAAAATATCAGAAGATAAAATTAGGAATAATGTAGTGGGATAGCTTCAGTGTGTCTGTGTTAATTTAACCAATCATTTCCCAGTACAGTTTGACTGGAGGTGAAGCATCTTAATTAGGAGAGGGTAGAATTGTGTCCCTGATGCTATTCTTGATATTCTTCTCTTGTCATCAAAAGATTTTCTGTGGCTTTAATTTCCATTCTCCATTTTCAGGATCTCATTGTTCTGGCCTATAACTAATATCAGAGATTTTTGCTCATACAAAGAATTATTAGTTTCTTTGACTTAGAGAACAACTGTTTTGTTTCCATAAAAGATCAACAACTCTATTTCTATTTTCTTGTTTTGGTTTCTAATTTTAATTGCATGAACATTCACTACGTCATGCATTTTTGGAAAAGGAAAACTTATTGTACAATTTCTTTAAAAAGTGGATGTACTCTGACTATAATTATATATAAAAAATACATTGTAAAATAGTCTATTTCATATGTTGAACATTTCCCATAAAGTTCTGCCCTACTATTCTTTGAACTTCCTTCCTTCACTGATGATGATTTTTTTTCCACTACAGACATTTGCGCAATATTCAGCCCTGAGATTGATTTTATTTTAGCCTTCTGGGATTTTTCTCTTTTAGTATCTACTAGCACATTATACCAGAGTTTGGGTTTTCTTAACTTCAAATACCTACTAAAATAATTAAGATAAAAGAATCCTGAAATAATTTATTGGAAACTCTTATTTGACTATTACTACTTGATATTGAGTAGGGGCTGATCTGGAAGAGAGTTTCTGTGGGATTTGATAATATATTCCATTAGTCTAGCAACTCAGTTAATGATAGTTTCCAAAAAATTAAATAAGTTGGCCATTTTATTCAATGCTGATTTTTAGTTTTATTCCAGGGTAATTAGATTGTAACCTATGCTATCCATTACTTTTTAAATATATGGACAAGTATAAGACATATTTTCAAAATATTCTGTGCCCATAAGAATATACTGCATATTAAGCAAATATGTGTGTATAAATATATGTACATATATTTATATGTGAATTTTTATTATATTACTGAAAATATTCAAAACCTGTGGTTATTTTGATTTCCTTTTCTGATAAATTCTTCAAGATAAGTATTTCAACATTATTAATTTATCATTATATTGTAGTAGTTTTTCCTTAATGTATTTCTCTAATTGTGTTGTTTTATCTCCTTCATTAGGCACTATCACTTTTTTTAGTGCTTTTGTCCTTAAAATCCACTTTACATGATTTTATTGTTGTCCAATAAATCACGATTATTTTTTATGATTTTTTTAAACTATAGTGTTCATTTTGTTTTAGTTATGTATGCTATAACTAAGGTGATCATACTTTCTAACTTGAACAGCCCCACTTTATACCTGTTATAAAAGTACAGTCCCTTCACTCAAAATCCTCCTGATTTAACCAAAAAATTATATGGTCTTCCTACTTTCAAAAAGCTCATACTTTGATTATAAATTTTCCTAATATGGGAATCATTGATTTAATAGAGGAAATTATCCCACTTAAATATTCTGATGATTCATGCATACATGCTTTTTCTTCCTTCTTGATTACGGTAATCTTCATATTTGGTATAAAACTTTTGATGTGTGTTATTTTCATATCTTTCCATTGTTTTTCTGGCTTGAACACTTTCTTTAGTGCCTACTTTTCTGAAATAAGTCAATCTAGATGGTTGAGTTTGTTTCTCCATTCTAAAATATCTTCCTATTATTACCAAATTATAACTCTGTTTCATTATAAAATAAAAATAAATATTCAATATCCATTTTAACAAATTTTATGTTATTATAGTAAAATAAAATGGGTAGTAGTCTATTTTTCATTTAGCAAATAAAAAGAATGCCCTCATTAAAAATTTAGTTATCTGTTTCTCTCTTCTTTTCCCCCATAAGTATTTTCCCCTGTGTTGTACTGTGGTACTTGAGAAGTCCTATACTAATCTTTTTTTTTTTTTCTCATTGAAAACCTAGCCTTTCCATGTACAAGCTTGTAACATTTGCTCTTTATTTTTAAACGTAAAAACATTACTAGAATATACATAGAAAAAATCTGGGTGTCTTTTTAATTTTTTTCCCCATTAACCCTATTAAAACTTTATCCATTTTCACTAGGAGAACTAGCATTCACAGAAGATTTATTCATCATCTTTCACTATTCTCTTACAGGAAAAATATTACTTACATGTTAGTGCTCTTGAATCTGTCCTTGAAGGATCTAGATATACGTATGTATTTGCAACGAGTCATGGGAATTTTTAAAAGTTTGATTGTGAAACCCACTATTTTGTTCTAGGACATGCTTATTAAGGTTTTGTTTTTAAGTTTATCTACTAAAATTTAAAATTTAGAAATTATCTTATTTGTCTACATTGTTTTTTTTGTTCTATGTTTCCTTGAGAGTTCTTATTATCATTCATAGATATTTTCTATTGCTTATATAGGAGCTAACCATTTTAACATTAAGCTCTATTTTCCTCCTTCATATTCACAAGTCCTTTTAAATAGGCATACTTACTTTTATCCTTATGGACGTCGTTTCCCAGGGAGATAAGTTGTCCCAGGTATCTCATGTAGTGGCCACTGGCAGGAAGCATAAGTCAATTGCAGAACATGAGAAAGTGGGCGGCTTCTCTGTTTGTAGGCTTCTTCATGTACAAGTGAACACGGTGTGATCCTGCAAGACACAAAAAGGCAATTAAATTCATCTGGAGAGGTCCTCGCCAGCATGTCCTTCATCAACTCAATTACACAGATCCCAATAGCAGAGTACCTACTAGGTTTTGACTTTCCCTTGAAGCTATCAAAGCAATGTTCTGACACCTGCAATAGTTGAGTAGTCTATGGGCCTTTCCCCAGGTTCTGCTGCAAAGCTGGAAGCCCTTGACTCATCTAGGCGTCCCGAACCATTTTCCTCTGAGAAATTTCATGGCCTGCAATGCAGTAAGATTTTCCCCATCCACCTATCTGATTTAGTTTATGTTTTAAATATTTGTGGCAAGGATTGAGAAGACAGGATGGCTAAAAATGTATGTTTCATATGATTGTACTCATATGTGGAATATAAAACTGAAAGCAATAAATGAGCAAGGCAAACAAAAACTCAGACACAAACAACAGGTTAGTGGGTACCAGAGGAAAAAGAGAAGGGGGAAGGTAGATAAGGGTAAAGGGATTCAAATATATAATAATAGAAAGAGATTTGGGTGGTAAGCACACAGTTCAATATACATATGACATATTATTGAATCGTACACTTGAAACATATAATTTCATTAACCAATGTCACTCCAATAAATTTAATTTAAAAGAGTTTTTAAAAAGTTTGTTTTTACCTCTTCTCTGAATCATGCTTTGGGTGTCTGATACCTCTTACATACAATAAAAACACTTAACAGCCTGTCTATGGGAAACTAAAAAGAATAGATTATTGCATTTAAGAAGACATACTTGAAACAATGGTCATAACGATGATGACAATACAGGCACTTTATTGTCAAATAGTCAAAAAAAGATATTGACACAAAAATAATGGTAGAGAACAGACCCTGTAATCCCATTCAGTCATTCATTCATTACTCATTCAATAAAAGTTTGTTTCATTCATTATACACTGGGCATTCTTTTTTTTTTCTTTTTTCTTTTTTTTTTTTTTGCTGGGAATACAAAGATGAATAAGACAAAATTCCTCCTCTTAAAAGATTCACAGTCTAAAAGGTTTGATAGCATTAGTTGCAGCAATAGTGTACTAATAATCAACATTTCTTGTGCACCTAGAACAGTCACTGTTCTTTACTAAGTGTTCTGCATGTGTTTTCTTACACATGCATTATCTCACTTAATGTTCAAAATATTTCTATGAGATAGGACTATTGTTATCCTCATTTTACAACTTAGGAAACAAAGGTGTTGAGACACTAAGCAACAAGATTATACAACTGGTTTAGGTAGGTATTAGAATTCTAATTCAGAATCTAACTCCAGAATCACTATATTCTAACTCCAGAATCACTGTATTAGTTACTATGATGTCTAGAATATTTATTAAACCATTAAGTAAACCATTTATTTAAACATTTATTAAACCATTTATTAAACAGTTTATTAAACCATTAAGTAAAAAATTGGAATAAAAGAGACTCGAAAAATCATTCAAGCAGCACAAGTTTGGTAGGGAAGATCTCTGCTGTGAAACAGACCCATGTAGGTATCCTGCAACGAGCAACATGATGTTAATCCCACTGGGTTAACTGAGCAGGTTTGTATTGGGAGAGATATAGTTTGAAAACAAAATTTGATGGAGGAAAATTTCCTTGTTGGAGAGAGAAGCACAATGAAACAGGGAAAGTGTAATACAGAAAATCTTAGTTTTAGATCATTAACTTTGAATCCTCAAATATATGAGCAATTAATTTTTTAAAATTCCTTCAGATATACAAATCTTATCAATGCATTTGAAACTGAAGAAAATACAAAGTAGTATTAGTGAAAAAGAGAAAAAAATTCTATCAGATTGAATAACATGAGTCATTAAAAATTCCTGAGAAACCAGAGTAAACACACCTCATTTCCATTTTAGTCCAAAAAAGAAAAAAGAAAGAAAAAGCATTATTTTAGTTTAATTTGGACACTTAAGGAAATATGGGTATGATAATCTAGCAAGTCTTAGGTATGAGTAATAGTTTTGTTTCTATAATTGCCAATAAATTATATTTTTGTTAACTTTTCCAATACAAACTGTCCCTCACATCTTTTCAATCCAATGTGCTACAAAATAGTTGTCAAGCCAAATGGATCCCACAAACCATGTCTATTATAATACATGTTTATAGAAAATCTTGAAATTACTTTTTACTCATTGCTTTTCTTATGGGGAAAATATATTATTTGAAGGAAATTGTGAGAAAAATGAGGTTTTTTTTTCGAGAGTGAAGAGAGTATAAGATTGTCAGGCCTTACATTTAAAATTTTTTATAGGTTTATCCTGAACTCTTTTAATATCTCAATTTTCATGTATGGTGAAAAAGAAATCACTTTAACTTGAGTACCCATAACCCCTCACTCCTATCTTCATTTCTATGCAGATTCATTAACAATTGCTATGTAGACATTTATGTTATCCACAGACAAAATGGTTTTACTTTTCATCTTCTGATATTTGTGGAATTTTGTCTTGCCTTAGTGTACAGACTAAGATTTTCAATATAATGTTGAGGAGAAGTTGTAAGAGCAGATAATTTGTATTATTCCCAATCTTAATATTTTACCACTAAGGATGATGGTAGATGTATTTTTTTTAGTAGATGCTCTTTATTAGATGAAAAAAACTCTCATTCAATAAGGAGTTGCTGAGATTTTTAAATTATCTGCTGAGATTTTAAAATTATGAATGAGTGTTGAAGTACATCAAATGCTTTTCTACATCTACTGAAATTTATAGACACATACACATTTATTCCATTAATGTAGTGAGTTACATAGGTTAGTTATTTAATTTCTAGCCAACCTTGTATTATTGTACTTTTCTTTAATACATTGTTGAATTTGCTTTGCTAATTTTCAACATTTCTTCTCTAAATGTATGACAGAAATTACCAGTGAAGAGATGCTGGCTTGGGATTTTCTTTGTCAGAAGTTTTTAGTTATTAATTAAATGTATTTAATTCTGTACATTTCAATCTGTTTAATAAATATATGTTTGTTTTGGTAAATATTTTAATAAGATATTTAAAAGTATTACTATATTAATAATTATATTTTATGAGTATATATCTGTTCTTTTATTCATTTTGATAAATTGCGTTTTTCAAAAAATTTGTTCATTTCATCCAAATTGTCAATTTTATTACCATAGTTATTCATAATTTTTCCTCATTTTCTTTTTAATGTCTGTAGAATCTCTAGTGATATGATTTTTTTTATTCCTGATGTTAGTAATTTGTGATTTCTCTCTTTTTTCTTTTACAAATTTCAATAGATGTTTTGTGTTTTTAGTAATCATCTCAGAATATAAACTTTCACTTTGTTAATTTTTCTTACGGAAGGTATGTTCTAAATTTTAATTAATTCTGCTTTTATTTTTACTATTTTCTTTCTGTTATTTCCTTGAAAACTTATTTGAGACTGATATGGTTTTTATTTGTTTTCTTCATTTTTGTTATTTTATTTTTCTTTTCCTGACTTCTTTTATGTTCATCTATTTTTTTTTACTTTTATTTCCTCTTATTAGTTTTTTAGTTTTTGTTGTTGTTGTTGTTCATTTGTTTGTATTGGTCATGCTTTTAGTAACATTGCTTTACTGGTTATCCTAGAAATTACAAAATGTAACTTTAGCTTAAAAGAGCTTACCTTATGTTAGTATTTTAATCATTCCTGCAATATGAAAACTTTAATATGGTTTAATTTCTATTGTCTCTTGCCTTGCCTTCTGTGATACAAATTGCCTCTATTAGATATCTTTATGTCTGATATCTCTGTTATGTCTTTTGGTTTTTTAATTTTTTTTCTCAGTTTCATTCTGGATATTCTCTGCCTTCTAATTTGCTAAGCCCTTTTTCAGCTATATTCATACTGTTAAAGCTATACAATACATTCATGTACTTATTTTTGTAGCTTCAAAATGGCCATTGGATTATTTTCCTAGATTCCCATTTATAATTTAAGTTACTGATTCATCCAATTTATCTACATTTAGTTCTTTTTCCTTTCACATATTAAATGTAGTTAAATTCTTGTTACTAACCACATTATCAGGATCACCTCTGTGTTTACTTCTACTGGCTGCTTTAAACCTTCATCAGTCAAATTTTTCTGCTTCACAACATATCTAGTAAATTTTGATTTATAAAGTACATTGAGGATAATATAATCTAGAATTTATAAATAATATTATTTTCTTCTGAAGAGTGGTGAGTTTTATTTTTTGGCATTTATATCATCTGCTGATCTTCCTGATTCTATTGAGGTATGATTTTAGAATTTATTAGGGAAAGTCTATTTTGGTTTTTCCTTTTCTTTAGATCATAGTCCTTCCTCTTATGTTTCACAGCTAGGATAGATGTTCTCTGGAACCTCAACTCAATGGCCAAGACATGCATCAGGGTCTTTCCACTGTGGCTGGGTCTGAATGTCAACATCTCTCTAACAGTTAGTGACTTTAAAATGTCTGATCAGTTCTCAGCTTCCCTTCAACTGTATCCTTTCTCTCTCTTTCTTTCTCATCTCCAATAGTCTTAATCTTTGCATGCACAGTTGGCCAAAGACCTGATAGGAATATTTCACAGGATTTTAGGACTTCTATTCTGCAAATACTTTCTCTCTAGTACCCTGTCTCCTCCTGCCATCTGTCTGTCTTGCCTTAGCAGTATTGAAGTCAATCTGTTTCTTCCATCCTGTGACTACCTCTCTCTTTAGGCAGATCACTGATATAAATATGTAGCTCACCTAATATGTCTGCTTTCCCTCAAGGATCATAACTCAGTCTTGGTTGTTGTGTAGTGCCTACAGAGAGTTCTTTATAACTTTTAACATCTCTTTATTTAGTTTAGATTACTTTTACCTTTTTAAGATTGGAGGGTAAGTCTGTTATGGCTAGAATCAAAAGGTACATAGTCATTTAATTATTCAAAAATATTTATTGAAAGACCTAGTTTCTAAGAATCCAGTGATGTACCAAATAACAGTTTCAGCTTTCAAAACCTTATGTTTTCATGGAGGAGATAGACAACCAGAGAGATATAGCATTCTGTCTGTCAAGGAATTTACGAGCTCATAAAGTACTCTAGAAATTGACTAAAATATATTTAAAACTACTCATGTAGCTTAGATTTACTTTCCTGCAATTTTCTACAGAATTGCTTTGGCAACGAGGTATAATTAAAATATATGGCTCTGAATTTCTGGCATAAATTATTCATCTCTGAAGCTAGTCATTAAAATATGATGAAAACTTTGAGTATATCATGCTTTTTTCTTAAAAATATAATGTTTCAATGCACTTTTTGTCTTTACATATACATTTTGAGATTTATGACTATAAAATGGTGGGTTTTTTATTTTTTGTTTTTGTTTTTTGTTTTGTTTACGTCTACAGCACCCAGTCTTCCTAGGTGGTCTCTCATCCAAGTACTAATCAGGATCGACCCTGCTTAGCTTCCAAGATCAGAAAAATGGTGTGTTTTTTTTTTTTTAAAGAAATGTAGAGAAAATAAACTAGGCAAAGTAAGTCTACATAGATATCTAAATAAAACAAACAATAACAGTATGCATTGATATTAGATAAAATACTAAATAATAGATTTGTTTTTTTTGTATAAGCAGCTAAAGTTAATTTTTCTTTCAACATACCAAGGAGCTAGCAGTTAGAATTTCCTAAAACTTTTCATCATAACTTCTCTCTTTTCAGTCTATTCTAGTTATAGACAAGCAGTTTTTAAATGCCCTCCAAAGTGTTGTATTTTATATACTAGAATTTGGTGAGTGACATAAGACTTTTGTCATTACCAATACTTTCTAAAGGTAAGATATTTCTCAAATAAGTTGTAACAAATTAATATAATTATAGTTATGCTTATATTCTTCATAATGTGGTTTTATATTCCAAATTATTTGACATAAGTTATATTAATGCTTCTGGCATTTTGATGTGGTGAAAGGCTTACTATAGAAAGGCTTATTATAGCAAGAATGTGAAAGCAAAAAAAAGAGCATTGCAGTTAATTTAGCATTATATTATTTTATTAAGATGTACTGATTTGGGTTATTGCTTTGTGAAGCTTTTACCATGTATCTTAGAGTACTTAGAAGACCTTAGTTTTCCTGATCCTTTGAAAACATGACTTCCTAGATAAGACTCAGGCTATCCTTGAATTATAAATTAGAGTCTTTTAGTTTTCTTTATCTCTCTTAAAGATCAGTCTGGGAAAGAAAATACTAGCCAGGGTTTCTCAATCTTGTAAGTACTGATATTTTGGGTGTAATAATTGCTTGTTGTGATGGATTATCCTAAGTCTTGTTGGATGTTTAGTAGTATCCCTACCTTCTACCCACTACATTTCAGTAGTACCTCTCCAACTCAGCATGACAACCAAAAAAGTATCAAGGCATTGTCAAATGTTCTGTGGGAAGTGGGGACCTACAAAATTTCTCTCAGTTAAGAACCACTGTTCTAAAGGGAACAACTTAATTCTCACTAGAGAAATACATATCCATAGCAGCAGGATGGCAGAGAAGAAATGGTACAGAGTATTAATAGGAACAACAGAACAAACCACTAAGTAACACATATAGTGCTTACTATGTGCTAGGCACCACTACACACCTTTTACCTGTGTAAAGTTACTTAATACTTTCAATGAGCTTTGAGTTAGGTAATATTATCTGCATTTATACCTGAGGAAATTGAAGAATAAAAATTCAGTTGCTCAAAGTCATGCAACTAAGTGGTTTCAATCCTAAACAGCATATTTCCATCTTAAGAGTTTTTTAGTTGTTTGATTTTAATATACCTTTTATTTAGAATACTTTTCATTTCCCAAAAAGTTGCAATGATAGTATCATGAGTTCCCTTATGCCTCATATCAACTTTTTCCTATTCTTTCCCCTATTGAATATTAGTATGGTACATTCATCTAAATAATGAATAAATATTTACACATTACGATGAACAAAACTTCATACATTATTCTTTTTTTTTTTTTTTAGTTTTACCTAATGTCCTTTTTCTCCTCCAGAATCTCATCTGGAATCCCACATTACATGTAGTCATCATATCTTTTTGTTTTAGGTTTCTGTAGACTGTGACCATTTCTCAGACTTTTTTTTTGTGACATTCGCAGTGTTGAGCCATGCTAATCAGATATACTGTCATCAACTGGAGTTTGTTTTATATTTCTCTCATGAGTATATTGGGGTTATGGGCTTTGGGGATGAAGAGCACAGAGACAAACTGATCTTATTACATAATATCAAGGGTACATGCCATCATTGTGAGTTATCACTGTTGATGCTAACCTTGCTCACCTGGCTAAGATGGTATTTATCAGACTTCCATGAAGTTACTCTTTTTAATTTGTTTGTTTAAGTTATTCTTTTTAAAGTATAAAATTACTCTTCTTTTCCCTACTTTTACTACAGTACTTTCTGTAAGGAGGTCACTATACACAGCCCAAAATTAAAGAGTGAGAAGTTATGCTTCCCCATAAATTTATGTAATTTATGTACATAAAGTCCTTAGAATTCTTCATCATGTGAGATTAATCTCCCAATTCTTTATTTTTTCAATCATTGGGTTATATCAATATAGACTTATGGCTATTTATTTTATATGTTGGATTACAATTCAGTACTTTACTTTTTGTGTTACTCAAACTGTTCCAGCTTTGGCCATTGAGAGCTCTTTCAGTTGGCTCCTATTCCTTTCGACATACTCCCATCATTATGTGTGCATGTGTGTGTGTGTGTGTGTGTGTGTGTGTGTAGTGTGTGTGTGTGTGTGTGTGTGTGTAGTGTGTGTGTGTGTGTGTGCATGTGTCTGTGTTTTAAGCATTTTCTTAATTTCTGGCATTATAAGATGTTCCCTGTTCATCTTGTATATTCGCTGTCTCAGCTAGAGTCAGCCATTTTCTCCTGGTTGATTTTATTGGAGAATGGTATTGGAAAACAAGATCTGGGAACTGGGTATGCTCATTGCTACTGGAGAATCCTTGCTTCTAGGCCATCTCAAGTAACAGAGCAAAGGAATGTATGTCTGAATGTATGAACACTGTTTTGTGTTGGTCTCAACATATAATAGTGAAGCTATTGGCTAAGAGTGCATGAGACAATCCCCAGGACTCATACTACTTGTGGACAGTCCCCACAGACATTTCTCCAACCAGGGCCAATGTTGTGTTTGGACCAGCCCTTGTGGTTTTTATGATTGCAAGATGCATCTCAGTAACAAATATCAAGGAACTTTCAAAAAACAAGATTTATTACTCACAGATCCTGGAAGGTATGTGGCATACCCAGGTCCACATAGCGAGATAACAGATAGAGAGAGAGAGATAAGGAACCTGGGGCTCTGCCTCTATTGGGGTCAAGAATGGGGTACCTGAAGTTTCATGGGTTCACTCTTTACTGGTGAATTTAAAACAGAAGAGAGGGAAGGTAAAAGCAGGTCACTCAAGTGGTCAGGTTTCTAGGTCTTTCTAAAATAGAAACTTTATAGGTGGGGCAGCCTGGATCTTTATTTAGTTGTGTAACCGGCAACATATTTATTCAAGATGGATGTCTTTAAAATGGATGCCTCAACAATAAAAGCTTACCATCAGACACATTCATTATAATCAAAAAAGCTAATTGAAAGATACTTACACTACATATACACATCTATAAACATTTCTATACATACCTGTCTGTATTTATAGTAAGCTTAATGTGAGTCCATATAATGTCTTCATATATAATCCATTACCTCATGAATCATTCAAACTTTCTTTCCTTGCTTATCTGTAACCTCCCACTTTAAAAGTGAAAACCCTGGCTCCAGCTATCCTCCATTCATTTACTTAATTATTTAATTCTAATATAAATGTATAATAGTATAAAATCTTAATCTGTACTTCTGAAAGAAAATGTTTATTAACAAAAATACACTTCTTCTATGCAGTTCCTTTACCTGTAGTCATATAGTCTCTATCTATTTTAAAGTTTAATCAGCAAATCTTCTCCCCATGACCCTCAGTAAGTTTATTCTGAATGTCAGTAATATAGTTAAATTATTTTGTTGCAGTCTGCATTCTGATCTCAATGATTTTTTTAGAAATTGCATACATAGAGGTTTACCGTTGTGCTATAATATCCTACGAGTTTTGACAAATGCATAGTGACATAGTCACCCATACAGTATCATATACAATAGTTTTATCACCCTAAAATGTACTCTGTGCTCTACCAATTCAACTCTCTTCTCACCCCAAGTACCTGGCAACCACTGATCTATTTACTGTCTACAGCTTTACCTTTTCTGGAATACTATATAAATGGAATTATACAATATGTAACACTTTCAGAATGGTTTCCTTCATTAATAATTATTCATTTAAAATTAATCTAGGTAGTTATAGAGCTTCAGAGCTCATTTTTTCTTATAGTTGAGTAGTATTCCATTGCATGGTCACATAGACTTTCTCCTAGATGTCCATCAATAAGTTTTATAGTTTACATTTTTACAGTTAAGTCTATCATCCATTTTTAAATTAAATTTTATGTAAAATATAAGTTCTGTGTTTTATTCTTTTGCATATAGACATCTAATAATTTCAGCATTAATTTTTGGAAGACTATACTTTCTCCATTGAATTATTTTTGCATATTGTCAGAATAAATTAAATATATTTGTGTGTGTGTTTAGGGCTATCTTTTTTTTCATTGATCTGTGTGTTTATTCTTTCACCAATACCACTCTCTTGAATAATGAAGCTTTATAGCTTTTTCATCAGTATTTTGTAATTTTACACATAAAGGCACTGTACTTAATTTATAAGATTTATCCCTAAATCAATTTTTGGATGCTATAGTCAATACTATGCGTTTTTTTTTATTTCAAATTCTACTTGTTTATTACTATTACATAGGAAAGGAATAGACATTTAGATATTACACTTTTATCATGTGACGTTGTTATACTCATTATTTCCAGGTTTTTTTTTAAATTCTCAACAGTGTTTTACATAGATAATCATGTCATTTGAATAAGTACAGTTTCCCGAGGAAGCATAGCCTATTGGCTAAATATCAGGTGTCTTAGAATTAAACTGGCTAAAGTCAAAGGCCGTGGGAGGTTAAGAGTCCTAGACATTATTCTTTAGTCTCATTAAGTGAGTTTTAAAGTGTTAAATCTCCTTACTTTATGAGAAAATTATCTTTGGAGGACATCAATATGTATGTCTCAAAGCTTATGGTGTGCACTTGAATAGGTGTTAAAGAAGTGCAGACAAAATATAACTAATTTAAAAATAAAAAGTAAAAAAATATAATTTTCAAAAAATATTCTTAAAACACATGGTTCAAAGAACAGTTAATAATACTATTTCTTATGAGCTGACAGTGGGACATAACTACCCAGAAAATGAATGCAAGCCTAGAGGACAAGGCAGCACAGGTTTTCAGGTTAAAAGAGATGTCATCGCAGGCTCCACAGGTAGGTAGACATTGGAGCCTGGTGCTCAGTCCTGAGCGCAGCTTTATAAAAGAGGTCTTGACAAATGGAAACTTGATTAGAACACTGCGATTAGAGTAATGAAGGCCTCTAAAAATATGCCATATAAGGCATTTTGAAAGAAATTTAGGGAGTTTAACCTGGAATAAAACATTTGACAGGGGAGGAAAATATGCTTGCTATCTTCATATACTTAAAGGTCTATCAGGTGCAAGAGAAATAAACATTATTTTGAGTAACTATATAGGGCAGGACCAAGAATAATATATATAACTAGAAACAATCATATTTTTAGTGCTTAATGATAATGTATAATAGGACCGTTTAACAAAGGAATGGGCCACTTTCATGGTGATCTCTCCATATGTGACTGAGAGCAAAATGACCACCTTTATTGATGTTGTGGAATATGGAGACATTCTAAAGTACCTTTTAATTGCAGTTAGGATATAACATTAAAGAGAGAAAAAAGGAGAGCCACTGGGAGGCCAGAGAAAGCCACTGTTGGTGGTATAGACTGCAGTGCTGCTGGGAGAAAAGTCATCTGTGGTATCATATTCAGAAAATGAAGGAAGACCCTTATCCTCAGGCTGCACTGGGTAAGTAGCTCATATAACGTTAGAAAAATCCCTTAGGTTTCTTATTTTTAAACAAAAGAATTGGACTGAATGGTAATTAAGATCCATTTTGCCCCTAAAATTTTGTAAGTGCAGTCTACTTATAATGCAAACCTCTGCCAAAACAACGGTAAAAACTTATCGGCATCCTCACGTTAGCTGACTGTGCATCATTTATAAATCTGTAGAGCCTTATTATGGCTAGGCACTCAGTACGTTTTCCTTTTACTTAGGAGCTCTGCTTGGGAAACTCAGCTGTTAATAAAAAATGATAACATCTACGGAAATGTTTTTCACATGCAATAGAGTGTATTTAGAAGGGAATTTTGTGGGTACTTCTTTTAAATCTCTCATTTAAGAAATAGGAAAACTAAGGCAAAAAGTATATTCTGAAGTCAAAAGATTAAGGAATTTCATTTTAGCTGTATTTTAAAATTACCCGAAAGCTGAGCTTTTCTAATAATAAGAATATAATCTGCTCTCACCTAGGATACTACCTCTTGTAAGCAAACACACTTTCCATGCTAAGCCCATAATATTTGTGTGTAGTAGAATCATGCTCACTGATATCATATCTGCATTCCTTCTGAGGCTCAAGGAAACCTCTATGTCCAGCACCTTTGCAGCCAGGTAGTCAGTGACACTTTACTTCTGAGAAAAGACAATGAATTCCTGAGTGACTTTGGAGTTCTTTTTCCCCGAAGAGAAGGCAACAAGCATGGAATTACCATTTTGTTTTAGTTTATTTAATAAACAATTAATAAATGAGAATTTTGGTTAGATTTCAGTGACTTTGAAATTCATTTATCAGTATTAGCTTATTGGCACATTTCCAGAAAATACTCACTATACACAAATTGTTATGTTTTTAATAAGTAGTAATATACTCACATTTCTTAATGTATTTTTTATGGCAAGAAATTACATGATGGACATGCACTAGGCAACTAAGGCTGCCTTAGAAAAAAGCAACTTAGATTATATAACTAATAAATGAGATGAATGCCTGAACAAGTTTTTATTAGCCCTTAAGCATATAGCCTGTGGAGATGTCAACATCCCTATCTTTGGTATCTGAGCAGATTCACTAGTTTAATTGAATCTGGAGTTTCCCTTCTTCACTTGCTGCCTCACCCATTTTTTTTTATTTCCTTTTACTGTTTTCACTCATTATGATAGTCATCAGGCATAGCCACGGCTCTTAATTTTGCCAAAAAAGTGAGAGAAAACACTGTGTATCATTTCTGGGCTTTCAGAACAACTATATGATTTATTTCTTATCTTTTTTCCTGATTTGGTGATTTTGGAAGCATATGTCAATGTGAGCCTCCATCAGCCTGGGTCCCTGTGAGACCAAGTAGCAGTGTCTGCCTCTAAAACATTAGACATGTTACATGAGCAAGAAATAAATTTTGATTGATAAGCCTGTCAGATTTTAGAGTTGTTCATTACTACAGCATAACCTAGACTATCCTGAAAAATGTGTATTCAGGTATATTCAGGCACAGTAGGCCATTCTTCAGATAAAACTACCTAACTTAACTCTTTCATTATTTTTTTTTACCCAAGCAGATTGTAGCCTCTCAGAAAAATAAGAATTGTATCTTTCTCTTCTTTGTATTTCTGTAGTGCCCAGTGTAGAGCTTAACATTTTGTATATTAATAATAACAGTTATTGTTATTAAATGGCATTGATAGCTGAGTGGCTATGTTCTAGGTATACAAAGTGATTCCAGCCATGAATATCAAACATATTAATGAAAATTAAGTGACATTAAAAGCCAGTCAGTAAAAAAAAAAGGGATCATCCCTAGGGAAGAGGGGAATTGTCAGTCCAGATTTAGCACTCTAGGGGAATGGATTCAATTTGGAAATTCAAGAGAATTCCAGGAGAGTAATTCAATACCAATGGAAGAGTTTCAGAAAATAGGAATGGCTAAACTAGAGTCCATAAACTGGTGACAAGGATTTTGAAATGGATACATTTAGGCAAGGTGCAAAGAGATTTTACACACATACACACACACACACACTCAATTATCATTATGTAAATAATGAAAACTTCATATCTAAATTACATCACAGCAATAGTTGCTTTGCAAAGTTCACCCATTGATGGCTCTGGGGAAAATGTAATTGCTTTAAATTAGTTCAAATTGTATTTGATAAAGTCTCAATGGCAACTTAAATGTTTTGTTCAAGTAATATTTTTTATTGAACATCATTTCACATTTTCCTTCAGGGATATATTTGACATTGGAAAACTGAACCAGTACACATATTCAGTCCCATTCTATAGCTAGAATCTGCAAGCGCCCAAGGATATAAAAAATGACAAGAACTGACCATGTAATCACAGAATGGTGTTTGTTCTAATGCAATTCATCCAGACTATACTGAAATCTCCAAAAATAAATAAGGTCATCTCTGGAATATATGGCAGGATACTTTTGGCTTAAGTTATAAAGATTCTAAAATAAAACAGTAAAATTAATTTATTTTAAAAACAAACATTTAGATACAAAGTATTAAAGAATGGGCAACACATCTCTGAGGAACTCAAAATCAGGCAGAGAACAGAAAGACCACAGGATGTGGGCATTCTGTGCTATACATACAGAGAACTGGGAGCAAATGTGGTTACAAGGTGGGATAGGGAAAAGAGGACAAAACAGATAAAACAACAAGATTTTGTGCTATCGGTTCATTGCCCAACAATTTAATGCATGACTCTTAGATTCTATAAGTATCTATAATCCAAACATTGTGAAATGAGAATAGGAAACAAAAAGTAGTTTCCACAGTGCAGTCTTCTAATGATGATATAATCTTGGAGATGTCCAACACTAAAATGGGATCATAAATTTTCAGGGCTCTTTTGAATCTCTATTTTTTGGAATAAAAGACCTCCTGGAGAAAATTATATCACATTGCATATTTGCTGACAAGAAGAAACATAAATAAGATATGCAATAGGAAACTGGAGGCTACTTGGAGAAAAAAAAGTAGGGGTTGAGTTTGTCTTAAGAAAACACAAAATGTTTCCTCAGTCCATCAAGATTGAAAAGATAAGCTGTACACCTATGACAATAATTTTAATTATGCATTTCAAATATTACATAAAAATAAGGTAGACAGAATTAGCAAAATATGAGCAGAAGTTGAGAACCATATGTTGCAGTCTAAGAATTTGGAAATGAGGAAAATTAATATTTTTATTTAAAAGATAAGCATAAAGGAGATGAAATCATGAACGCTAACAAAAGAGAAATGGTTTTTATTGCTTAAGGACCATTGAATGAATAAAAGGTACATGAACATATATAAGTGGAAGGGTAGGACAAGGAGACAATAGCTAATTAAGAATGGTCCAGGGAGCAAACGATAAATTGAAGTATGCTGTGCGGGTCTGGTCCTGTTAGAAAATAAGGTATGAAGAGGCTGAGGCCATTAAACATTCAAAATATACAAGAATTAAAAATGCATAGTGACCCTCTTTATTCTCGTTCCACGCTTACCAACAATGCTTCTTTTAATTTGACTTCATATGAACTGCCTTTAAAGAGATTCTCAATCAAGTCACTATGAGGCAGTTATATTTCTTAACACTTACATTTCTCATTGTAATGTCATACGTCATCTTTTTTAAACTTTTAGAAATATTTCATACTCCATGCAATGCTCACTTCAAGATAGTTACCGTTCAATGATAAATGTAGGGAGGCTTGTAACTTATGCTTATTAAAAATATAATAACATTTCTCTAGCATGTGAGCAAAAGACATGAAAAAGGAAAATTGGCAGCCATCTCAAAGAAACTGCTGCCCATTTTGATATCTTCTGTTAACTAGAGGGACAAGGAGAAAATGTTCTAGTAGTAAAGAGGCACTTTATCTAGGAGATAGTAAACATAGGACATAAAAGGTATTGATTCTTACTTTGTTTGATGCCTATCCTAGAAGTGAGTATTTGAAAAGTAAACGTGTCGGAGTCCTGAAACTCCTCTCGGTATCCCATTAGACCTGTATTCAAAGTTTATTTCAAGCTCTGATGTACAAATAAAACACTTGAGTCCTCTGTGATCACAGAGAGAACAAAAATGTGGGTTGTGACCAGAGCCTCCCTACCACGGAGTGGGTCGAGAGCCATGCGGTTTCTTCATTCTTCCATCATTCAGCCCCACCCTTGGATAGCCCAGCCTGTTGTGCATCTGATACAAAACCTGGGGCTGTACTCCTGGGAAACCATTGCTATTTTCTGAACCAAGGGCTCTGAAAATAATTTTCATCAGGGAAACTGCTTTGTTTAGTGAAATTAAAAATGCCCTGGGAAGCACAAGGTAGAGTGGAAAGTTTAGAAAGGATGCTTCATTTCTGTCTTATTGGTCTGTGGGCAGCTTTTGCCATTCTCAGGGGAGTTAGGCATGGCAGTGGTGTCAGTAGGTCTGAATGTGGCCTGAAATGGTAACCCTCCTTTTGGGCTTGCCTCACCTCTCCTCAGTCTCTGGTCTTAAGGTAATTTCCAAAAAATGCTCAGTATGGTTTATTTGGTTAGATGAAAAATGTGAACAATATGTAATCAGTATTGTAAAAATAATAATGATTTTAAATAATTTGAAAAATTAAGTTCTAGAGAATTAAGTTGTAGAGAACTATAAATCCGTTACCAATAACCTGAAGTTTATTATAGCTTCAGAGCAAGGAGGGCCCTTTGATAGCCTCTTAGTTCAAACTTCTCATTTAGCAGGTGAGGAAATGGATCTTCAGTAGCTGAAGCTTTAAAGAGAAGGTATGGAAAAAGGAAGCTAATTCATCATTGTTTATATTAAATTTAAGTGGCTAGTAAAATGCCTAGTGGGAAATACTAACTGGGCATCATAATCACAGGGCCAAGCTTCCCTCTTTTTCTATAGGGTGTTTATTCTGAAACAATGCTTCCTAAGATATTATGGCTCTGATAAAGATCACACATTTCTGCCACCAAAAAAAAAGGTTATATTTCTTTGTTATATATTGGTAATAAGGAGGTTAAAACAACATCACTCCTGAATTTTCCACTGAATACTTTCTCCTCAGGGTTATAAATGTGGATCTGTAGCAGTCTTAGCAATTCTATGGCTACTCTTCACACTTTGAGAAGTTATTATACAGACTTCTGGATGCAGTTTTTTGTAGAAGCCTCCATCCTCGATATTAATGTCAGTGGACTGTGAATGTAAACCAAGCTGGAAGTCTCCAATTCCAATACACAAATCATCTAGGGAATCACATGATGCAGGGGGAAAATTAAAACCACCTATTTGTGACTTTATTGCTCAAAGGAAAAGTTTCAGAAAATAAAATTCTCTGGAACCATCAATTCTACTTGGTTGTAAAATTGCTGCCATCTTCAAAACCAGTGGTTCCCATCTCTGGTTGTCCATTAGATTTACTTGGGAAGTTGTTGTTATTGTTTCAGTTTGGTTTTGTTTTTGGTTTTTAATACAAATACCTGGATTACACCAGACAAATGAAATAAGTTATCTTTAAGGAGGTAGACCAAGCAATTGTGGTTTTGTTTTTTTTTTAACTTCTCAGGTGATTCTAAGGTACAGTCAGGTTGATAAGCACTGTTTTAACATCTATGTAGGATTCTCCATACATCTTTACTGAAAACCTACCCTACTTACTGTGACTAGTTTTCACTTCTGACTCCAAATTTCCCAAGAGACAAACAATGACTTGGAAATGAAACAAGGCTGAATGGTGATTCTAGCAGGATAATAAGTGATAGCTACCTTTGGCAATCCAATTCGTGAGGACGATACAGCTCACATTGTACATGAAGACATCAAGAAAATACTCTCTGAGATTTCTCGACCAGCCAAGTGCACCAATCAGCAAGATTTGCAAACATATTTCTAATTTTTCAGGTTTTCCAATGTATAAACATTGAATACATCAGATGAGTAAGTATGCGCACGCGCATGCGCGTGCACACACACACACACACACACACACACACACACACACACACTTTCTGAGAACAACCTCAAAGACCATAGCATCTGACTAGAATGCCTTGAGGACCAAGCAAGTAATTCACATTTCAGAATCAAATCTATGAAAAACGGTAAACTTGACCAGAGAGAATGTGTCAGAGTCGCTAAAAAAAAAAAAAAAAAAAATCACTGGGCTAGTCAAATAAAGCAGAGTCCTTGGCAATATTCATAACCTCTACCACTAAACTTAGTTTTCTAAACTAATTCATACTTATATCACCACTTTTCCTCTCATAATGGAGTTTGCTTATCATGTTATTAGGCATAGAAGTGCTAGATCCTTTACTTTTTTAATCCACATGTCCTCACACTTATAAATTGTTTCCTCGGTCCTGTGAGGAGTAATACAAGCCCATTGCTGAGCCAGATATCTCTAAATGGTTACTCTATAAACAGCCATCTAAATTTTGCAATTGCTTTTCTTAAGAACTTCATTAATTTCTTGGCCAGGGGCCATTTTTATCTCCAGCCTCTGTCTCCATGGAAGTCTGGAGAGGGTGGAAAGAAAACTTTGCTTATTTTTTGGCGCTTCTATGCCCACCAAAGGTAAATCGCTCAGAAATCCAGGATCAATCAACCACAATGAAAGCTCACACAATGACCAAAGTGTGGGCACAATTATTTATTAGCATATTTGTACAAATTTATGTCTTTAAATAAAGTACAATGTGGTGATAATTAGTTATCATGACATCCTTTAAAGGTTTATCTATGTAGTCCCCCAAAAGAAGATAAAGCAATTGCAGGAGAATATTTTGTATATATATTTTTTATCTTCCCAGAAAGAAAGCAAGTACTCTGAAAAGAGGAGGTATGCTTTAATATATTTTTGTGTAGTACATAATGCTTATACAGTATTGGGCACATCACAGGTAACCAGTAAGCATTAGTTAGATGACCTTTAATTCTGCATTTTGTATTATACAAAAAATTACAAGGCATAGTCTCTCTCTGGGCTGATATAAGTATATGGCTGGTTTCTTCTGTATACTGAGAGAGACTGCACAGATAATCCTTTCAGGACTAATGGACATCGCTACTGCTGTAATAGTTCCACGTGGTCTGCTGGCAACCCTAAAAAGGTAACCTCAGCTCTAAATAATATTAGAGACAGCTTTATCATATTCTTTTTTTTTTTTTTCCTTTGGCCTAGAATATTTTGCAACTATTTCTTATATTTTGCTTTGGAAATTTTTAGACTCTAAGTTTCCCCTGTAATATGACTATGATTTTTCAGAAGTCACTATGAATAAACAAGGATATATGTAAGCAAGAAAAGTTACTACAAATGTACTTCATCATTAATTCAGAATTTTTATTGATGCTCTGTGGTTTATTTTTCAGGAAGTTTGTTATATATCAAAAACAGAACAGAGATCATTGTCATCATTGAATTTTTATTCTAGTGGATGGAATTTTTTTTAGGTGTAGTTAAATTTTGATGAATACTAACTAATTATTATAGAATACAAAATGTAAATCATTTTTGCAGATGTTTAAATATTTATTAATTTCAGTTTTGCAGTTTTAGCATTTTAAAGCATGTACATACACATGTATATAATATACATACATGCACACACTATATGTTTATACATAATTTGAATTATCTAGATATAAATTATAGTATACATAATTTTATACATAAAATTTATATTTACATGAATATGTATTATTTATATACTTACATATATAACATGAGTATAATATCCTTTTATCTTTTTTGGGCCCATGAAAAACTCAAAGTTTCTAGACATTCTTTCTAGTTTATAAAAATGATAAAATGATTCTGATTTTAGTTTAATGTCTTGAATAAGAGAAATGTAGTTTGGCTCAGTATTAAAATTAGTTAATAAAGCACAATGAAGAAAGAATTCTAAACTGGAGTAATGACTATTACAGGAGGAAAAACACTTGTATGCTTCTTCCTTATTACTCAGCAGAACAACTTCTCTTCTGGCACTTCTGGTCACCACATATGGGATTTTAGCCCTACACCAAGCAATTTTCTGTGACGATAACAGGATGTACTACAATTAATTCAATTCTGACACTAACCAGAGTTAGTGCAGACCCCACAACTTAAGGACTAGTCTCACAAGGCTTTTACCCACTTCAGGCACCAATTGTAAGTAGGTAAGTCCCCAGGTCACCCACTCTGTTCGACTTGGCTACAAACTGGAGGTTCCCATGCCTCCTCTTCTTGGATTCGATAATTTGCTGGAACAGCTCACAGAGCTCAGAAAACAGTTACTTACTTTTATCAGTTTATTATATAATAAACTGTATGATAAAAGAAACAGGTGAACAGCCAAGGTTTTTCTGGTAACCAGCACCCATCCAGGATCCCACCAAGAGTCACCCAATTAGAACAAAAGACGTTTCTATCGTCCAAGAAATTTTAAGGGATTTAGGAGCTTGATGTCAGATGCTCTTATCACTCAGAAAATTGTAAAGGATTTAGGAGCTTTGTGTCAGAAACTGGGGCCAAAGACTAAATGTAGTCTTTTGTAGAACAAAAAATTATCCTAGCACCTTTATTTACAAGAGTTTTAAGAGCTTTGTTTCAGGGTGGGGATGGGGAGCAATATAGATATTTCTTATTATTTCACACTATGATGTTACAAAGCTTTAGTACCAAAATGATAACAGAACACAACAATATAATTCACGTTAATATTTCCATTAAGAACCTAAGCTTTCAAACATTAAGGATATTTTGATGTTAATTAAATTGTGACATCAGGGTATAAATATATCTTTCACTATTTTTAAAAAGAGGAAAAACCCAGACTAAAACTTAATTTCTTTTGCCACCTACTAAATTGAGATAATGGATACAGAAGCAGTTATATTTGCTATTGTAACAAAGCACATTTTAAACTTAATAAACTGGCAAATACTTGTCCATGTGGAATTTATTCTTCACTTTGATCTTTCCAAGACCTACAAAAAGAACAACAATCATTTTTTTGTCATGGTGTTGGTTTCTGGTAACCTTTTTGGAGGTAGAACATGACAGCCACAGCTTCATTCCTTGTTGCCTAAAGTCACAATAAATTGTGTAGACATGTTCCAGGGTTAAATGTCTCTTATAAAGTGACTGACAGTGTGCTTGTAACTGACATTTCTATTACCGGATATAATCCCCCCACTTCAGAGAAGTAATTGTAGCATTCAATGTGTTTCTGTACAGAATTTATACTTCTCAAGAACTGAAACTCTCTTAAGATTTCCTGCTGTATGATAACAAGATGTTTTTGAGTAACTATTTTTTTTTAATTTAACTCTCAAAGTTATCAGATAATTCATTGGCTCCAAGTTATGTATTGCATATCTTTTTGCTTGAAGTGTAGAATAATTATATGTATCCTCAGAAAGCGAATGACCCTGAAATAATAATCCTCAAGAGAATAGCCTATGTTCAAAATTAATATTCATCATCAATGCATTAGAAATTCTGGTATTTTACAAGAAACGCTGTACATGATTACATCAAAAGAAAGTTACTATTAAGAAAGACAGTCTTACTCTCATCAGACTAATACTAAGAGCCAGCATAGAATATAGAAAATGTTTCATTTGTCAGTAAATTCCATCTTTTATTTTTCTGTTGTAAAAATTATACATATATACATATAATAGAAAATATGGAAAAATAACAGCAACAACAGCAAAAATCACCCATGGTCCTACACTACAGAAATATTTACTATAAATCTTTTCATACTTTTCTAATAATTTTCTATGACACATTATTTATATTTATTTTTTAAATCACATTATATATCAGATTTTACAGTCTACATTCAGTAAATTGTTAGTTTATCTGTAAGATTTTCTACATGACTGAATCTTGAACATCATATTTTGCCTTATACCTGGGAAAGAGAGTGAAGCAGAACAACAGATCCATAGAACACCAAGGATTGGCTGTCTCATTAAAGAGTAATCAAGAGAAAAGAGTAACAGAAAGACAGTAAAACTGAAGTTTCCCACTCCTAGAGATGCTTCTCTACATTCTTGTCAGCATTCGGCTATGTCACGCCTCTATATTTCATCAAAATATAAAATAAATAAAACCAAAACTACTGTGGTTTTTCTTTGAGGGCTTTGAAGAAGCAAGTGGCCATGTGTGGGAGGTCCATATGGCAAGAAACTGAGATCAGCCTCCAGTTGATAGCCAGAATGAAACAGAAGCCCTCAATTCAACAACCTTCAAAAAACTGAATACTGCCACCAACCACATGAGCTTGGAAGTGGATTCTTCCCCAGTCAAACCTTCAGGTGAGAACTTAACCGTTGCTGACACCATGATTGTAAAATTTCTGAGGACCTGGTTAAGCTGTGGCTGCCATCCTGACCCACAGAAACTGTGAGGTTATGCATGTATTGTTTTAAGTTGCTAAGTTCATAGTGATATTGTTATGTAGTAATAGATAACTAATACGTTGTTATGAACTATATTTCTGACACTGTGCTAAAATAAATGAATAGAAGAAAATAAATGTGGTCTGTAATTTAAGAGACTGCAAACTTGTTTGGTATGCAAATATTTAAGAACAATATGAGTTCTAAAATTTTGTCAGTACAAAGATATAGTGAGAATAAAACAGATAAAAATGGATTGTTTGTCTGCAGATTGAGGATGTTTTCAAAGAGAAGGTAGGTCTTGAAGAATAAATTAGTTCGATGGACAGAGAAGACTGAGAAAAACCTTTGGGCTGTATGTTAAATAAAAATGAACTGACTTGAGACTAATTTTTCCTATAAATAGAAGAGAAACACCAAGTAATAAGTAATTTGGTCTTTACAAAAAGACATTTGTGGTGACAGGGAATAGGAAATTGTATCATGTGATGAAAAACATCATTTCATAACATCAGCATGACTCACATTTTTTATCATTTTTTCTCTTTCTTTTTAGCCTTCCTTCATAGCTGCCAACCACCAAACACTCATGTGTATGAATATACATACATACATACATAAACAGAAGTTTTCTTCTTAACTCTACTTTCTGAACATACATAAAAATACAAAGCATCAGTTTTCCAGAG
>CM053502.1:114112169-114204097 GCA_028627145.1 Eidolon dupreanum | reverse complement strand
ATATTCGAAAAGGTATTTGCACACTGATGTTCATAGCAGCATTATTCGCAGTGGCCAGGACATGGAAGCAACCAAAGTGTCCTATGATAGATGACTGGCTAAAGAAGCTGTGGTACATATATACAATGGAGTATTACTCAGCCATAAGAAGAGATGAAATACTGCTATTTGCGACAAGATGGCTTGACCTCGAGATAATCATGCTAAGCAAAATAAGCCAGACAGAAAAAGTTGGAAATCACATGCTATTATTTATATGTGGGATATAAACCTAAAAGCAACAAATGAACAGGACAAACAAACAGAGACTCAGGGACACAGACAATGGACTAGTGGTTATCAGAGAGTAGGGGATGGGAGAGGAGGGGAGAGATAGATGGGGTAAAAGGAGTCAAATATAGGGGGCTAAGGGTAGAGTGAAGTAGGTAAGAGGAATCAAATATATGGTAGCTGAAGGAAACTTGACTTTGGGTGGTAATCACACAATAGAATATATAGATGTCAAATTATAATGTACACCTGAAAATTATATAATTGTATTAATCAATGTTATTCCAATAAACTTAATAAAAAATAAAAAATAAAAATAAAAATAAATAAAAATCATTGTCAAGACCCCTGTCAAGGAGTTTACCACCTAGGTTTTCTTTTAGGAGTTCCATGGCTTAGGTTTTACATTCAAATTTTTAATACGTTTGAATTAATTTTTGTGTAAGTTGTAAGGCAGAGGTCCAGTTTTGGTGCTTGTGTTTGTCCAGTTTTCCCAGCACCAATTACTGAAGAAACTGTCCTTTCTCCATTGTATATTCTTGGCCCCTTTGTCATACATTAATTGATTGTGTACGCATGGGTTTATTTCTGAGCTCTCTATTCTGTTCCATTGAACTATATGTCTGTCTTTATACCAATAATATACTGTTTTGATTACCATAGCTTTGTAATAAAGTTTGAAATTCAGAGAGCATGATGCCTCCACCTTTGTTCCTTTTCAAGATTGCTTTAGCTGCTCAGGTCTTTTGTGGTTCCATACAAATTTTAGGATTGTTTGTTCTATTGGGAAAAATGCCATTGCAATTTTCATAGGAATTGCACTGAATCTGTAGATTGCTTTGGGTTAGAGTACTTTTATGTATATAAAATAAATATCCCTTTCCTAAATCTCATGAGATAGTCTTTATTAATCTCATATTATAGATAAATATACTGAAGCCAAACTGGTAATTTGCCCATGTTTACACAGAGATGGTTGAAACAGAAAGTTATAAACCCCATATTCTTTAATATATGTCTTGGCAATAAAATGAAATAGAACAGAAGTTACAGATCTCAATCATTTATGAAAAATATAACAAAGAACGAGAGTATATATGCTTAAGAGCATTGAGAAGACAAGCACTTAGCTAATCATTACATTTTGTTAAAATGAAGAGAAAGTGGCAAATATTTACATATCTAATGCAATAAAATTTAAATATGTACTTATTGTTTACTTTATTATAACAATGTTGGTTTTCTAAGCTTGTTTGAAAAACAGAGTGACAAGCTATTTTTTACTATAAAATTGTTTTACTCATTTCAAGGCTTACTGACTGGTAACATTAAACTGAAATATATTTGTTATACAGAACCACATTTGTATGAATGTTCACTGAAGGAAACCGTTCACTTGAAGTTGTAAACTATCTTTGCAAAAGCAGGTTAATTTTACCTACCAACCTTGATAGTTAGCTTAATATGGTCTAACTGAAATTGCTTCAATTAACTATATAGATATAAAAAATTGTGCAGAAATTCTTAACATTAGGTATATTAGCTAAAGGCAATTTCTTCTTTATAAAACATATATTTTACAATAGAAATAAAATGATTAACAGTTTCAATAAGCAACATGGTACATTCAAGTGAGGATAGTTGAGATAAGTTAAATAAAGAAACAGTTTATGAAACAAGCTGACAGGGCTCAGGAAAATCATCCAAGCATGGCAAAGTACCCTGGGGTCAGCAGGGCACTATTATTGCCTTACTTCTGAGAAGTTAAGAAAAGGAAGCAGATATAAGCACTCAGAGAGAGAAGCTGTAGCTGTGTGCAGTGCTGTTGGACAGGTGTTGAGACCTTTGGTGGATAAGTGCATCTAAAAACCATGCAAGTGTACCATGAAAAAACGAGGAAATAAACATACTTCACTCTGCCAACTCTCTGATCTTCTGTTGACTCTCATAAACTCAACCCTACCAGAAGCCAGAGGCCAGAGTAACATATTGATCCCTCTATAAGAGTGTGCATTCTAGGACATAGAATATGGCATCGAAGGAGGAGAATGAATATGGGGAAACAGAACAAAGTCTGTTGCTTTTATCCTTCAGCATCCACCCTCTTTCTTCATCCAGAAAAATAAAAAAAAAAGTGTGTCCTAAACTCAGAGGATATGCAAGATCTTATCAGCAACCATATCATAACAGGGTCAAGTCAATTTAATCAAAATCATGTCAGAGACCTAAGGCAGTAACCAAAAATGGGAAGGAGGGGGAACTAATTAACATAATATATAGCTGATATAAGTTCCACTTTTGTAGGTAGTCAAAAGACTTTTACCAAGTAAAGTTTCATTCTTCCATACCCATTTTATGTTCTCCTTATGCTTTACTTCTAGTACCATAGTTGGACAGTTGGGATGATCCAATATTTTACTCCTATATGATCTGAGTCTTTGTTGTTCTTGACTTTATTGGATGTCTATAGTTATTTATTGACAAAGATTACATAGCAAGAGAGTTCTAAGAGGAATCCCAATGAATACTCTGGTTTTCGACATAGTCTTCTTGCACCACTTGCATAAATTCAACCCAATTTACTCTTAGTAATTCAAATAAATTTGGGGAGCCATTGACCTCATTCTCTGCTTATTGGTTCAGTGACATGAAGAGACACAAATTGCCAATGAGAAGTATCAACTTCCAAATTGATGAAACAATAACTATGGTCCCTGGTAGAAACAATTCATTCCTGTACAGTAGGCCATATAAACCAATTAAGTTCAAAATCAAAAGGAATGGTAAGTTTTTTTAAAAAATTGTTAAGTGGAATATACTACTCTCTATGGGAGAGGCAATACCGTATATTGACTGTTAATATAAGGCATATGTCACATTCTGTAGTATAGCATCCCAACTATACAGGGTGTGGTCTCTCAATTGGGTTTTAAAGTGAACATTCACTAGGTTTTTTTCACCACTCTGTTTGGTGCCTGCTTTTGAGTAAAAGCACACATGTGAGTCTTTATTTAATGGGTGTGAGCCCTTCATGCACTTTCTTTGCTATAAAATGAGTTTTCTGGTTAAAGGCAATGCTGTATTGGTATAGAACTTTTTCATGGATATAAGAAATGAATTTTTTAAGTCAACGAATGGTGGCATCAGAAGTGTCGTAAGTGGTGAAGACAAGGCAGTATCTACTTTTATAACTCTTTCAGCTCACAGGCTATCTCCTTCTCAACCAAGCCTTGCACTTCTCTTTCTGGGTTGTGTTGAACTCTAACTCTCATTAAAGGTCTAGAAGTAATGAGGTCCTGAGAAGAAACACCATCCCTTTGTGAGACAAATGAAAAATCACTGAAAGGCTTTTATATAAAGGATAAATGGTTCCCCCAGGTAGGAAAAGCAGGGAATAGGCTGCTTTCACAGATAGCAATTTTGAAGTTCAGCATTCTCAAACTTTTCTGGGTATATTTATATGCCCCTGTCTTATCTATTAGGCTCCCATTTCTTCCCCACTAGTGTCTTTCTCTTACCATAAGAGACTTGGCATTGCTGTTCACATGATCGGTGCTAGAATTATACCCTTATAGTCAGACCCTGAACTTGGTCCTCAACCATATCTATCCCTGGGCTACTGGACATAAAGGACTTTTTCAAAGATACCATAGAGGTTTTTGTTTTCCCAACTGTGTTTTGAATTGGGCAATAAGGTTCATTATTTTCCTTCTGTATGCTCTCTCAGGCAATCAGAAACAGCCATCCATTGCTACAATCTGTTTTAATCACTGTTGCCATCATAGTAACTAAGTACCATAGCCAATGCCTTGCACACTCTTTGCACATCATGTACCGTACTACTTCCAGTGATGATCTAAATAATCACAATGCCACTATGCAACTTATGCCATGAATAACACTTTTTTATTCTCCACCTGGCAAGGAAGTTATCCATGTGCTTCTCAAATATATGAGCAATCAAAGCTGGGTTTCCAGATTTGGCAGAAGAATCTACTTCCAACATAAGACCTGGAGGAAGGGTGTTGGTCTTTTTCTAAACTTGCTCTTTTTCTAACTTCCAAATTTATGCTTATGATTTTCATTGGCCAGAGTCAAATTGAAGGTATGTGACAAGGATCCTGTTGATGTAGTCTATACATCTGGAACAGACAGGAGGGTGAAGTGGAATAAAGTATATTTGAGAACTAGGCAAACAGAATAGTCAGCACATTTGTAGGTTATTTTAAAATGCAATGCAGTATTTTAATCAGAAATGATGTTCCTGGGAATTAAACCTCAGTTGTTTGACTATGCCAATGTACTTCCCATTGCCTATGCAGTATATACTCACTTTGATAACTTTATGTTTCCTAGCTCACTGTCAAATCTCACTGCAGACCTTTGAAGTGAAATAATTAAATAACCAGTAAGCAGGATAAGATAAGCCAATAATCATCAATATCATAATTTTCTCTAGTTCACAGCATGCTTCATCAAATCTTTTTCGTATTTCTTTGCATGCCATATTTAACTTGGGAATATAAATGGAGATAAAAATAAAATTCAGTGTGAGTATCTGCTTCAAAAAGAGCTAGCATAGAAAAGTAGATAGGCTTCTATTCTCATTAGTACTTTTCTGATCCTTTGAGATTTAAGAATTATCCATTTGCAGCTACTAAAATCACTGGATAAAATAACTTGTTAAACAAGTAACAATCTTTCTCTCTTTTTCCCCACTGCCTGTGAGATGCAGCCACTGCCCTGAGAAGGCTAGGCTGGCATCCAGACCACAGGTGGGACTTGGAGGGCTCAGTGAGCAGTGTGTGGCCAGAACTGAATCTTTAAACACATTAACTGATTATGTTTATCTCATTTGTCCCTTCTTCATGGAGATTTGAGGAATGTCAACCCACTACTTCTCTACTTGTCCCACTTTTCTGTTTTCCTGATTCTTCATTGTCATTAGACAGATGTTTTCATATACTCACAGTTAAAACTGACATATTTCTCTGAAATTCTACTTTAAGAAAATATACTAAACATATTACAATTCTAATATACTTATAGATTATGAAAAAAGTCTAGATTCTCAGCTGCCTTGTTAATAGGAACAACAAAACTACATAAGTTCTTTGTAAATCCGGTGTTTGAAAAAATGATTTGGGAGTTCTTCATAAACTTAAAATGTTAAATTAGACTAAATAATATCTAATTTATATATAACACAGGTTTGAAATGAAATGATTTGCTACAACCAGCCTTTGCTGTAGCACATATACCACTTAACCTGTTTGAAATATTTTTTTTCATGATTCAAAAAAAAAGTTAAATTAGTAAGTGCTTTCTTGAGGATTTTGCCCTTGAATCTACTAATAAAAAAGAGGTTATAAGTGACAGAGTTACTGCACTATTTTGTGCTTTCACTTAAGTACATTTAAAAAATCAAGTCCATTTCATCTCTCGAAGACTTTTCCCACTTAGTATGGGACTTGACCAGTTAGTAATCCTGGTCCTTAGTTCTCATAACAAACTCATCTTGGTGATAGGAGTTTTCTCACTGACTCATACCAAACCTACAGAGACTGCACATTGATATCGGGCTTATTCCAGCCCTGTATCTATGTTGTTGCAGCTGTGGTTTCCTCTTCTGACCACACTGTCAAAACACATCAGTCCTTGTTGTTGTGTATCAAAAATCTCTCACTTCTTTTGAGATATCTCATATCCTTTTCATGAAACCTTTCTCGAGGCCTTCAACCCACCTAACGTCACCTACAAAATGACTGCTTTTATATTATCATTAGTACCTCATTGCACACTGGACTATGTGCTGTCGTCTATATCTAAACCACACAATGGGGTACTTTATTAAATCAGAGTATAATGTATTTTCATGAAATTCAGCAATTTTCAGTCAGTTTATAATTCAATGCTTAATTTAGTGTTTTCCGGACTTCTATGACCTCAAAGGGTCAAGTGCGGGTGTAGTTGGAGATATCATTGTATGCAATTGGGGCTTCAGGGACCTAAGGATATTACTCCCAGCTGCTCTGAAATGCTCACACTCTCAGGTCAATAATTTTCTTGACTGCATAAATCAGCACCAAAATCTTCAATAAGGTAGCTGTAGGGACATGAGCAGGATTATCCAAACATGATCCAGGGAACTTACCTAGGGTTTTTTGGACAAGATAGCTGGGACTGTGAGATCCAATTTTCCTCAGAGGTAGAGGCTTCCCCCCAGTTCAGCTTTCAATGGGACCCGTGACTTGCCCCCATGGCAGGGGCCTGTAATGTTACATACGCCTTCAGGTTACCAAATGCTGGGCATTTTATATTGCAGATAATGCCTATAAGGAGCTGGAACATTAGCCCTGACTCCTTTGCTCCAACAACCTCTAATCTCCTCATTGGCAAGGCTGCTTTCCTCAACCAGACCTTTAAAAAGGGAAAAAGAGGAAGGTATCTGTCCATTGGAACAGACACCCACACTGCCAGTTCTGCAGTACCTTGGCCCCAGAATACACTAGGGGATGATGAGGGCATTGAGGATCATGCACCTGAATCCTTCCCACTCTTGCTGACCCTTGGCTTTTGTAAAATTTCCAAATGAGTTCTGCTCTTAAATCTTGCTATATGACTTTGATATTTGTCTTGAATTCTAGTGCAGGATAGACAATCTAAAAGAGCCTATCTTTCATGGCATTGACTAAAGAATGTTAAATGTAGAGAGTGTTTTAATGTTTTAAAATATGATTAAAGCATTGTCTTGAGAGAGGAGAGTCCTATAAATACCTTACCTTTGTATGATAGGATGCTTTATAAAGAAACGGATCCTCTAAAAAAAACTTATGAGGAAGTAGAAGAGATAATCACCTCTCCCAGTCCTGGGCAGCACAATCTGCTTGTGCATGTTTAAGTCGCCACATTGATATAAACCCTGTAAACTTCCCTACAGCCTATGGAAAATAAGTCCAAATTTCTTAGCTTGGAATATGAGATTTTTTAATGATCCGACAGCTGCCTATCTCTCCAGACTCATTTCTCTTTATATTCTCTATACTCTCTAGCAGCAAAAGAAAATCATGGTTTCAAAAACTTGCTATGCTCTTTCATGTTACCATACCTACTCAAAGGCTCTTTCCTTTGCCTTAGCTACTTCCACTCCTGATGCCCTGACACTAATTAAAGAATGTGTTTCTCAAAGCCAAATCCAGGCCTTCCCTGCAAAGCTTTCCTTACTCTCAACCCTAGAGCTATTCACCTTCCTGCTACATTTGTATTTTGGAGCATGCATCTGTTTTATTCATCCTTTTATATTGTATTTTTTTAAATTATGTTTATTTTCCCCTACTGGATTGCTGCATACTTTGGGGTTTTATTCCTTTGTATCCCCAGCATCTAGCACGGGGCCTGATTCTCCCTAATGACAACTGATTGTGTTGAATTGTATTACTATTCTTTTTCCTTTGAAGGAAGAAATGGAAACTTGACCACTGCCATAGCTACCAAAAGTCATAGCTGATATATTTGAGGCTGTCTTTTCCCTAAGCTTCAAGTTCTTTTCTATCTAATGCCACCACCACAACCACCACCATAATAATAATATAAGTGCTTTTAAAAGAAGTTACTTTTAAAAGATATGAGGAGAATGACCAGATGGTTAGTGAACAGTTTTCCTTTTCACTTGATTCAGTCAATATAACAGAGTTAACACTGAAAATTTTGTCAAAACGTAGCTTGGTGTCTGATAATTATCTTAAGTTTATTATTTGATGATGAATAGTAGTGTTATCAATATCTAAATGCAATTATACCCTTGTTGGCAATGTAAAATGATTTTTCACAGAATTCTAATTTTTATCTGATCATTTAAGTAAGAAGGAGATATATTACATTATTAGGAACTGTAAGATACTATTTTTCAATTTTCCATAATTAGTTGAAATCTATACTGTAGTTTAAAAAACTTTGGAAACTACTATATACTATATCACCTTGTGTAGATTTATCAAACATATTAACAAACTAAACCAAAAAAATTCTAAAATCTTAAGTAAAGCTGTTAATTTTGTTTAATCCAACACTTCTCAAATATATTTCTACAGAACCTACCCTAGTATAACATTAAACAAAATCCTACTGATACTACTTGAAAAACACTTTTTTACACACTGCACAGGGTTTGTAACTTAGAAAAAAAAGAAACAAACAAAAAACCAGTAAATTATAGATCGCTCATTAGTAAGAATTAAATGTTTCTGCAAAATCATTACTAAAGAGATTAATTCTAAAATTCTAAACTGAAATGGAATCTGTCACAAATAAGGTGAGACATTTCTGATAAGAAATCATTTTTCCTTTGCTCTGAAGCCCGAGTTTGGGGAATGGTCTAAGAGATCTAGGTCACTTTTCCTTCAAGGAAAGCTGAATCCTGGGGCTCTGATTTAATCTGAATTGTGTGGCCCTGACTAGGAACAAAGGTTATGATGAGGAATGAGAGGCTGAGATCAATCAATACTAAACTATTGACTTAACTGAAATCTTTTAGTTGATTTCAGTACAACTAATGAATGTACAGATGTTCATTCTGATTTTCCCATTATAGAAGTGACCACTTATAGTTCATTTCACAGCTGTGACAGAGTACTTGTATGGTTGTGTGTCGTCTGCTGTGCTATACTTTACCATAAAAGTTGGGGCTGAGGCAACAGTATAAACATATTTAATGTGCAAGTTTTTTCCCCCCTATTAGCTTCAAATCTAGGGCAACCTAAATTTAAGTCAGTGAAGGATGAAACCAAATACTTAAAGTGCCTTTCATGTAATTATAAACCTAAAATAAGTAAAATTATCTTACAGTGCTGAGGTCTGTTTTAGAAAGCACCCATAAATAAAGGCTCATCTATTGTTATACAGAATGAAAATATACTCCAGTTGAATTAAAGCTACCTCATCCTTTTCATTTTTGTTAATATTTAATCTTTTCCCTAAACATTGCCTTGCAGAACTTCCAGCACTGCTGGAAAAAAACAAACGAGGTTACTTTCATTTAAATTATCAGATACAGTATTTTGGCTTCTTAAACAAAGAAACAAAAAATTATCCTCTATTAGCCAAAAGGATTTTGAACACATCCATAGAGCAATGATATATTTTCGGTACCTACAGGGACCCTAAGAGCTAAAATATATTTTTTCTGATTCTGAGAGGCTATTTTGAAAGTTACATTATTATTTTGTTATACTGATGAATCAATATATTTAATATATTTAGTGATGGGAATTTCATTTTACATTTCCTAACAAAATTGTTCTGGAGTAAAAATGCATTCGTTGAATGGCAGGATTTCTTAAGGAATGAGATCACTGGCTTCCCAATGGCAGTATAAGAAATAATTCTACATGGGTGCCTTTTCTCAAAGGGGATGCTTACCTCTTACAACCAAAAAGCCTAGCAGAATAAAAAGTATAGTTAGGTTGATCTGGCTCAAATCTCTCTTTAAAATCCATTAAGTATATGGATTATTATCTTGACCCTCTGGAAAAAAAATATTTTTACAGTGACTCAAGATAATCCAAAAATACTCAAGTAGAGCATGATAAGGAGGATTGTAAGTAAGAGATGTTGCAATTGTAGAGTGTTGAGGGTAGATCTTGTGGAAAATGTGACATTTGAACAAAAGTAGGAATGAAGTAAGGAAAGTAACCATGTGGTATCTGTGGGGAAAGACTTTCAAGCAGAGGAAACAGCTCTTACCAAGTCCCTAAGGTGGGAATATGGCTCAAGTATTAAGGAATTGCAAGGAGAGCAGTGTAGCTGAAACACAGGAAGCAAAGAGGAGAGAGTAACTGGAAATAAAACTAGAGAGCAAAAGTCGGGATGATGGAGATCATGTTAGGCCTGGTAGGCCCTTAGAAAGATTTTTGACTTTTACCCTGAGTGAGATGGAATGCCAATAGTAATGAGCCAAGGAGCAACTGAATTTCAAAGGATCCATTGGATATTGTGTAAAGAACAGACAGTATAGGGTGAGAGTGAAAGCAGAGGGACCAGTTATAAGTTTATTGTAGTAATCCACGTGAAAGGTGATGGTGGCTTAAAACAAGGAGGTATAACTGCAAAGATGGCGAGAAATGGTCATATTCTGGATCTATTTTGAAGATAGAGCCAAACGTATCTCCTGAGAGGCCGAATAAACAGTGTTGGAGAAAAAGAATCATCAAGGATGCTTCCAAGGTTTGTAGCCTGAGAAAATGTAATGATGCTATTTCACGTGGACTGCCATCCAGCTGGGTTCCTGGTTAATGTGATATCCAATTATGGAGCTTGCACTTTAATAACAGTTACCATGAGCTGCTTTTATTCAATTTTGTATCAGCTCAGGAAATCTGATTCCAGAATTCTTTCCCTGAAGTTATATAATCTTTGGGATAAATCCCACTGAATGACTCAATGCCAGTCTAAAACAATGAGAAAAATGACCGTCTGGCATTCCAGTGTGACATGTGTGACTACACTGTAGGCTTGGATATTTATCAGAATTCATTTGCAGTAGGACTGGGCTGAGAATATTTCCAGGACTGGCTAAAGAAGCATCTCTGCTATGGTTGGTGTCCAGAGGCAGATAATTCCAAGAGTCAAACATGAACTTTGGAATGAAGCCCAGCTAAGTTTGGATTCCAGTTCTGGCCCTTATGAAGTTAGCTTTAGGCTCTAGCTTTTTAAGTTAAAACTTAATGAAATCCTATAGAGTTCTTACAATTGCTGGTTCTTATTCTCTCCCCTGCCTTCTCCTGCTTCTGACCTGTGATCGAGTGCTGGTATTGATAGTCTTTGTACTGTACTTCAGTGTCTACCACAAACGTAATTAAAGCCTTTATCCCTTGATATTCCACCTGTTCCCTCTTGGGTACCTTTCATTAATTTCAGAAATGTTTTCTGCCCAGACTTGGTCAAATTATCTTTCTTTAAAAGTAGGCTTTCTGTTTCTGTAATACAAAGTTTTCATTTCTAATTTTACTGCCCTTATGATTTATACAATTGTTCCTATCTAGTATGTGGCAAATAGCAAGAACCTAATACATGTTCTCTATTGTTGTAATAGTAATATTATTATTATTATTAGACAAATAAACTTCTGGATGCTCATAAGTAAGTGAAACATGTTTTTTACTAAGAAAAAGTAAGTTATAGATTTCTGTGATATTAATTGGGAAGTGTAATTTTAATAAAGCTCGGACCGAAGACTTCTCTTAGGCATACTTTCTCCAGTTATTGTTGCCTGTCTTCAGTCAGGAATGTTCCCGTTGCCTGTCTCAGGATTAATGCAACAGAGCTGGTCTTGGTTTTGCTTTGCATACCTTTTGTGTTCTCCTCATGTGCTCTACTTAGGTGTGGATCTGAGTTGTTCAGATGAATGAAATAAAAACAACAAGTATGGGTAATGTTAATGAGAGAAAAAACCGAGGATCTGTGTAAAAGCAGGGGTTAGAAAATGTACTAAAAAAAAAAAATCAAAGTCAATTCAGACTTTCCATTTTTGTTTTTATCTAAAGTGTTAACTTGCAAAAAATTTGGTTGTGTTTTGATAGGCAAAGTCAGTCCTGTTCCCAATAAAACTACCAAAGTAATTTTAAATTAAATGTTAATTTCAATGTTAATTGATAATATTTCTGACTCTGTTATTTTTCCCTGAAAGATAAAAAGTTTTTCATAACAATATTAATTTCATGTCTATATATATATATATATATATATTCAGTGAACGAAGATGCAGTTCTGAACAGAGGCCTGGAAAATTCTTACTTTCGGGGGTCTCTTACAAAGTCTTTGAACTATCTTTGTATTTCACTTTTATTTCCTTACTGTTAAGACAAAGATTTTATATGCCTTCCAGAAATGCTATAACAATCTTTCTTTAATTATTATTTAAACTTGTAGAAAACACACTCTTTTGCCATTATATACAAGAGTCAAGTAAAATGACAATGTTTTACATTATGTAAACTTTCTCATCAAATAGATTCCTGAATACATATCATTTGGAATTACATTACATTTGGAATTGGTGACTCATGCAATAATAAAAAAAATTTAATCTAATGATTTAAATTTTTGGAATAATTTTAAACGAAATGTGATCTATGGATGTAATTACTTAGGTAGGCATATTTCTTGAAACTATAGTGCACTTTTGTTTACATTATTAGAAGAGAGAAAATTAATAAGGTTTCCTGTGTTACTTTTTCCCAAACAATGTGGGAAGAAGTAGATAGACATTAACACTTTTATGAATCAAAGTAAATTGATTAGGAATTTATTTTAGAGTGCCTGAAAGTACAATGAAATTTCAGTAGTTAGCCAGCCTGTTGTTTCGGTAATCTTCTTTGTTATGATATTTAAATGCATATATTTTCCACACAGTTCCTTTTAGAGACTGAATGCAAAGGATAGCTCCCCAATAATAAAATACACTTTAGCTTTCCTAAAATAAACAATAATTTTCATCAAAATGCATGAAAAAAGACTATACATACTTTTCCAATGAACATATAAACAAAAGACAGTATTTATCATTATCAGTATCATCATATTTTCCTGGCCATTTTTTCCCCCCTAAGCTTTTGGTCTTGTTCCTCTATCATTATCTATCTCAAATGAGATTTCAAAAAATAAATAAAAATTAAAATTTGTTGCTCATTTAACCTCAGGTTGATACAATGCAGGAATTCACTAGTAGTTCACCTGCATATGGTATGTAAAAATTATGTGTGTAAAGAACATTATGATGCTAGTATGAAAATGGAACGCTTGCAAGAGTTTTCATTAAGCAAGGTGAGTAAGAGCTGGCTTACCCTCACCCCTGAAGAAATGAGCACATCTGGAGGACATGAATGCCAACTTCCACATGGATGGTATAGACACTGATTTTGACCAAATAAATTCAACAACCTTTTCTCCTTTCAATACTCACATTAGTGTAAAGTTAGAAGGTTATCTTACCAGAATTCAGGTATTTTAATTTCTTATTTTTCAAGCTCTCCCAATTTGGAGTGATTATTTCATCAGTGGCTTTTAAAAGTGTGGACAAAAAAAGGGCCACATACTAAACCTGACAAGCTCAGAGGAGGCCAGCATGGTGGGCTTACAAATTCAGAGACCAAAAGTAACCACATAGGGTGGTCCAAACACAAAAATTACTAACTAGAAGCAAGCTATGGCAGGTAATCACATCCTGGGCCTTTATTTATTTATTTATTTTGACAAAGGTCGATCTTCACTTTAATTAAGCTTGTCTATTCTCTTTTTGCATCTAAGATAATATACCCTTGGAATGTTAGAGTGATTCTTTTTTCAGACCCCTAGGGGCACAGTCGACCTAACCAGAGTATGAGACCACAGGGTCCCTCATGGTTATCTTGTCCTTTGCATATCATTTTTGTATGCTGTAAATGTTAATTATTAACTCTCTTGTGCTCATCAATGTAAAAAAAGTATATCCCTCTGTTTTACTTTTTATCCAATCTCAGAGAGTTCCCTGCTTTGCTTTCTCCCCTCCTCTTAATCTACCACCAATGATTTCATGTCACCCTCCTTATATCTCCTCCTCTCTTCCAGTGTACAAAACAAGCTGCAAACCTGCCATTCTCTGGAACATTTTCTTAATCTGTTGAGATTTTGCTTCCCAGAAATTGTCATCAGTTTGGCTTAAATAAACTCATTACAATTCTCTACAGGTTTGGACAAGCACAAGCCGATTAAGGTCTGTACTTTGGTTGCAGAGCTGGTAAGAATGTGCTCTTTATTTGATAAATGTGCTTTCCTCAGGTGCTGTGCCATTTTGTTAAATATTCAAACATTATGAATTGTAGGATAAGTTAGAGCAGTGGTTCTCTAACTATTGTGTGCATCAAAATCAGCTGGAGGAATCGTTAAAATGCTAATTGCTGCGTCTCATCTCAAGTTCCTGATTCAGTAAGTCTGGACTGGGGCCCAGGACTTTTCACTTTTAGCAAGTTCTCAGTGATTCCTCTGCTGCTGTTAAAAGAATCACACTTTAACAATGAACCACAAGTTTAGAAATTAATATGCTTCTTCATTAAATAATTTCTGTAATGCAAGTGAGGTTTTCTTCTTTCCTGGATGACTATTCTCATTTTAATTCCCATCCTTTTTCTATGAGAACTCTTATCACAATGATATGCTATGTTTGTGCTGAAGTTATCAAAATTAGCAGATGAAGAGATTCACTTGTTATGAAGATGCAGCACCGTATTAAGAGATTGTACACAAACCAGTAGGGCCATGTCTATGCTATATTGGGCTAAGCAACTGAACTGACCCTCCTTGGAGAATACTCAAAATTGCTAATTAATAGATATATATTAACATCTGGCTTCTTTTAGATGTCAGGAGGCTTGATCTCATGCTTACAATTTAAAAAGAGTCAGATTACTTTCAAAATCATAACTTTTTTCAAAACCATTGAAGAACAGAGGTCACAGAGAAACCAACTAAAGCAAAATTTAAGAAGAGATGAAGGGCACTTCAGGGATAGAAAAGATATGAGCATGTATTCACCTGCGGTAAATGCAATCAGACAACAGTATGAAAAGTTAAGCTAAAATAGTTGAGAAAGCTGTCAGGACAGACTAAAACTTCTGGGGAAGCACAACTATTGGAACACCTGTACTCTCTTGCAGGCTTTGTCTGCATGAACTCTACTAAGCACTCACAGAAAGATCATAAAAATCCTTAAGTGTAATTGTGATTCAAAACTGAGGTAGGGGAATATGAGTCCTGCAAGAGAGGCAAGAATCTCCTTCCAGATGCTCCTCAGCTATCTCCCCTACAAAAGACTTTCTGTGTAGGGAATAGGAAAGAGGTCAACAAGTATTTCTTTAATCTGATAAAAGACATCTACAAAAATCCTACAACTATCATTATACATAATAATGATAAATTATGAATAAGACAAGGCTGTCCTTTCTCACCACTCCTACTTAATATTACACTGTGAGTCTAAGCATAATAAAATAAGAAAAAGTAATAAAGGGTAGAGGTTGGAAAAAAATAAATGATACTCTCGCTCTTGCAGAGGACATGACAAGGCTATATAAGTAGAAAAGCCCAAAGAATCTGCTAGAAATAATAAATGAGTTTAGGAAGTTGTAGACTATAACATCTAATAAAAAAAATCAATCATATATCTACATACTAACAAAAAGCAATTGAAATTTAAAGTTTTTAAAAATATCATTTACAATAAAACCCCATAAAATGAAGTATTTCAATATAATATAACAAAAGGTATGAAGGATCTCTATGCTAAAAAGTATAAAACACTGATTTAAAAACATCAAAATCATAAATGAAAGGAGAGGTATACTGAGTTCATGGATTGGAAGCCTCAATATTGTTAAGATCTCAGTTCTCCCCCATATATTCAACAAAAGTTCTAAATCAATTCATTAGGAAATAATAAAATTTTCAAAAAAATGCTACTAGAACAATTAGATATTCACATGCAAATAATGAACTGTATGTGAAAACTATAATACATACTTTTCAATTATGCACAGAAATTTTGTAATTAATCATACATTGAATAACGAAGTCGATACTGATGAATTTCAATGACTTGGAATTATAGAAATCATATTAGCTGGCTGCAATGTAATTAAAGTAGAAAAGCTAAATTTTTACATGTTTACATATTAAGAAACATTTTCAAATAATCTTTGAATAAATGAAAAAATTAAAATGACTGATCACATTTGAATGTCAAAGTTCTACTTAAAGTTGTATATAGTTAAAATTAGTATTTGCAGTGAAGTCTAGAGAATTAAAAGCTAATATTATAAAAGAAGAAACATAAAATTAATAACCAAAATATATATGTTAATTTAAAAAAGATGAAAATAAAACATTAAAAAGTAGAATAAAATAATTCATAAAACTAGAGATTAATTAACTATAAAACAGATGTATAACAGTGAAGATAAAGAAGGTAATAGTTGGTTCTTGAAAAAGATTAATGTAATGCCTATCTTCTCATGATATTGACTAAGAAAGTAAAAAAAAAAGGACTTGAAATCAAATTAAAAATGAGAAGAATACAGATGCTGTAGAAATTAAAAATATAATAACAAGAAATATGTCTTTGTGTCCACATATTTGAATATTTAGATAAGTTAAATAGATATAACTAATATATGTAAGTAAAAACTGCCATATGAAGACAAAACATAATATTATAATTATTGAAGACATTGAATTATTAAAAATATTTCCACAAAGAGATCTCCAAGTGCAAGGGACGTTATTGGTATATTCACTAAAAATTAGAATATTTCACTCTGGCAAATGATTCATCAATAGTTTCTAGTCTCACAAAACTATCCTCGAATGTAAGTAAAGAGAAAAAATTTATTAACTTTTTTTTTTAACTTTATGATGGTTAATTTTATGTGTCAACTTGATTGGGCCACAAGATGGTCAATTATCTGATTGAACATTACATCTGGGTTCATCTGTGAGAATGTTTCTGGAAGAGATTAGCATTTGAATTGGTAAACTGAGTAAAGCAGTGTCCATGACCCATATAGATGAGTATTATTCAATCTACTGAGGGCCTAAATAGAACGAAAAGGTTGAGAAGGTCAAATTTACTCTCTGAATGGTTGAGCTAGGACACCAGTCTTCTGGCTTCAGTGTTCCTGGTTCTCAGGCCTTCAGACTTGGACTGGAATCTACACCATAGGCTCTCTGGCTCTCAGGTCTTTGAAATATGTCACTGGCTTTCTTAGGTCTCCAGCATGCAGAAGATAGATAGATTATGGGACTTTTCTTTGCCTTCATAGTCATGTGAGCCAGTTCTTTGTAATGAATCTCATTAGATTCTAATATATATTCTATTGGTTCTGTTTCTCTATAGAACCCTGACTAATACAGACTTGCATAACTTTAATATCAAAACCCAACAAGGAATTTTAAAAAGAAAATCACAAAGAAATTTTACTTAGGTACATAGATGGTAATGCCCTAAACAAAATTTTAGTTAACAGAATGTAGCAATATATAAAAAGTGTAATTTATCATTATCAATATAGTTTATCTTAGGAAAGATATGTGCTTAATGATATGGTAACTAAAATAGTAATCCATGTAATCATTTCATTAGATTCAGCAAAAGCATTTAAGAATAATACCACGTCGTTTTACAAAAAATCTGTAGCAAGATATTAATGACAGAGAACATCATTAACCTAATTAAGATATCTACAAAACCTACAGGAAACATCGTGCTTAATGATAAAAAGTTAAAAAAACATTCTAAAACCAGAAATAAACCAAAGATTCCTACTTCTACCACTTCTATCTATAATAGTACTAGAGGTCCTAGGCAGCTTAGTTAGACAAGAAAAAAAAAAAAAAAACACAGTATAAGAATTGGAAAAAAAAATCTTATTCTAATTTCATAAGTATTACAGCAATACCACTTTTGACTATTCATTGAAATGTTTTATGAAGGGAGCATTGTATGTGGTATTTAACACATGGTTTAACAATGAAATCATAGAATTACTCATGGAGGTATGTATACCTCCTTTTTTATGAAATATTCAAGTAGATGCCAATACTGATAATATTAACAAACCCATGAAAACCTAAAGTAACCTTTGGAGGTGAGTCAATGTACCAATCCAACCTTTCTCACTGATATCCCTCTTTACTTTCCATATGTGCATGTTGTGGTAAAGTCAGGTCATCTTTGATTGCAGTCCTGACTTTGCCATTCACTAGGTGTGGGACTGCTCTCTCTAAGCTTTCACTCCCTTAACTGTAAAATATGAACATTTACCATGCAGATTTGTTGCAAGAAATAATGAAATAATACAATGTATTCCATGTGCCCTATCTATAATATATAATTATTTATATTACTGATTAATATCTAACAATTATTCTCAGATTTCATTTTGGTTTCCTTTACCCCAATGCAATCACGTAAGCAAAATATTATACTAAAATGTAAATGTCTATAATGTAATTTTAATATTTGTAAATCTCAGAAATAAAATTATTCTAGAAATAAACATTTGTTTTTACTCGGTTATGAAAAAAAGCAAACTAGAATTTGTTTTTACTATTTCAGAGAAGTTATAATTGGCTTTAAAAATATTAATTTTTTTGTATTAACTTAATATTCAATTGAAAGTGCAACGGTAAACACTTAGTGATAGATGGTTTATTTCCTATTCTATCTGCTTTTCCTCCCACCTAACCAAGAGATTGGTCTAGTTTCGGTCTGAGAGTGCGGCTGTTCAGTTAGCAGAGTCCCTCAGCATATGGACATTTGAACAACATCTGAAGCCCAACCCAAGCATCTCTTAAATTGCCATAGTACATGCCTTCTTTTTGCACCAAAATTCTTTTTTTAAAAAAGTTATTTATTTTTTATTAATTTTTTATGGTGCACCCAAATTCTTAAACAGCTCAACTCATACCACTCCTTCATTCTCATCTGTCTTAGCCATTAAGTTTGCTACAATACACCTGTTACATCATCTTATATTAGTTCTACCTGGTTGCCTTCTCCTTGACAACCTTAGATTCCACTCCACAATAGTTCTATATCTCTTATCCCTGTCCTATGGCTATAGCGTCTAGCCACACTTAGTGTGTTCCTCTTGGCTTGACAAAATCTCTGGGATTCTTCTACTGCCTTCTACAGGAGATTCTCTTAACTGACTCAGTCTATTCTCCCAGGTAGAACTAGAGAGATGAATTTAAATTAGTAACGTTTGTAGTGAAATCAATCATCCTCGAAATATATTGCTCTAGATCAAACATGTAGGTTATCTATAGCCTTAAATCAAGTATGTGCAAAAGTTGGATATCAAAACTGGTCTCACTAAAGGCTGAACCAAAATCTTTCCTCTTACAGTCATTGTCATTATAGTCTTTAACAGACTCTATTTTCCTACTTACTTTACCCTGTAGGAAAAGGGAGGTAAGATAAATGAAGAAAGAATATTCAGTGGCTAATTATATGGTTCATCCACTCTAAAATATATAATTCTTATTCTGCTACAGGGATGGTTGCATATGGAATAAGTGTTCTATATTGACAGATCTTTGCATTATTTAAGAGAATCTTGGTATTAATATATGAAATACTCTATCTAATGTTTGAATGTTTGCAAGTAATTAAGATTCTTTAAATCTCACTGTAAGTCATATAAAAAGACACACACATGAGCCACGTTTGAGCAGTAGACTAACAGTTTGAGGCCTGTTTTGAGATTTGACCTAAGGGCAAAGTCTGTTTTCTAGCATCTCAAAGGATATTTAATCTACCATGACTAAGTTTTGAATTTTATGTTCAGTGTAGATATATCATAATGTAACAGCTCTAGTTCCATATTTCCTCTAAAAGCTTTGAGAATAAGAAGGGTTATTTTTTCTTAGTCTGGTGTATGACCTTAGCTCCATTCAGGTTTATCATCAATTTATGTTGAAATTTTTGGAATGCTGTTTGCAACATTAACATTTCATATGAGTTTGAAAAATGATCCATTTCTGGTTGCCAGGTTTTAACCACTAATAATATTGTTTTCTGGTATAACTCAGTTTATGCTTGAGTCCTAACTCTTTTTGCTAAGCTATTGAGGATGTGACAGCAGTGCAAATGAGATTATTATAATGCATCAAGTCATTCCAAACCTTTATAATGAAAAAAATGCCCTCACAAAAAGGAACAAATATAAAGGAAAGAATACATATTCACCAGTTTCACAGATTCACTGACATTTCCTCACTATACATAGGAGACAGTCATGACATCTGAGATAAAATATATTCAAAATCTAACTGTTATACCTAAGGCATAACAGCAACCACAGATATAACTCATGGAAAAGACCCTAGGAAAATTCATTGATTGGCAGATATAAAAACTTTTGATGTGTTTCTCCCATTCCATGAAGTTCAAAAAAGGGCCTGAATGTTGCTAAATAAAGCCTATACAATGAATTTAAATAAGCAAACTCTTATAGGTCAATTTTATTATTTTTTAACAATTCAAGAAAGGCTACATTCTTTGAGTTTAATTAACCTCAATAAAATCTTTAGGCAAAGAGCTTAGCATTATGGTCAATGCTGCTGGGGCATTTTTCTACTACTTATGATTATCATTCATGGAGACATGGTTCAAAAAGATCCTTGTCATCTGCTGCTAAGGCTTTGATCAACTAGTAAAAATCTTCTTAGCAATTTTCCCAAAGATTCTTATTAAAATGTTCACTTTTGAAATTTCAGAGGAGTCTAGCTTCCATCCAAGTTTTCCATTTCTCTATTTTGAGTAATTATGCTGAAGAAGTTCTTCCTTCATCCTTGCAGTCTCCATTTTGAGCCCTATTGGTGGAACCTAATGTAGACCAATCTGCTAAACAGAATATAGAAGAGTGGATTGAGAGCTCTAAGTCAGTGGGTAACCCACAGAATAAAAATCTATATTTTAATGAGATCCACCTCATCGCTTTTGCCCCAGGATTCACAAAAATATTCAAACGTGAGAAGCTCTCATTCAGTGGATGTTCTAAGTGGTCGATTATCTTATTTGGAATGTATAATTTTAATTCTTCCCCAAAGATTAGCATTACTCAAACCTACTAATGTTAGTCCTTAACTATATATCTTAAGCAACATTAATTTTCAGTAAACAGTAGTTTCCATTTTTTAAACAATTAAGTTAATAGATTACCTATCTATGATATTATATAACAAATTCATGAGATTCTGATTGATTTGTCAAGATACTCTGATATTTTTATAATAAGAATAACTTCTAAATTGTAGTCTCTGAATCCTCAAAGAATTCAAGTATGATTTCATAAGTACTGAGAACTCTAGTGTAAGAACCAAGCATATTTGCAGGTATATTTAAGGCATGTTTTTGACTTCACCATTGATTTGTTTACCCTTTAGAGTAAGTCCCTTAACTTGTGCTACTACAGAAATGGAGAAAATGTGATTTATTCACTCCATATGTCAGAGGTTGCCTAAAGATCACTTGAGCTTTAAAGTTGTATGGGTTTCTCAAGAGAAATAATCCATGTACAAAAGTGAAATATAAGTATAAAGAGTAGTTTTGAGCCAAAATTCCAGACTTTACTTACTAAGTTTAAAATTGTCACCCTGGGAAGAAATAATGTTTGGGTATTCTTAATTAGGACTGCTTCCTGGGATTAAGTTATAGAATCGGCATCAGTTTCAGAGGCAAATTTATCTGAATTGTCTCAGTTGTAGCACATTGTCCTTTGAACAGAATTTATTTTAGAAATAAACCCTTTCGACACACTTATCAGCTTATTCCTCTATAATGACAGGAACATCTAGATTTTGATTCCCATAATTGCAGTGCTAAATTTGTGCCTGGCATGTAGAAGATTGCATAAGTCAGGAGGAACCTTGAGGTGACACACAGAAAAGTGATGCAAAACTTGATTAAGCCTAAGTGTTTCATACTTCTGATTCACCTTTCATTTTTTATTTCTATTTATTTTTAATTGCAAACGCTTATTTTTAAAATAAAAAATCATATATATTTAAGATATAAAACATGATAATATGATAGACATACACACAGGTAAATGTTTACTGCATTCAAACTAATTAACATGTCTTCTCACAGTTACCACTTTTTTATCTGTGAGAAGTACACCTGAAATTTAATCTCCTAGCAAATTTCCAGTACTCCAGTATAATTAAGTATAATCATCATACTGTGCATTGTATCTCTAGATCTATTCATCCTACATAACTGCAACTTTGTACCCTTTGACCAACATCTCATTTCTGCCACCTCCCTGCTCCCTACTCACTTCTATGTATTTAACTCTTTTTTATTCCACATAAAAACAAGTTTAGTGTGTTTCTCATTATCTTCCAGGTTTTTCTTGTTCTTTCAAATGACAGAATTTCTTTCTTTTTTAAGGCTTAATAATATTTCTCACAATTTCTGAACCTCCTTTTTAAGGTAATGTGTAATGTGAGGAAGCTTACCTTGGGTGAAAACTAACCCATCTTTCTGAGTGTTGATTAGCTTTATAGCTTTAAGTATGAAGGAGAAACTTATTTGAAAAGAATGTTTTTGCTTAATTCATGGAATTTGACTTATTCCAGAGAATCTGTGGTTTAGATTCTTTTGTATGCAGTGGAATACTGTAAATCACAGTCACAAAACGTGAGAAGTCCAAACTTCAACATCAAATCAGAGCTCTCAGCTCAAATTTATAATCACGCCAAGCACAACCTCAATTATGGCTCTTCCAGCCACACAGCCTGGAGCTGCAGCGGAGCAGGATACTGCACACCGGGGCACATTCACCCAGTGGAAGCTAGTCTGCTTGGGGTTTGACCAGAGAGGATTTGTAGTACAGCACACACGAAAAGGTCATATTTGACCTGGATATCAATCACTTCACATACATAAAGAAATCGAGACCCAGAAATGGCGAAGGCGTTGTTCCCAGAAATGGCGAAGGCGTTGTCCAAGGTACAACAAACCTTACCCCATTCCTATTTTACTACCTCTGGATTTCCATCGTTACTCAAGGTCAAAAGATGTATCTAATTACTTTCAAAAGGAATTATATTTTTGTGTGAAATCCAGATTATTTTTCTTGTCATACATTTTCTTTCCTGCTAGGTGTTTTGTTCCTTGCCCCGTTCCACCCCTGACACTTTCGGGTATGATCTTCTCCACTGTTCCAAGAGTATGGATCTGAGAATGAAAGAGCTGTACTGAATTTACTCTTGTAAAAAAAAAAACAAACAAAACAGTGATATAATCGGGTCTAAAAATGCATAGCATTGCAAATCTATATGGCATATAAAAAAGGAGGTGATATCCTGTCATTCTGGAATGCTCTTTGAAACATTATCATATGTGTGTTATTGTTATGTTCATATGTGTTCCTTCTGTAATTTATTTTGGAAGAGCTTCTTAGTTGATGTAGCATTTTAAAATCCACCAACCAGTAGTTAAACTAATCCCATAAAAAAATAGAGACTGCTAGCAGACATTAAGGACCAATTCTAGTAGTTTCTCAAAATCATAGGCCACATTTGCCATCTACCCACCTGCACAGTAAAATCAGTAAATGTTGGCTAAGTATAATGCCAAATATGGTCGATGAATATCAGATTTTCAGTCAGAGGAAATCTGTGGAATGTAGCTCTGTAGACAGATACAAAAGCCAGCTGGCCTTGGCAGTAATATCAGTAAGAATTCTTTTAGCTGCTACCTGGCTCAAATAGTAAAGACACTTATTATATGACTTACTGAAAGTTGGTTGACATCAGAGTTGATTGATTATTTTGCGTGGCAATGAATTAAGTTCTCAGGTTCTTTCCATCTGTCTTCTAGAGTGTTGGTTTCATCCTTAGGTTCATAGCTGCAAAAGTTTCACATTCCATATCCAGACAAGACTTATACCTAGAGGTTAAAAAAAAAAAATCCCTGTCTTCTTCTCTTATCAAAGTAAACTGTCCAGTAAAGTTTTTTATCATTGACTTATCCTCACGTTTTACTCTTGAACCAAATTCTTATTAGGAGAATGAATTGCTCTTATAAGACAGAATGTCTACTGAAGGTGGGAGTGGGTGCCATGCACAATGTTCATTACAGCAATCCTTTGGATTTAAAGATCCATGTAGTCCACTGTAGGAAATTCCCTAAATAGGTGAAAAGTATAGACACATTAGTTTTCTCTCCCCTTCTTGAGTGCTACATGATATATATTTCCAACTCATTGTTGTTTAATATAATTATCATCTGTAGAATATTAAAATATTTCAAAAGTATTTTCCAATACATTCCAAATAAATTATCTAATTTAGCCCTCACATCAATCATGTAGTCAGAGAGTGTATCAGTTTTCTACTGCTACTGTAACAATTTACCACAAACTTAATGACTCAAAATAACGTACATTTATTATCTTATGGTTCTGAAGGTCAGAAGTCTAATGCAGGTTTCAATGCGCTAAAATGAAGACATTGGAAAGGCCGGAACCTTTCTGGAGGCTTTAAAGAGGAATATGTTTCCTTACCTTTTTTCGGTCTCTAGAGGCTGTCCTCATTCTTTTGGTCATGGCCCACTTTCAGTTTTAAAGTTAACACCAGTGAGTTGTGTCTTCACATTGCATCACTCCAATCTTGCTTCCACCATCACACCCTTTTCTGTCTACCTCTTCCATTTTTAAGGACTCTGTGGACATTATGTCCATATAGATAATTCAGAATGATTTCCCCATTTTAAGGTGGGTCGATCAGCAACCTTAACTCTGTCTGTACTCCGAAGTCCCCCTTACCATGTAACATAATATATTGTCAGGTTTCTAAGATTATGAACGTTTTTAGTGAGGCACTATTCTACCTACCACAAATAGATATTGTATTACATTCCCATATTGCAAAGCAACAAGGACACAGAGAGTCTAAACATTTGCACAATGTCAGACAACTATTAACTGACAGAGTTAGGGATTCAACTCATTACTCAGACCGCAAACTCAGTGGCTTATTTTAGAAGACAGAACATTTGCTCCCAAACAGATTTCTAAAAAATGCTTTATTTTCAGTGTTTTAATGTAGCAAATTCATATTACATGTAAATACGAAATAGAATGTTCTGTAAATATAGTGGGAAAATTGTGTTTTTGCTGGATGCATAAGTATTAATTTGATCACAAGTTTGCTCTGAATGTAGAATGAGGAACAATCACTTTTCATTATCTGGTTCTCAGCTTAAAGTTATCTCAGAGAGGCCCTCCTTGAGCGATGGTCTAAACAGTGGCCTATCCTCCCTCTCATGACATTCCTTTATCATACCAACTGTTATTTCCCTCATGGTACCAATCGCTATACAAAATAATTGTGGTGATATATTTGTTCAGCGTATATGTACCTCCCACCTCTCATAGACAGAAGAATATAAGTTTCCTGAAAATAAGGACCATATCTCTCTTGCTCATTCTACAACTAAGGTAGAAGCTGGAATTTAGCAGAAAATTGATAAACAGCTGTTCAATGAACATTTGCAAAAATTATCTCCTCAGAAGAGGGCAGACGGAAGTGAGGTAAAAGAGGGTCTTTTAAAAACTCTATTTCTATATCATAGCTTCTGCAGAACTGGCACCATCTATATGAAACAAAATTTACTTCACCATCTCCTTATGATTTGTGCTCAATTAATTACTTTGCCTTCTCTTTTTTTATTAAAAACAACACAATGATGAACATCATTTTACAAATTCTTTTTTTATCTTGATTTTTATCCTTGTATTAAATTCCTAGAATTGAAATTACTGAGTTAAAGGATCAATGTATTTTTAAGGTTTTTGATAAATATTGTCTGTTTTCCAGAAAGGTTATATCCAATTATATTCTTACCAGCACATGTGGAAAGATCTCTGATCATATCCTGGGAAAGGATGAGTGTTGACTTCTGAAATATTTCCTAATTTTAAAAGCCAGAAGAAAAGAATCTCATTGCTTTGGGGAAGGGTTTTTTGTTGTTGTTGTTTTGTTTTTGTTTTTTTATAATTACTAATGAACTACACAATTTTCATGCTTGCTGTTTTTTCTAAGTCTACTCATTCTATTGATGATTTCATGTGTTACAAATTGTTTATATCTTTGATTCATTTTTTTCTTTTGGATTATTCCATTTTTTAGCAACTCATCATACTTTCGATGGATTAATAATATCAAACCTCTATTAATTTGGGGTATTTTCCCATTTTGTCTTTTATCTTTTGATTTTCTTTGACATACAGCAAATTTTATTTTTTCCAGAACTCCAGAAATATACTGATTATACCACTCATCTTATGACATGCTGTCATCATCATCTGTATGACTCCCCTTTTTCTTCTTTAATATGTTTTCAGTGTATGTGTAGAGAACATACAGTATTTTATCTTACATGTGTATTTTCATTTAAAAATTATTTTTCTTAATTTTCACTCAACCTTAATTTTTAAATCAATCCACCATGTTGTATACAGTGTAGTGTTAAATCACATGTGATAATCACTATAGTAGATGCTGTTGGAGTTCTGCTTATCCTCTCAGATTTTCTTACCATTTTCGTGTTTACCAAATGGATTTCAAATGCCCAGCACTTGCAGTTTTGCTGGTAGTTTGACCTTAGGAATTCAGTTTGCTGAAGTGCATTGCAAGCCAGAGTGCATAGAAATTAACATCCGCTGGATAGCACTCAATGATGGTTGCTGTATGTAGGTGGATAAATACCTCTGCTCCCTTGCCCTGGGCTCAGATTATTCTGATGTTTTCCACCTCCTATCTGTGGATTTAGGCTTCAGTTGTCTACTGTAGTAGTTGGCTTAAAAATAATCTCTGATTGGCTGCTTTCCTTTCCCTGGTTTACCTCCCCACTTCCCTTTTGACTTTCTTAGTCGTTGTCTCAAGGTCTGCTTCTGGAGGGAACCCTACCTAGTAAGGCAGCTACTCTTTTTTAATCTACATTCCTAGTGGTTGATTGGTAGATTGTTTCCAACACTGCATTACCAAAAAAAAAATGTGATAAATATAATTATCTTCATAAATCCATGTAAGATTTCTCTAGGCTATATTACCCAAGAGTAGGTTATATAAATATTGAGTATATTACCTGGGGCCATGAGGTATACTCATATGTAATTTCACTTCGTACTTCCAGATTGCTTTTGAGAATTGCTGTTTAGTTACATTCTCACTACTACAGTATAAGTCTTCTGTTTATCCCACATTCTCATCAGCATTTCATGTCATTCGGCTTTCTAGTTTTTGCCATACTGCTGGGTATTTAATTATTATTTGATTTGTATATTTCTACTTATTAGTGAAGTTAGTGTTTTTCTTTCCTATTCTTAGTTGAAGGGGGTCTGTTCTGTGAATTCTCTGTTTGTATCCTTAGCCTAATTTTTCCATTGAGCCTCCCAATTTTCTTGCTGATTTACAGAAACTACTATATATTCTAGGTTCTAATTTTTCTTTTTTCTTTTTTTTGACATGGCAAATATTATCTTCTTATGTGTCAAATCTTTGTTTTAGTTATATATAGTGTTATTCATGGAAAAGAGAACTTTAATTTGGATTTAGTAAAATCTGTCAGTCTTTCCTATTGTATCTTATGATTAGGAGGTCTTAAGAAATCTTTCCCTACCCATAGGTCACAAAGATATTCTCTTATATTTTGGTTTTCTAATATCTTTACTTTTTTACTTAGAACTTGAATACATTTAGAGTTATGTCTATATATATTCTGTGATGTAGAAATTAAATTTTCCTTTCTTCAGATCATAAACTAATTTTCTTGATACCATATGCTATGAAGTCGATTTTTTCTACTCATTTGTGATATGATTCTATACCTTTCTATTTTGTTGGGCAGGTCTATTTGTCTGCACAGGTGTTATTACAACACTGTTTTAATTACTCTTGCTTTATAATGTGTAGAAAAGCAATCTTTCCCTAGCCCTTAGATCTTTATTTTCAAAATTGTCTTAATTTTTTTCCATATATATTTTGGATCATTTTGTCAATTTCCAAAAACAAAAAAAATTTTTTTTCTACACAATTGAATTGAATTTGCAAATTAATTAGCAAAGTATTTACTCCATGGTAATTATGCTTACCTTATCTTTTCTATTCTGGGAGCACATATATATTCACATATATTTTTAATTTATAATGAATTAATTTTTATACATTTAACTTGTTAGATCTTTAAAAAATTTTGTTAAGTTATGGGAGTAAAGATTTGATTAAATTATTCTTCATCTAATTGCTTCTTCATTGATTTGTGATACAAATGTATCCCACTTTAACTTATCGCAATGCAAGAATTATTTTTTCTTCTATCTATGCTGTTGCAATGATTTGTCAACTGCATCTCATAATCATTGTATGTTTAATATTTGTAATTCTTGGAAAGGCATGACCTCATTGATCATTTTTGTTTCCTAACATTTTGGGAGGCTCATCTCATTCATTTATTCTTTTTTATAAACAATTGAAATACCGTTACATGTTTAATTTTAAAATTCCATTAGAATATTGTTTATAATTATGTGAAACTTCAAATTAATTTTTTAAATTACATTTTTATAAGTCTATATTTTAAAATGATTTTTCTTTAACCAAAATCTTCTGTGTCACTCATGTGTGTCTTTCATATTTTCATAACTGTCTTGCTTTAGAGATGATATTTCTAAAGTGCTCTTCAGTCCCTCTTCTGGTTGTAGAGGCTGATAAGAATGGGAAATTATTTAGAGAGATGTGTCAAACTAAATATATTGCATAAAACTAGCTTTGAATGTTAGCAGCATTGACTCAGGGCTATGTCACCCCTAAGATCAATCGTGGTATATTAATAAGAAATCCACTTTATCCAAAATCAACATATAAATAACTCATGTATTAACTAGGAATTAATTTTATACATGGAATGTACTCAATGATTGCAGAATTGAATTATTGAATGCTGTAATTCTAACTTTAAGCTTCCATTTGTCTAAATTTTATTGACTAAGATAATTTATTTAATGATGTAACAGGATTGGCCTATCACAATTTAATAGTATTCATCCAAAGGTCCTGTCATATCAATGCAAATAGTCATCCTTTTGGTTGAACTAATTAAAGCTTTCCAAACCACATATTGTTTGCATTCATTTTTGATTTAGCAACAGCTTCAGAAATTTTGTACACTACAAATATTTTCTACACATGACTTCACTAATCATTCCTGAGCTGGGAAAGAAGCCAAAACACTTGATACCCATGCTGCTTTTTGTTGAAAATCTGCATGTGCAGTGTGTCTCTTTATTTTTCCTGGTATGTGTTATTTAATGATTTTAATTGCATTGTGGGAGAGGTCTGTATAGACTGAGTCAGGAAAATAAGACTAAGGAGATCCCTGAGGATCAACTCTGCAGACAGCTCATTAATCTTTACATCAGCAGCTAATGTTACAGTGGCAATTCCAATCATAGAGTGGTACAAAACATAATTGAAAGTTTAGAGCGGTAACAAGGTTATCAGGTGAACAATTCATATGCCTGTATCCGAGTATCTATTGGCAATAGTAGAGAAGTTATTGCAATACACAAGAAAAAATTTCAATTCAGAGAATTAAAAGCACAGAGCTACAGGTATGTGTGCCTTTTTTCACTACTAGTAGACCTATAAGTGCCTGAAGTGGATTGAAACACCTGCTAAATTCCAAATGACACTGCATTCTAAGGCTGAATTCATGAAGCCTCGCTTTGTCTTATCTTTGAATTCAGATATAGGGCTCAAATTAAAGTTTACAAACTTCAAATATCCTGCCCCGAACATGTCCATCCCCTACCACTGTTTTGTCTCTATACAGCTACCAGGTTCTCATATATTTAAAAAAATAATGTTGCATTATTCCTGTGTTCAAAACCAAAAAAAGTTGTTATATGACCTCATTCTAGGTTGCTTTCTGAAGTCATCTTCTTTCTATCTCCTTTAGGTTCAATCCACTGCAACCACACTAGTTTATTTGTTGTTCCTTGGGCTTGTTAAACTTATTCTTATCTCAGGTACTTTGCACACTCTTCCCCATTTGTGATCTTTCCTCAGGTTTTCATATATTGCTTCTTTACTTAATACAAGTATTTTTTAAGTTAATCATCTCCCAGAATGATTTATTTGTGAAACACCTGCCATCACTGTCTTGACTTGCCCTATTTTTTATTTTTGTCTTCATAGCCTGTCTTCTATGCAAAAATTTTAGCAAAGTGAAGCAAAATTTATTTTATATTGTGTCTCAATGTATCCCCATCTATCTTTCATAATTTATGAACACCAAATATGTGTAAGAACTAAACTCATAAAAAATTAAACAATATCACCTTAGACTTATTCAGTCATAGAAACATTTAACTTCCACTATTAACTAGTCAATGTTAACTGAGCACCTGCTATGAGTTGGACATTGTTCCAGGCAGTGGGGTAAGTAAAACAGATGTGGTCCCCAATGTCCAGAGTTTATGTCTGGTGACATTATTCATGTTGAAATTATGACAAGTTTTTACTCATTAGAAAAATCTGTGTTTATCTTGGATCCCAAAAAGAAAGAAATCCTTCGTTCATAATCAGAGATGGTCTTGAGAAGCCATCACAGGCCTCCACTGAAAGCCTCAGTTCACCTTCATAATAAATACAGTAATTAAATATGCCATGTGTTACAAGTGTAACTCCTTTGACTACATATTCAAATGAAATATTTTTCTAACACTTGTTGACTTCTGCCAAATCAACAGAAATACACAGTGAAATATGGACATCAGTTTAAAATATTTATTAATTTGTTAGAGCTGAAGACAGCAGCAGCACAAAGACACTACAGTGACTTATAATTATAGGTAAACATGTACAAAAATAGAGTTTTAGGACCATTTGATCTCTGCCAGGAGGAACAGCCCAAAAATTTTCACTTGCTTTTCACTTTTCACTCATAAAATCACCAGTGACTTTTATTAATAATACTTCCAATTGTCTTAATGAAATATCACCTGAAGACTTAGGGTGATAACAGGACTATTATTGAGGTTTTAAACTGTTTACACCTACATCTCATTTAAGCCTACCTAGTCCTAAGGATTTGGTTATATATCATAGTTTGCACTGTAGTCAAAAAGTCTTTGTATTTGTGAAATTAAAATACTTCTCTCCAACAAAAGAAAAAGGAGAAGAAGAAATCTTACCACTTAAGAGTAGAATTTCCTATTGAACTGCCACTGAAAGATACAGAAACAGAAAAAAAAAATCCCAACAGCATGTGCATAGACAGAGAAGACTCAAAGTCCAGCAAAAACTGATCAGAGTTAATCCTGGGGAAATAAGAGATATATAGCAGATATTCAATAATACGTATTTGGAAGGGAATAAAAGTTTCCTTAAAAAACACTCTTAATAAAGATTGTTTTAAAAATAAAATTTAAGGAATTACAGGTGCAAATACTAATAATTTCACACAAAAATTAACAATGTTATAAAGGGTGTTAAAAGGGAAGAAGGGCTCTGTATCAATTCACTAGAGGTTTTTTCTCAATGTTTAATTTTTTAACATTCAAATTAACTTCCTGATTCTAAATTTAGCAATCAGAAACACATGAACTGGGCAATTATGTTTGAATCACGGACTCTTTGGTTGTTTCCGTGTCTTGGCCATTATGAATTATGTTGCTTTAAACATAGGTGTACATATAAATTTACAAATAATTATTTTCAAATTTTTCAGTTAGATATCCAGAAGAGGGATTGCTGAGTCATATGGTAATTCTATTCTTAATTTTTGAGGACTCTCCATACTTTTTTTCATAGTGGCTGTACCAATTTACATTCCCACTAACAGTGTATGAAGGTTCCTTTTAACCCATGACCTCTCCAACACTTGTTATTACTTGTCCTGTTGATGACAGCCATTCTTACAGGTGGAAGGTGGTATCTCATTGTGGTTTTGATTTGCATCTCTTGAATAGCTAATAGAGAATCTTTTCATATATCTATTGGCCGTTTATATGTCTCCTTGGGTGAAATGTCTGTTTATGTCCACTGCCCTTTTTTAAATTGGATTGTTTTGGGATTTTTTGTTGTTGTTGTCAAGTTGTATTAGTTCTTTCTATATTTTGGATATTAGCCCCTTATTGGAGGCATTGATTGAAAATCTCTCATTCAGTTTATTGACTCTGTTTTGTTGAAGGTTTCTTTTGCTGTGCAGCTTTTTGGTTTAATATAGTCCCATCAATGTATTATTGAACTGTACACTTTAAACCTATATAATTTTATTAACCAATGTCACCCCAATAAATTTAATTTTAAAAAAGTTTGAATCATGGTCTCAATGGAAAACGTTATCCATATCAGAACCTCATTACTTTACTACTTTATGTCCCTTAGATATACACTAAAAGGGAAATATCTATACCTCTAAAGATTTTGCTTTCAAATTCTCCCATAGTATAGAATTCTGTAATGTTGAAAATAATTAGTTTAACTTTTAACCCCGCTAAAGCATACTTCTGTTCATAGTAGATTGGATTAAGATCCTTTTCTGATTGAAAACCCATATACAAGTCTGTCCCATAAAATCTCCAGAGGGCTCAACAAGGAGGCTTGCCTGGACTCCTTAAGTAATTAACAGCATTAATTAACTGCTCACCTGTGCCTCAATGTGCCGCCTTTATAATTATGTTAACTTATATATCTTTTTTATTCATGGATAGTTGTGCATGTGTCTGACTTCCCAATAAGATTCAAGACATAGAGCATCTCTCATTTCTATCTCCTCCCCCAGGCTTTTCATGATTCCTAATACATATGTGATAGGTGCACAATAACATTTTTTTTTTGAAATCTACCAAGTTAAAGAGAAAGGAATGCTCTGGTAACAGGAGGCTGAAATATTTGCTTGGAATCTAAAGGGAGATGCTATTATAAAATGTTACAGTGGTTCAGAGTAGAAAATGTTTTTGGAAAACCATTTGCAACTTAATTTTCCATTTATACTCTGATTTTCATGTATAAATACTCTTGTGTATATCCACTTCAGAACTGAAAAGATAATAAATACTCCATAAGTGTTTGTTGGCTATTTTGGCTACATTTTTAAAATTATAACAACTTATATTTATAAAGAATTTAAGTGAGTCTCTTGGAAGCTATAATTAGAAATATATGTAGAAATTCATTGTCAACAAAATTAATTGTTGTGGAGATTAGATGGATTTTTTTTTTTGGTGGAGATGGGGGAGTTTTTTTTTTTTTAAGGAAGTTTTCTTTTCTCTTTAGACTAACTCATTGTCCTTTCAACAATCTAAACTCCAGGGCTGATAGTACCATTGGAAATATGGAATCTGTAGTTTTTGAATTATAATTGAGGCTGCTTTAAATTCAGGGGGTTGGTATGCTTTCTCTCCATTAAGACACCTAGTTTAACATTTTCAAAACTTTTTACAATTATCTACTTTCCACACTATTCTCTTCAGAATAGGTAAATAATTTTTTTATAGCATGAGAATATTTGTCATAGAGATATTTAATAAAACAGAGTCATAAAATTTTCTGAATTCTATCTCCACAACTACATCTTGGGAGCCCTTTCAGCAATTAATATTCTAATCTAGGGCATGTCTCCCTGAAGTAATCACATAAGAGGATAAGATTTAGAGGAGCATGACTTGATCAAAAACCATTATCTCAGCATGTACAGAAACCACATTTCTTTGCAGGCCATTGAACCACTTAGGTTTGGCATTCCAACAATCTTTTGGTCTGCCTTTAGATGTATGACTATGTCTGTCATCAGCTTTACATCTTGCTTCCTAAGAAAGAAGAAATGCCCTGAAAAATAGCATCTGTCTTAAGTAAGAGAGATCAAAACAGAGAGAGTGAAAATAAGACAGAAATAGCCTCATTTAATGTGACCCAGAGTATGAAAAGCATTGGAAGCAAAATTGAATTTGATTCAGCAGAAGATAAGAAAATATGTGAGTTGCTAGTTGAGAAGGGGTTTGTTCTGCCCTTTCATTTACAACTGTAATCATAGAAGTATTATCATAGACAAAGGGAAATTATCTTCAGTAATCAGACCTTTAGAAAAAGTATCAGAATGGGCTGGTTAGAGTTCAGGAAGTTCAGAGGCAGTTACAATAGGATATTGCCCAGACAGGGGTGACAGACTCATGTTTTTGAAAAAAAAAAAAAAAAAAAATTAAATGAACTATTCAAGTGGTTTAACAATAAGACAAAACAAAAGTTAAGTTACTTCTGATACAAAGAAGAATTCAAAGTAAAATAAGCATAACAATTAAACAGGTATTATCATCTCAGGATCAAATGTTTCTGAACAATATTCAGTACTATATGTTGAAACTTTTGAAGTTAAGATGGTGAAGAAACTCTTCAAATAAGTAATGGGATGAGACATGACATCTGGTACAGTGACATAAACTGAACCTCTGAGATTTTGTTAGATATAAGGTGGCAAATGCATCCATTGACCCAGTCTGTGTGTTCTCAAAGAACATATGTTGAGGTGATTACTAAAATGCCTCCACTTTTAAGACACATTCTACACCAGACTTTCCTAAACTAAGATTGGGGTTACTCTTCAATCTTCCCACTTCATATTGGTACACTTAAAAAGAATTTAAAGGAGAATTTACACAGAAAGTCATTCTAATTCAAGACAATGAGGAACTGATACAGCTGTGACTGCCTTTTCCTTCTTCCTACTAACCTGACACTTATGTCTCTGCAGATCTCAGGTTTGATTTATTTCTCCATGAGAGAGCTTAGGTGAGGTAAATAGCTTGGAAGAATAATTTATTCCATACAACATGATAGATATAAGGCATATAGTGTTGACCCCAGTCTATGTTGAAAGAGGGGGCAAAAACCAAAGTACTGGAAAATATTCTTAGAACTGTTTTTTTTCTACTATTTTTCAAATTATGGTCATATGTAATACTAGCTATATTTTCCTTATTAATTAATAAACTAAAACTTGGCTATGCTATTGGTATTTTTAATGTGTATTTTCACATATGGTTAAAATCACTGAGTGTTATAACTTTCCTCATTTGTGTAACTCAACAGTGAAGTTGATCAAGTAAGCTGAGAACCCTAAGGCAGAATGACCAGTGAAGTCCAAGCAGCTCAGCCAATGTAAAAGAGAGGACACAACAGCATGTAATTCAAGAAAAAAATTAACAATAACAGATAAGATGAAATAGTTCCATAATATAAACCAAATCTGCATATTTTGGGACCTTAGATACCTGTTAGTTCCACCCTCTTGATGAGCAGAAGAGAGTCTCAAACCATCAGACTTCTCCAAGCTAGAGAGTCAGCTCTGGACAAGATTAGGACTTGAAGCTTGATCTCCTTCCTAAAGTAATAATATTCATTCTCTTCCAACATGCTGCTTTATGTAGAGATCATTTGATTAAACTTGCTCATTTGTGATGAGAAAGCTGAGACACAGAAGATTTGTGAAACTAATTTCTAAAGAAAGAAAATTTGAATGCTCCCCTTGGGAAAAATAAGATAAACACTATGAGAAACAACAACAACAGCAACAAACAACAACAACAACAAAATACTATCTACAATGAAAAGAGAAAACTAGGAACAGTGTGAAAGTGGAAGGCACTCTGAAAGAAAGTCATCAGAAGTGAAAGCCAGTCTGGCAGAGTGTACTAGACTGAGGATTAGAGCCCAGATTCTGGACAGGACTATCAAGCACAGGGTGTCTGTCTTCTCTTGGTCATTCCTCGGCACAAATACACTCCCCACTCTGCCGGACAAAGTCTGAAATCTCTTGAAAGAGGGTAGCTTTGGTAAAAATGAGAGTGTTTGTCACAAAAGCTCCCAAAGATCTGGTCATGTGAGATAGAATTTTTTTTTCTTAATCAGCTGAACAGAAAGCAGGAAGCAGTGCAGGCAGAAGACTTAGGGTGGTGTGAATATTAGTAGTATATTCAATAACCTATGAGCAGCAGATTGACAACAGCCAGTGGAGTAGGACTACAGAATGGAAGAGTGTCTGATAATTTACAAGGAAAGCCCTCCCTACCTAGAGCTTCTTAAAAAAAGTTAACTAAAGACCCACAAACTGCTGGAGAGACAGGGGCTAGAAATATTCTGGTAACACAGGTAATAACCCAAGGGGTTCATAAGAATATCAGGGAAAGGGCATTTCTTTGAAAAAATATGGGCTTCCTGCTAAGCAGAAGGCTAGGATTCCAAACAAAACAACTTGGCACATTTGTTTAAGTATGATACTTTTATATTCATAAGTTGTCAAACGTTGTCCATTTGGTTATGTGTACAGATATGATTGGCAATGGAGAAAAGAGACAAGAAATAATAAGAATGGATAAAATAAGAATGAAAGAGCACCAGTCTGAGATCATTTAGCAAAGGCAAACAACTTCATAAAATTGATTAACTCTCTCTGGCTAACACCAGAAATAGATTTCCATTTCCACGTTTATTTATGACTTAAAATGGTTTGAATGTCTCTTCACTTTATCTATGGAGCTCTAGTTTTCAACGTTATTTCTTTATTTTTGTGGTTAATCAAGGAGAAAGCTGTTGATGGTCTTTAACACTTCCTGATCCCCTTTTTTACAGTTAAAGCTCAAAACATTTGGAAGGTGTGGTAGTGGCCAGAGAACAGTCATCAGAGAGAGGTAAGAATAGAAGCACTATAAATAAAAGAAGAAAAATAGCAAGAGCTATGAGGCTCAATGTACCTTATACGTATCTTCTTAGAACTGACAAATAAATATATATATACACATAATTTCCTAAGCCCTCTTGCCCCACAATGTGATCATATTTGGAAATTGGATCATTGCAGATGTAATTAGTCATAAGGTCATAGTAGAGTAGAGTGGGTCTTTAATCCAATATGACTGGCATCCTTATAAGAAGAGGGCATTTTGGATACAGAGAAGACAGTTAAGAGGCAGAGTTATGTATCTACAAACCAAGGAATTTCAAGGATTGCTGGAAAACGCCAGAAGCTGGGAAGAGGCAAAGAAGAATTCTCTCGTAGAGCATTGCTCATTTTGTTAATTTTCACATAATATAAATTTTTTGATGTATTGCATCCACTGTACTCAATTTAGTATTATATTATAAATAATTTTTTGAAAAACGATTGCTTTTGACATATGTCAAAGGGCAGGTTTGAAGATTAATCTGAACTATGGAGATTGTGTGCAGTGCTTCCAAGCTCCTTGGAGTTCGCAAAGGAAATGCACCTTAGGAATGCGGTTCTGCTCGCTAACTTCAAAGTATTCATTATTGTCCCGGAAGGTACTAATGAGTAGACAGAAAAACTTGAAAAAGAAATGTTGGAGGCACTGCTTACAAAAGGCTCTTACTTGTTTTAAATCATGAAATGCAGAAAGTGATTCCAAATACCAGAAACAAAATGTATTTAATTTGTCCTATATTGTAGGAAATTCATTAATATGTCCATTTAAAAACATACAATTTTCATGTTTCCAAAAAGTAAAACCGCATTTATTTTTCTTAAATGTAAATTTCTCTTTGACTCTAGAGTACTTTAATTAAGGTCACTTTTAAGGCTAGTTTTATTAGATTTTTTTTCAGTGTTGTGCTGGTGAGAAGAAAATCAAACTCCAGTGTAACATGACCTAGGAATAAATTTTATCCATGTCATAAATTTATGACAAAAATGGATGTCATCTTGAGCCTCACGAGCAATAATACAAATGCACTTTTCTATTATCTTCTTTTACGGTGATCATTAGTCTTTTCAAGCAGTTACAGAATGGCAGCAAATCTCCTACAAAGTACTGTCACAACATGTCCTTACATAATTTTTATATGTATTATTTCAGGATAATGACTTAAAGTAAAAGAAATTGTTGAAAAGGGTTAAGTGGGTGGAAATTCCCCACTAAAATATTGCATTTTAACAAGGATGGTGATATTCAGAAGAAAGTGTAGATTGTTAACTGATAGTATCTGATAATATATATATTTTTGTAATCCAGTGATGTTGAATTTGAGGTTATTATGAAGTTTATACCATAAATATTGGAATACTGGAACGTATACCATAAATATTGGGTTTGAAATATTGGAGTAAAGGCAAGGTCATTTTATTTTTCTGACCAATAGTCAATTATTATCTCAATGGAAAAAAATTACCAAATGATATAATGGAAGAAAACTGTGAATAGTATTAAAACTTTTGTAGTAGTTTTACCTTTTTTTTTTCAGGATGAACATTTCAGTAGTAAATGTATCATGGTTAAATTGGGTAAAGCACCTGAACAAGGGCAAACATTTTAATAAGTGACAATGTCAATTGAAATGTGTTTGTGATAATAGATGACTATAACTAATTGGATTAAGAGTTTGAAACTTTGTTTCCAGTTTGAAAATACCTACTCTTCAAAGTCATTTTATTAAGCAGAAGTTCCAGAAGTAGCAGATTTAGTTAATAAAATTTTAAATATATATTTTCAGTACACTTTATACTTTGACTATGTGACCACAGATCTAAAAAATTATGTAAGCAAAAATACTGCATCATGTCTCAGAAAAAATTATTTTCCACAACTAGAAATTTGAGGATTTAATGACATGATCATCAACTTTAGACAAGTAAATTATAACTTATTAAAAGATTACCGGTAGAAAAATGAAGCAGGAACATTTAAAACTTCTTGCGCTATCATAAATTTTGAATGCATATTACAGCTGTCATCTTTCCATTCACATGTAGAAATTTATTGAGTGTCATTATGTGTCAGGAATTGTTCTCGGTCCTAAGGAACAAGAGCTGATCCTTGATGTGAAAATTTTTTGGCTTTATCATTTCAAATAGATTTTTTTTATCAAACAGTTCAGGTTTTGTCATTTATTTACGACATTTTTCTCTGTTTCTATTCTTCCAAAGATTTTTTTCTTACTTCTATTTGCATTTTGAATTTAGATTTTTCTTTTATAGAAACATTCTTCAGATAAACAAATCATGTTCAACATCTATGTTTTGAATATGTTTATATTCTTTCATGTTTTCATATTTAATTGTCTTATATTTCAAAAAAGTACCTGGGTAATCAATCTTACATAAAATATGAATTTTATTTTTCTCCCTTATGTTTATATTATGAAATATGAATAATTAAATCCAATATGTTTCTTTTATCAAGAGTAATTTGAAACTTTATATCTCTAAACATTTTTTTAAGCTTAAGAGACTAACATATTTTTCTAAAAATGGTTTAATTCATTGGTTAATAAATTACCCTTGACAAAACATGAAAATAGTAAAACATTTTTAAACTGTTTTTCAAGTAAAAGCATACATCGATATTTTACATTTATTAATTGTTTTGTGTAGATAAAATCTAAAAAGCAGTAAGAAAATGTTAATGAAATCAGTTAGAAATTGCTGACACAGATATCTCATTCAATCAATGGATGAGAGATTACCAAAAAACATTAAGTGGCATATTGCATTGGATTATTAGTGTGCATAATTATCAAGTTTCTAGTCTGATCTTTAGGTTAAAATATTAACACTTTGTTTATATAGCTCTTACTTTGAGGTGTGAATAGTGTAGATCAAGCCAATTAACTGTGATATATAGCATCTGTAGTGTTTTTTTCAAAGCTAGTGTGTACTAGAATTTGATTCCTCTTCTCTCTAAGAACAATGATGCATATCTATTTAAATATATTAAATTTACATTTCTACAGTGTCATTTTATTGGGTGTGAGTGGCAAAATTATATAGCCATGAGCTAGCCAGTTGTACCTATACTATTTCCATCTTTAATAGTTTCCTTAGATATGCCCAGACTCCATTTACTTAAATAGCTCCATTTACTTACTACCCATTATTGAATAAATTTTGATCTGAAAATTAATTAGGAATTGTTGAATTCCTTATCTCTGTCACATAGGTCACTTTTCACTAAGCCCCTGGGATGCTGTGATTTTCCCTCTCCCCCTCACTAAAGCTTTAATAAAAAAGTTAGGTGTCTCTTTTTAATAACCATGAAGGAAACTGGCTACACATATTCCAGCCATCATGCAATCTTTGCCAACTAGATCATAAAATGGGCCTGCTGCCAGATATCCTGGAGCTGGGTTCTCCAACAGGAATTCAGTTGTTAACACTTTTCCCCTCATTCAAAGAGTTACCAAGATTCAAGACCTAAAGTGAGAAATTCTAATATTATGCCATTGCCATATTCCATTGATATTCCTTGCTTTTCTCTTGAGGTTGCATTTCCACCCACTCCCATCCCCCCGAATCTGGACACATGATCCAATACATATGCTTAAAAACCTGTCAAAGACATCTCAGCCCACTGTCTTTCTTGGTGTTCCTTCAACAAGCTGTCTTAAGACATTCATCAAATTGCATTTTTTTAAAAAAAATAGTTTTATTTGCCATAAAAGATATAAAACAAATTGAAGATAATAAAAATCATGGCATAGTTGGGGGGTTCCCATTGAAGAGCTCCTTCTCTCATCTTTTTACCAAAGAAACTTCAACTTCCTGAATTTTCTGAGCAGCAGCAGGCTGGAGGTGAAAACACCCCTGAAATTTCTTGTCTAGTTTTCATCATGTTGCTATGAGCATTTTTCTAGCAATAGCTCCCTTCAGAACAAACACTAAGCCTTACTATTACAGAAGCCAAACTCACTCCAGCATCATGGCCTTCCTTCTTGCTGTTTTCCTCTGCCTACTTTTTTTCTATGCCAAGACATTCAAGAAAGGTCTCTTATCTTCCAGTTCTTGGAGCAAAGCCAACTACCTCCACAAAACCTTCCCTATCCATCCTAGAGTACTCTCCATCCCTTATCAGTCTCTGTTCCACTGCTTTACTTATTAAACAAACAAACAAAAAATTAGCACTCAATGAAACCTGAATTTTATTTGTTTTCATATTCATTATAAGTTTATCCCCATCAGAATGGAAGCTTCATCAGGGCAGAGAATGTGCCTGCCTTGTCAGGTTCTCTGCTAAATTTCTAAATGTTCTATAAACAGTTCTGAAATCAATGAAATAAAATTGCAAGGAAACTACAAAGCTACCAAAATGCATATTATGTTGGAAACACTTATCATAATTAAACATATGTCTGGTCCATTCTCTGTGCTGCTGTAGTACATCATTTTTTCCATTATTGCAATACTGTTCATATTGGATTTAATTGCTCATGGATTTATCATTCTCCTTAGAATGTCAGTTGTACAAGTGTCATGGCTTTGCCTCAACTGTGGCACCCTGTCACAGTTTCTAGAAACAAAGAGACGCTCAGTCTGTTTGTTGAATTATTGAGTGGGTAGATGAATTCATTTAGTATTTATGAATGTGTTGCAATTTAGTTATTGATTTTTCTAAGTAACTGTGTCATATTTGTAAAAATAATCATTGATAGCTCCTGGATTGAATACAAGGCACCACCAAGTGATTGTTTACAATGTCTCAGAGCCTTGTTACTTAATACCTAATACCAGATTTATGCCTGTATATCTTTAATAACTGTGGGAGGATGCATTCAATGAACATAAATATTAATAATTGGCTAAAAATTTTATAGCCAAATTAGTCCCTGACCTCCTATCATTTAATTTAGGAAGTGATTCAGGATCTTCAGGATCTAATAGAGTCCAGGGTTCTCTTCATCAAGCTACTATTCTCATATGTATCTTCATGCAGTAAATATGCTGCATCTTCATGAGCTAAAATTTTTCTTCTATTTTTCCTATATTCTTTGTACTCTTTCTGATAATTTTGTAAATAGAATTTTATTTTTCTTTAATTCTGAAGTTTAACAGTACATGTCCCTAGTTTATTATTATTATTATTATTTGCTGAGAGTAGAAATGTAAATAAGCCATCTGTCCTACATAAATGGCTTCCCTTAAGTGCTTTTCAAGTTAGTAGATGGAAGATTATCCTTTCCTTACATTACAAATGCAGTGCTAAGGACACGGGTAGTGGGAACACTTGTCATTTCTAAAAGCTTTTTGAACATAAGGCTCCCAGATTAGGCTGTTTTCTCTTCAAATTCACCTTCAGACATCTGCGAAAGTGCAATCCAAGGATCTCTTCTGGTGGATCATGCCACTGCCAGCAGCCCTAAGCTCTTTCTGAATGCTCTGTATATAATCGGATCTAACTGAAGAGCCTAGAAGTTGCAAAAGAACATATTGGGTAAAAATTGGTAGGTTTAAACAGATAATAAGTGGCTGTTAAAAGAAATCAATTTTCATGAATGAGCTAAAAGGGATGACTATGGAAACAAATAATTAGAATGGCAACTCTAATCAACTGCTTACAGCAGGTCATTAAAATAATTTTATTACCATATTATGACTTCCAGAGAAAAGCCACATGCTGTAGATGAAAAATGAAATGATGTTTACTGACTTTTGAAAGGAGTCTGGATGTCTTTTTTCTTTCTTCCTTCGTTCCAACCTTCCTTCCTCCCTCTCTCCTTTTGTTTCTTCATTTCTTCCTTTTTGAAAGAAATCAGAATGTCTTTTGACTTTTGAAGAAATTTCTTTCTTTTCTCATTTCCCCCTTTTCTACACTTTTTGGAGGTGTAGGGGTTTAGCTGGGGACAAAAAGAGTCTGTGGAGAAGCAATAAATCTAAACCAAGGTAATGAATAAAAGCTATTTTACTGGGCATGAGATAACACCTCAGATTAGAATATAACTAAACTATGGAATCTTGAATGACCCATTATAGCTAATGAGTAGTTATTATTTTTGAATTCTGCTCTGATAATGAGATTCAAGAAATATACTTTTTGAGTTTCCAGTGCTGCAATCTTTAATTTCACTGTTCTCAGAGGTCTATCCTCCCTAATTATAGTGTTTCATAGGACTCCGATAGGAATTTTTTTCTTGACAGAAAATGTGTGGGTGACATTTTATATTTGTCTAGGTTAAAAATTATTTTTGGTAAATGAAATATGAACATTTTATGGCAACAAATCAGCTTTGAATAATAAGATTTTTCATTTTCTTTTTTCTCTCCAACAGGCTAACAGAGTTATTTACCAATGTTTCCTAGAATTCTTTATTTATCCATCCATCCATCCATCCATCCATCCATCCATCCATCCATCTGTTCATCCATCCATCCATGCATCTACCATTTATTGAGTTTTACAAAGACTCTCTCTTCGAAAAAACTTTATTTATGTTATTCTGAGAAACTGTCTCAATTTCTTCTTGACCTTAATCTTTATACATCTTCTACCTGACTCGCCTAGTTTTAGCAAAGAAGCTTGCTAAGTCAGTTTAGCAAGAATCATCCCACTCTTGATATCTGATCACCCTGGATATCTGAATTAAGTTCTTCATCTCCCACTTTTGATATCTAAGTCTTTGGCATACTTTTACCAAGAATCCTTTTAGGTTAGTACAGAAAGAATCCCCCTACCCTTCAGGAATTTTCCATCCACTGACCCCCCTCATTCTTTTACTTGGCTATAAATCCCTACTTGTTCTTGTATTTGGAAGTAAGCCTGATTTCTCTCCCCTGTTACAATATCCTTATTACAGTAGCCTTGAATAAAGTCTTCCTTACCACTTTAACAAATGTCAGAATAATTTTTTCTTTAACAGTATTGTACCCATAACTTGGACAGGGTCAGATTCATCATTGAACTCTTAGACCTCTCACTCAGGATCCCAACTGCACACCTTTGAAGGTCTGTCTTCATCCTTGACTAATTGATTGGAGATTCATTGGTGATTCCATCTTCTGATCCAATCTAATGCTCCAAAATGATAGGTAATTGAAACATGGCAAAGGCAGACTCTGATTTCTGAGATTATCAGTGTACTCTCTGGGGTCAGGTTAGATAGGTCCATGCCTCTTTGGTTAAAAAGTTAATGTTGAACAAGAATTTCCCTTGATGGGAAACTTCTTATCTCTTTTTGAGTAGAGATTTACTTCCAAGAGCTTGAGCAGGAAATTCCTGCCCCTTTTGTGAGGTTTCTTTGTTGGTAAATTACAATTAGTTAAAAACAGTGAAGTGAAACTTCCTTTCTCAAATTTCTGTGCTACGTGCTCCACCACTATGACACTAACTGTCCACTTTTTTTCTCATGGGCATGATTTTAAGAAGAATAATTTGGGACTTCAGTAGCTTCTTTAAGAAACTTAATATCTCCCCAAAATGGCTTATCTAAGACTCCTGCCTTCCCAACACCTCTGTTCCTCCTTTTTTCTTTTGTCATCTTCAATTTTCCTTTTAGTGTCTTTGAACCCTTTAATACGTTATCCTTTAAACCCTACCATCCTCTATCTTCCCTTTGTCAGAACTTTCCTTTCCCTCTCTAGCCCCTCAACTTCATACAGTCACTTGAACTTGAGGCTCCTCTTTCTTCAGGGGCTCTCAAGGTATTCAGGGATTCCCCTTCCCCTTCCCCAAAAGTAACTACATATTAGAGCAAAGAAAAATCTTAAATGTCTCATTCACAGATAAAGTTTTGTTGAATTTTGTCACAAAAGTTAAAAATACATATGTATAATTGTAACTATTTATTGGATTATACGTTTATAATTTTTGTACTTTTGTCTTTAGAAAAAACCTTCAATTGTAGGAAATATTCTATTAACTTTTTAGTTGGCATATTAGCTTTTCTTGAGGTGTGACTTAATTCAATAAAAAATTACTGAATGCCCTTGTAGGATGTGAAGACTTGTAGCCTCTAACAACTGGAGTTGGTTCAGATAATCTGACTGGCTGGCAAATATCCCCTGCTTCCTTGCCACATGCCACCTAATACTGCTTGGTGCATTAAAAAATATGAGGTTGTCCAAGACAGATATATCTTCTAGATATATCACATTTAGAGATGGATTAACACCTTTATTTTTAATCTCAAAACATAATTTTATGTAACAGAAATTGTGCTGTATTTACCTTAATCTCTAGAATTAATAGTTATCATTAGGCAGTAAATAACATGAAAAGCATAGTGTTGTATGTTTATAAATTTACCATCATTAACATATTTTGTTAACAAGAGTCCTTAACTTTTCAAATAAATCAAAGCTGAACTACATAAAAATTGAAAAGATAGAATGAAACAAAGATATACTGTTTGTAAATAAAGGTATACTGTTTGTACTTTTAATTTTCTCTGCACAAAAAAAAGTAAATGGTAATCGAGGAATTTTAGAAAATTTAAGACAAAAGTGAAATAAAATGTATCTAAAAAGCTTACCGCTCAATAATTACTACATTAAAGAGTGATTTTTCTCCCTTGCGTCAACAGCCACCCACACCCCCTCAATAAGATGATACAGAGGTCAAACATAATAATTAGAATATGAAACATACTATACTTTTTCTTAAGTATGAAATTTTCTTGTCACATAAAAAATTTTTAAATGAATATTTTAATGTACGTCTTTTAGGTATTAATTAAGAAAAAATTGAAAAAAGTCTGCTTTTAAATGTTTTTACGTAACATTTTTAATTACAAAAAACTTCTATCACTTGAGAATCTCATTAAATAAATATCTTCTCTGTTTTGCTTGCTTACTGAACCCCATATAAAACATAACAAAAAGGTATGAAACATTTTTTAAGAAGTCTTGAAAATATAAATTAAATTATGTATTTTTAAGCATTTAGTACTCTGGTTCTCTCTCTCTGTCTCTCCTCTGCCATAATTCAACTTCCAACTTGAGTAAGAGATGCTTCCTAAACTCACTGTCATGAATCGTAAAATTTGCTCTATCTTGTTACAAAACTCTGTATGGATTTGTTATAAAACTCTGCTTCCATATTTTTTCTTCCTACGTCACTCTTTTTTACTTCATTCATTTAGTGTCTTCATCATTTTAGTGGGCTCCTGAGGCTTCGGGATCACCAATTTATACTTCCCCATTTGTTAGATCTATTCAAGAAATATATATGTCTTCTCTTCATCCTCACAGAGCACTTTTGCTAGAGGAAAGAGCTACAGGGTCTATTTTTTATTGTTCCTACTTGATATCAATTCAGTCTTCACTTATAGCATCCATTCTTCTTTTGGGGTGGGGAGATTATAAATCCAGGTTTGCACTTATTTATCTCAGCATCTCTTCCATTTTAACATTTGTCCTGTATTTTTCATTTTTCAACAAAGAAGAATTTCGTCTTTAAAAAGCAATAGTTTATTTAAATTTTTTTTTTAGTAACTACAATAATTAAATCACCAATAGGCCTTTTTTTAGTCATTCTGTTTAATTTTTATTTATTTGTTACTATATTTTAGAAAGCTTTGTATTTTATTTTTTATTTAATGCTAGACATTTAATCAGAAAAATAAATAAATAAAAGCCCTGAATAATATTATCTTTTTCCTAAAAGGGGCAATTTCTCTTTGCAAAAGCTATTAGAGTACCAGACATATAACTGATAATCTTAAAGGTTAGATTTCAGTTGTTTTAGAGATAGTATGTGTTCTTTGCTGTAATTTCTCATTTCCACTATGTGGTCTTTTTGAAGCTTAAACAAAAAGACCAGGGGTTTTTCCAAGCTCCCTCAACTCCCCAAGTTAGCAGGGTTTAATACTCCAAAGTTTGCCTCTCAAGCATTTTGTATCTGCTAAATTTTTCCTTGGCTCTTTAATATTCCAGTCACTGTTTCAGTCTGGAGTTATTAAAATCTTACCTTATGCACTTTTAACTTAGAAGCAAGTCGATGCCTTGAGAAGAGAGTTGACAATGGCTTTTCAGCTCCCTTCACTGAACACTCACTTTTCAAAATTTTACCCCTAAAGTCTTAGATCCTTTGGCAGTTTCAACTTTAACCCCTCTCTGCTCATCTTAGTAAAATTGTCCTTTTTCACTTGAACTTTACTCTTCTTGTTTTAAATTAAAAAATGCCCCTCCCCTCACCTCTTTTAAAGGCATGGTTAAATTTAAAGGACTTAAAACAATGTACTTCTACCTCAGATAACATAGACCTTTAAAACTAGCCTTGATTGCTTTCTAGTGATTTCTTCTTTTTTTAAAAAAATGTTTTATGGTTTCCACAGTTCCTTCCAGTGACAGGACTATTCTAATGTAAGCTATTCCATTATTGATCAGAAAAAGAAGTAGCTTAATTTATTTAAAGTTAAATTTTTAAAATTATTATAATAATGGTAGATTCACTTTTTGGATTTTATAAAATGAACCACATTATTTGTACCCATGTATCTTGCTCAAAGTAAATTTTATCTGATTCTTCTTACTTTCAAATTTTTATTATAAATTTTATATTTGTATATTTTTTACTTTCAAAATTTCATGTTATATTATGTATAATATTTAATACATGTCTCTTTTAAATAGCATGCAAATTCTAAATATCCAGTCTAACACTCTTCGTCTTTGTGTATTAAGTCCATTTATGTTTAATATAATTTTTAATATACATTATTATAGATTATATTTTTCTTATCTTTTTCCTTTATTGTTGTGGAAAATAAAACAATATCTCTCCCCTAAGATATGGATCCAGTCTCTGGAACCTATGAATATGTTACCTTGAATAGTAGAAAGAATGTGCAGATAGGATTAAGTTAAGGTCTTGAAATGGAGAGATTATGCAGTTGGTTCCGCTGTAATTTCAGGTATCCTTATAACTGAAAAGAGGCAGTAGAATCAGAGGACAAGTAATGATGGAATAAGGGTCAGAGTGATATAATGAGAAAAAGTCTAGACAAGCTATTGCTGGCTTTGAAGATAGAAAAGTAATATGAGATAAGGAATGAAGGCAGATTCTAGGAGATGGAAAGGGCAGGAAATGGATTTTTCCCTAAATCTTCAGGAGAAACTCAGCTCTGATTTTAGCTCAGTGAGGTACATTTGCATCTAATATCTCTTATACTCTTTCCTATGTTTTGTGTCCTTTTTCTTTATTTTTACTACGGCCTCCACATTTTCTACTGACCTATATTCTAATTCATTAATCATTTCTTCAACTCTTTAATTTGATGTTAAACAATAAATACTGTGTTCTCAATTTCAATTATTCTATTTTTTGGTTTAATAGCTTATATTTGATTCTCTTTTTAGAACACTCAAATTCAATTTTTCTGCCAAAATTTTCTATCTTGATTTTCATTTCTTGAGATTTATTTAAATTTTACATTTGATAACATCTATATCTATATCTCCTTAGGTATCTTTTTGTATTTTCTATTTCCTTTAATGTTTATACATTTGGTCTTGTATCTTGTATGCTTAGTAATTTTTAATTGAATGCTGGACATATTGTTTGAAAATTTATAGGAATATTTTTAGAAAACAGATGATGTTATGTTTTACTTCAGAGAATTTTCTTTCTGGCAGGTTTTCAGGGTGGGACATCTCATACTAATTCAGTTCGAAATTGAGCTAATTTGAAGCAGGACTTCAGACTTTGTGATAGAAGATCAATTTCTAGTTACCCCTATGTTTCAAATGAAAAGGTAGAGTTTTATAAGGTTCCATATCCCCATAAAATGACCCACCTTCTATGTCTCCTGAATTCTAATTTCTACTTGGTTTCACATCTCCACTTAAGTCCTCTACTACTAGGTTTATTCAACAATTAGCTTTCAACATTTAGACTGAAATTATTTAAAAACTGGCAAATGTCTCGAGAAATAATGGCTCTAAATGTGACATAAACACTTCAAGTTGCTTTGGAATCCTGACCTCCTCAAAATCTTGATGCTTTAGTGAAATATAATTTCATTTGTAATAATTTAATGTATATTTCCTTGTTATTCACAAGACTAAGAGACAGAACACTACAACCTAAAAAAGGACTTCTAGTAAATCTTTTTTTTTAATGCTTTAATATACTCTTTTAGAAGAATAACAACGTATAACTTTTTAACTTTCAAAGTTAGTTGGTAAATAGAATTCAACATGGCTGCCATATTAATAACTCTTTAAAAAGTAGTTCTTAACAACCATAAGTGTATATTCATAACACTCTTTGAATCTGATTTTAAAATTCAGATTAAATCATTGTAATTTTTAAACAATTTTTTAAAATTTTTGATCCAAAGTATTTTTGTGCATGCATAGAATGGGAAATAATAACTGTAATTTGTTGACTATATTCATAGAAAAACATTTCAAACAATTTCTCTTTTTGCTACCTGCCACAAATATAATTTTAAAAAATTATTTAACCTTTGAAGGACTGCTTTGTAAATGTTACAAAATTCAATACTAGGATCAAAACATAGAATGTTTTGAATATTTAATTTTTTTTCTCTGCTCATCGTCCAGGTAGCACTTGAAAATCTTTACTTGACAATTAAAATGTCTTTTCAAGTTTTTGGCAAATTACAATCACTGAAAGAAAGCTTGTAAATAGACCTTTAAATGTAGCCCTAAAAACAAATAGAAATTGAGTAAATTAAACAGTGGGAGCTCAAAAGGTGATACTATTTAATTTTGAAATATTATAATTGTGTGTTGAATATTTTGACTTGTGGGAAGAATATTTTAATGGAGCTCCAAAATTAAGATAAATAAATTTATATTTTATTCTAGAATAGAATAAAATTCAAAGGCAAAACAGTTGACATAATCATAAAGAAAAATTACTTGATGGGTTTTGTCTTCAAACAGGTTGTTGAGGAAAGGTAATTTTATGTAAGTCAAAATATAAAAACTTGAAAATATTGCAGCAAACTTTACACATTTCATTATGAAAAAAAGTTGAAATTGAGAATATCCTACACTTTAACTACATACTCATTGTGATTCCCTGTTGTTCAAGTTGCTTTCAGACTGAAATGTCTCTTATTTCAGTGATTTTCCTGCTCCTACTGATGCAATATTCCTAGAAAACTTGCTTGAAGTTTTATTTTGTTTTGGAATGCTACCCTTGGAAGTTTGTGATCTGCATACCTGTCAGTCCTCTGTCCCTTAATAACATTCTTCTTTCAATATCTTGGAGTTCTTCAGGCAATAGAACTCTTAGGAACTTGCCCTAATTTCCCTGAGGTGCTATGCAAAGAACATATATAAGGCCCCCATTGTTAGCTTTGCTACACTCAGAAGAAAAATAATAATGAAATGATTAGGAAATCATGTTATTTTTCAATACTTATTGTGCACCAGGCACTGAGCTAAGCATTTTACATATGGAAATTCATTAAAAACTCACAAAAATTTTGGAAAGTAAGCATTACACAAAGAAATAATGTGCCCAAGACAATTTAGAACCATGGAAGAACTTATACTTCAAATCCAAATTGGTCTAGCTCCAAAACACTTTCTTCCAACCTTATGCTATATTGCTATAGGAAAATCACAGTAGCCTTAAATCTCATATCCACTAATCCCATCCATACATCAAAGACACACAAAACCTCCCTAATGATAGTTCCACACAAAAACAGCTACACATGCCTTATATCTGGGTTGATTAACTGTCTTAGAGAAGGGCCATGAAATCACATTTGCTGAGCAGGTGTTTATTTTATGTTTCAATTTTTAAATAGCCTAATTCTGATCTTAGCTTTCAAAAGTCTTATTTTAAGATCTGAGCTTTTATTCCTGTGTTTTGACATGGATTAGTGTTTGATTCATATCTACATTTTTTAGATTATGAACCAGTCTTTTAATATTTGTAGTATCCCTGGAGATCCCCAAATCGCTGAATGCCTTGTACTCTAAGGATAAATTTGGGACCTTGGCCCCTTTTTTATCCCTTAACCATTTAAGTCTTTGTTTAATCTCTTTCTATAAAGTATGTTCTGGCAAAGGATTTGCTGTTAATCTAAACTTCCAAAGCATGAGCTTGTTTCTATAAGCATATTCTGCTTGATTATGACTTCCTTAAATATGATTGCATTAATTCTTGCAAGAAATAAACTGAATTTAGAGGCAAATCATCTTGGAACATGTTATGAAACAAAACCAGTAGTTACTTTAATTTTTTACTTTAATTCATTTGATCAATTGTTTATTATAATTCAGCTCGAGCACTTTAAAAATGTGGTTGTTTCTCCATACATATCATAATATCATGTAATCTACTTTAGCAAAAACAAAGCAACACATAAACTAACCCATGACATATTAGCAAGGAAAAACAAAATATACTCATAATTTATCTGTGGGACTAATAGGTCTTGGTCACATCCAAAAGAGAATCTTAATTTCCACACACCTATCAAATCTATTCCTCAAGTATTAACTGTCTCAATAAGTGGTAGCAATATCCACCTAGTTGCTAAGGATAGAAAATATTAATTTAAGCATCAGGTTTTCTAGACTGCCAAACATGAGAAGAAAAGAGCTAGCAGGGTTTTCAAGATTCTGGTTAAAAAACTACAGAGATGATACCTCTCAGAGGCATTCAATTAACAGCAGTGAATAGCAATCATATAGCAAGAATTCTACTGTTTTTTACTAGAATTGGCCACCTTGTGATGCTCCACATACTACAATATAATTGACAGATATAAATATGTATTACATTCAGGCAGCTGAGGATGCTATCATAGGCCCTTCGCATTAAAGGGTACCACTTTGGTCCACCTCTAACTGTATCCCATTTCAAATTACATGTTCATCTGGAGCTCACACTTCAGCTTCACTCCAGAATTCTTGTCCTAACAAGCTCCCTCACCTATATACATGTGTTCTGTGTGATCCTCTCTCCCACATCAGATTTCCTGAGGCTGGTCTGAGCTGTCAGTATTTGGGGGAAGGCGAGTAGAAAAAAGAGTTTGGACATGTGGCTAGGTATCCACATGCATGTGCAAAAACTACCTGCAACTTGTGGTAGTGTCGGGGCTGCAAACACAGGAAAATGACCCACAGATATACTAAATATTAAGAGTGAACAAGAATTGGTGTATAAATAAGAAAGGTGGATGCATATGTATTTGTCAATGTAAAAGGGTGAAACTATGGTTCATAAACCTTCAAATTAGTATATAACATCTGTTGTTAACTGGTAAAGATACTTTCTTTACCAGATAATATTCCTATATTTCCCCTTATCGAGATCTCAAATTATATCAGTCTTATTTTATTATTAAAATGACTTCCAATACAAAATCTGGACTATTTAGAGTGCAATGATGGAAAAGTACTGTTTTGCAAATATAATCTTTAAATTTGAAATTTATAAATAACTTTATGGAATCAACTTTAACTTTGTCATTTGTTTATTATTGAAAAATTTTATAATGGACCTAATTACGATTACATAATTTTATCTATTAATGAGAAAAATATTGCATACCAAATAATGTGAGTATAAAAAGTATATTAATGTATAGAGATTTATCTCAAATATACTAAAGGAACCCCTTTGTTATGCCTCCAAAAGTTCAGTGCTTAGGCTTTACCCACACTCTATCAAAATAACAATATCGATTTTGTCAGATTACAAAATCTCTCCCAAAAGGAAGAGAGTTTGAACCTATTATTGAATCATAATTGATGAGGGCAAATAGAGTTGGCCAGTCAATTTTTTCAAAAAAGCTTATATAGTAGTTCTTTATAAAATATTTACCTTCCTTGTTAATATTTTCTTGTTTTTTTATAAACAATTATTTTAAAATCTCAATAAAAATTGTTTAGTTTAAAAAAAAATAAAAATAAATCTAAATAATACCTTTGTTTTTCTAAACATTAAGCCCTAAATCTTACAACCCAAACAATAATTATTTTTTCCATTTCTCAAAAGGTTTTATTCGGTTTCATATTTATTATTCTAGCTATTCACATTTGCATATACTTCTTAAATTAAATAGTATGCAACTTGAAAAAAATAATTTGTTTCAAACAGGGAAAAAAACTGTTAAATTTGTTTTTCAGTTTGATAATGCAAAATATAGTACTGAGGTAATATATCTCAGTTTAAATAAAAATTAATTGAATATATCGTTACAACTAAAAAATAAAATCAAAGGACAACATCTTTTTCAACACTCTCTATCAAGTAAGATATGTCACTGAAAAAATGACTAATCACCAGATACAGTTCTGCTCAGGATGGCAACTGATAGCAAATGAAATGGTAAGAAAATATCTTAAAAAGAAAACAACATAGTCAGGGGCTAAAACATAATATAGTAAAAAGGATGCAGACTAAAATTAAAATGTTAAAACAATGTACTTGCTTAAGGAAAATACAAGATATAAATATCAGCAAGAATTCAGAAGAATATAAAGAAAAGGTGACACTCGACAAAACACTGGATCTTCAAAATGACTAAAAAGGGGCAAGAGAAATAATGAGTAATTTAACAGTGCTGGAAAATCAAATGAAAAACTTCTTAATTGAAGAAGTAATTTTTATAAAGAATCTCAAAACAAAGTTAATAATATGCCATAGTCAACAAATTGGCTTTGTGCAGCTCTTTACTTCTATAAATTTGACTGGATCCCCTATGTTGCGCAACACGAGATAAAGTTATTAAGAAGTCTCTGTTGGAGGAATTGGGCTTCTGGCATACAATCTTGTTGAGAATTGTCTCATTTGGTCCATCAGATTAGGAAAATCTCTTAATTCTGGGTAAGATATTGCAACAGGGAACCAAGGAAGGAATAGGCCATTAGTGTGTAAGAGACTTTCTATGTGTGGGTTGTTTTCAATATTGGGAAATTCATTCAAAGTCAAGTCTACAAGGTCAAGGAAATAAACTGAAAAGAACTAAACACTTCCCCAGAATTTTTACTGTTCCACTTGGGGAGGTTTTTTGAAATTTAGATTATTTGGCCCTACCCAAAACCTTTTAAATAAGAATTTATTAAGATATAGACCATGAATATGCATTTTAAATAAACACCTGGGTGCTTCTGATACACTGATACACTAATAACTGTGGAGGACCTGATAAACCAGGTAGGATTACTTAACAAGACTTCATGATGTAAGATCAAAGAGAATCAAAGTACAAGAGTTAGAGACCCTAAAGGTGGAAGTGAAATAAGACATAAACATAGGAATTGTGCTAGCCTTATTATCAGAATGGAGTTGATGTATCATATCAAAAAATATTTAAATCATAAATTCAGGGTTTAAAAATTTGGAGTCTTCCTTGGAGCTGAGTTTTTCACAGGAATGAAATTTGGTATAAGTGGAAAATGTAGATCAGACTAACAGAAAGATTAATATTGATGCAAACATGATAACTGAAAAACACACCCAACAAAATACACCCCTACAGATTTAGTGTTCACGCAACAAAATCACAAATAAAGTATTGACTGAGCAATTGAAAAAAAAAGTACAAAATTAATGGATAAAAGTGAGTTAGACAAGATAGGCTAACTTTTGTAATAAGCAACACCCAAGTCTCAGTGGCTTATTATGATAACATTTATTATCTATCAAAATCTAATCAACTTTTGAGAAACCATAATGGGCCTAAGATCCTGTTCCAATATCAAGCAAAGGTCTGCTATCGCTGGGTGAGAAGAGGGAAAACTCTTCTAAGATGAACTTAGGGCACAGTTTGTAACATGGAGAGATATGGCAGAAATGCTAAGAAAAAAGAGTAAACCTAGCACTAAGGTCCAGGCTCACTAGACCTGTTAAAACTGAGGCTGAACCTGGACCATAGTGACCCTTTCTTCCCCACTAAAAACTCTAGTACCAAATTCCAATTCTGGGTATTTATCTGAAGAAATTTAAAACACTAATTCAAGAAGATATTTGCACTCATGTATTCACTGCAACATTATTTAGAATAGGCAAGATAAGAAAACAACCTAAGTGTCCATCGATAGATCATTGGAGAAAGATGTGGTACATATATATATATATAAAACGGAATATTACTCAGCCATAAAAAAAGAATGAAATCTTGCCATTTGTGACATCATGGATGGACCTAGAGGGTATTATGCTAAGTGAAATAAGTCAGACAAAGATAAATAACTTACATGTGGAATCTGAAAACCAAATAAATGAACAAACAAAATGGAAACAATCTCATAGATAGGATAAATTGATGGTTGCGAGATGGGAAGGGATTGGGGGATGAGTGAAAAAGGTAAAAAGGATTAAGAAGTACAAATTGCCAGTTATAAAAATAGCCATGGTGATGGGGTGATTGCCTCACAAGATATATAAATGTCTAATTGCTATTTTGTACACCTGAAATTAATATATTGTATGTCAACTGTAATTGAAAAATAAATACATTAAAAAAAAATCCCTAGCACCAAGAAACAAGCAGTATCAGTCTACTGCTGGGGGAGGGCAATGCCATGGACAGCAACTCCCCTTTGGTGAGTTATAGGATAAACAACATTTTAGAGAGCCAACACAGGCCACACTGCACTGGAACAACTAAAAAAATAATATAATAATATAATATATAGTAAGTAATTAGATATTTTAACATGAGTATGAGTTTTGTACATCTCCTCCACTTTCTGCCCCCATCATCAATAAACCAGGACTTTCTACATCCTGCAGAGGGTTTCAAGAAAGCAGAACTGCTAAAATCAGGACAGTACTGGGCACAATGGCACAGCTGATGACCCTATCAGAATGATAGAATGGAGTGAAATACTGGGAAAATCTCTAGAGTTAAATCAACCTAGCATTCCTGGCATCAATCACACTTGTATATCGTATAGGCTTTTTATATATTGGTAGATTGTTTTTGCTAATATTTTGTTAAGAATTTGTTAAAGATCTTTGAATTTGTGTTAATAGAGAATATTGGTCTATTTTTTTAAATAATGTTTTCATCTGTTTTTTTTTTTTTATACCTGGTTAATACTATGAGCTGGGAATTAAATGAACCCCAATATCCATTCGGACACTCAGATACCCTCTTTCTTTTTACCCAGATCCTATCACCCTATTTCAAGTTCCATTTCAACAAGATTTTTTTTCTATTCCAATTCATTGCTAAGTTTCTTGTCTTCTCTCTTCACCCAGTCCCAAATGCATACTACTGTCAAGTCAATCTTCAAGATGTACAATTTTATAATGTTATTTTTGTATTTCATAGACTCCAGACGTCCTATATAATAAAATATAAATGGCTTAACCTCGTATATAAAGTCATCTTCCATCATCTGTAATTTTCCTTCAGATCTTCAAATTCTCTATCCCAGCATTCCTCAAAGCCAAGAGTGTATTAAAACCACTTAGGGAACATTTAAAAAATACTAGTTATGTCATATAAGGAATTATGTTGTTGCAATGGTGGTTTTCAAGTATGCTACCAGCAAGCTATTTCAGAGGTGACAGAACAAAAAAGTTCACAGACAAAACACTCCTGGTTATTAAATTGATTTTTAAGCCTACGGCAAGAAGCAAGTGGGAAGGTCTGGGTGAGTTAACAAATTTAGGATAGGATACAAGCAGGAAGAACTCACTACCTGAATCTTGAGGTATTCAGTGTTCATATACGCTGTATCTCTGCCACATCAGTTTTCCTAGCTGTTGATGTGTTCATGAGGACCAGAATTAGGTTTGGCACAAGTGAGTTCACCGACAGAAGGGGCCTTAGTCTTGATTTTTGAGTAGACACAAGGACTATTACTCCTGGCCATGCTGTAGCTTGCCAATTAGCCTGCAAACTGTCATGGATTTTATTTTCGTTTTACAGTCAGAGGATACATGAGACAGGATAAATGTCGCCAATGTGTGGCCAAATTAAGTAGCAAATGGTAGTGAATATTCAAAAAAATTCTGGATTGATAAGGCTGTTCTCAACTGATCGCAAGTAACTTATGTATTTAGTCTCGTATATATTTAGGACCTATGTGTTTCATGAATATAAGGTCACTCTTGGTATTTATTGCTTATACTTAATGCATCTAATGCATCTTATGTTTCTGTTTATCTTATACTTAATATATACCATTAATTCCAGATATGTCTAACAAGTATTCTGCTCATTAGTTTCTTATCTATACTGAAAATATCTTTAAAAGTTTTTGCCTATGCCTTACAAACTACATACTTATTTATCTAATAGATTTGGATAATATCAAAGCCAGTGCACACTACAGATTGGATGTCTGAAATTCACTGCAGCCCCACTGGATTGGAACCTCTGTGAGAGGATCTAGATGCTGCATTTGTAAATGATTCCACTTGCAGCCATGGTTGAGATTCTCTGCTCTCTTCCACCTAGACTGGCTAAGAAATCATCCCCCTATGCACTGAGAATCCCCACCTCCACTTTTTTTCCTGTGCCATTTCATCTCATCCACCTGGGTTTTCTCTTTCTAACTAAATCTTATGTAAGCCCCATTCCACCTTAAGCTCTGTCTAATCATTCAACTATATTACAAATTCATCTTATTAAAGGCAAACTTGAGAACAGCCTCATCAATTCAGAATGTTTTTTGAATATTCACTACCATTTCTACTTAATCTTATGCATTTGGAACTATTACTTTCATAGTGTTATAAATATATATATATATATATATATATATATATATATATATATATTATTGGTACTGAACTCCTCACTTATGTATATTTGCATTGGGCAGTGGCTGAGGAAGGGGTGAAAATAAAACAACCACAAGCAACCCCAGGAGAGTTAACCTTATGGAAATGACCCTGAGACAAAACAAGCAAACTTGACTATTTTGCCAGGAGAGAGAGAAAGGGGGAGAAGGAGGGAATGAAGAGAGAGAGTGAGATTTTAATTTTTAAAAATGAAAATCTTTCTGAGTCAGATTTAGAGAATTTTCCATGTCTACTTCAGTGGGTCTGAAGAGATAACCATCTTTAGTGAACTGTCCACTGTTTTGCATGTCAACATGGACATCTAATAAAAAGTGTATTTCTTTGCATTTCATTTCAAGTTACCCCAGATATTTAGTACAAAGGTCATACTTTTTCTCTAAAAAATTTCAGAAGACACATTAGTATTGAATTGATTGTGGCATATACCATCTTCATTCAAATTCTCAGTAGCACATAGCACTAAATTCATATAGAAAATGTCACACAGTAGAGCAAAAATTGGAAAGCCTTGTAAATAAAAAAACTATTTTAGCTATTTGACATTAATTAGGTTAACATTCAGAAACCTGTATTCCTGACTTTATTTTTTATTTTGCTTGTTTAGATTATAGTTTATGAGACCATTTTGTAAGTGGTTTGTTCTTGATACAAAAGGAAAAGCATCTTATATCACACAAGATTTACAATCGTTCCTTTGATATAGCTGTTTTAATTAACTGGTATATATGTTATCTTAAGATTTTATCTGAAAAATATGTTTGATTGATCTGATCCTGTTTATCCAAATCAAGTGGAATAAAGCTCCAATCTATTGTCAGTTTCATTATCTATATAAAGAATACTATATTGTCAATAGAATTCTTAAGAAATAGAATTTTCTATTAGGTTATCAGAATTATTGTTCACAACTCTTGCTATTACAGTCCATGTGGCAGGAAGTATTAAGAAACTATTCATCACAAAGTGTTAGTCAACAGTCTCCTAATCCATCAGGAAGTGGGGCTGGAGTGAAGGTGTGTTTAGCCTGCGCTAGATGTTAGGTAAATTATAAATTCATCTTGTCAACTATTGCATATGGATAGAATTAAAAGTGCCTCTTTCATTACTTATACTTTTTACTCTAAACAATTAACTTCGTTAAATTTTTTTGATGTCCTAGATTCCTGTAGCAAGTGGGACACTTAATATTTCACTTTTCTACTTGAATTAGTATTATTATTAGTTTATAATATCCTAATAGAGCTAATGTTTTATTAGGATTATAACATGTTTATCACATTTTATTTGGGCAAGACTGAATTACCAGTAAAAGTGTTATTAAATTTTAATGCCAAAATAAAGGCAAATTACGTGGGCCTTTAGATGAATTAGACAATTATGTAAGACAGTAGATGGCTTCTCATTGTTAGAAATTTCAATTCATGACAAAGATGCAACATTCTACATTTTGTCACTGTTCAAATTAATTTAAAGAAGTAAATATCATATTTATTTATTCTTTATGAGGAAGCTATATATATTTAAAATATACATATTTCATGAAATGTCCACTTTCTTTATTTTTAATGTCATCTGTCCTGAAATGAGAAACTTCTTTAAATGAACAGATCTGCTCAGCTCACACCACTTATAAGAGAGATTAAGGGGAGTAACTAATTCATCTTTTTTTTTTTATGCCTAGTCAAAGATCTTTCAATCTAAAATAATTTCTAAAACCCTTTTTTGTAAAGTAATGTTTCACATGGCATTATTATGTAATCATATACACATTTATCATACATCAGGGGAAATACATTTATCCCGAATTCTCATCATTGCAGTTTTTCAGAATATAGAAAAGCAAAGTCCTTAGTATTTTATATTCCTCCTGAATTTATTAAAGTGAAGAATTTAGTTGTAGTGTTAATGAGGATATAATTTTACCATTTCAGGAAAAAAAATAAAGAAATTATCCTCCACTGAGAAGATATTCAGGATCAAATTACTTTTGTTAATCTAATTATCTCTCTGGCTTGCTAGCAATGTGCATATCAACACGTGTTAAGAGGAAATATCAAGAGAATCAACCTTGCACTGTATACATCAAAGGAGATCATCAAGAAAATGAAAAGATAATCCATACAATGAGAGAAAATATTTGCAAATCATATTTTTAACAGCGAATTTGCATCCAGAATATCTAAAGAACACTTAAAATTTAATAATAAAAAGACAAATAGCACAATTTAAAAATGGGTAAAGTATTTAAATAGATATTTCTCCAAAGGATATATGCATATTGTCAGTAAGTACACGAAAAGATTGATTAGTTATTGGGAAATGCAAATCAAAAACCACAATGACATGCTACTTTATACACACTAAGATAGCTAAAATAAGAGATAAAAATAAGTGTTAGCAAGGATGTTGACAGATTGAAACCCATATAAATTTCTGATGGCATTGGTAAAGCAAGAAAGCCACTTCGGAAAATATTTTGGCAGTTCCTCAAAATGCTAACTAAACAGTTACCACATGACTCTGCAACTTTACTCATGGGTATATATACAAAAGAATTGAAAACATGTGTTCATGCAAAAACTTGTGTATGAATGTTCATAACATTATTCATAATAACTCAAAAGTGAAAACAAAAACGTACATCAACATATGATTGAATAAACAAAATGTAGTATATTCATACCATGAAATATTATCTAACCATATGAAGAAATGAAATACTGATACATACTACAACATGAATGAACTCTGAGGATCTCATTCTAAGAGAAAGAAGCCAGACACAAAAGACCACATATATTATGATTCCATTTACATGAAATTTCCAGACTAGACAAATCTAGAGTAGAGCTGGAGTAGGAAATGGGAAGTGATGGCTGATGGGTATGAGGTTTCTTTTCAGGTGATGAAATGTTCTATAATCAAATAAAAGTGGTAACTGCACAACTCTGTGAGTATAATAAAAATTCCTGAATTATGCATCTTAAAAGATGAATTGCATGGTATATGAATTACATATTAATAAAACTATTATTTAAAAAAAAGACTTAGAGGCTTAAAACAAGTATTTTATGAAACTCATTGAATCTTTCGTTCAAGAATTTGGGCCAGGCATTGAGAGAATGGTTTGCCTATGTCTCATGACATCTGGGGCTTCAGCTGGAACAAACCCAATGGGCTAGGTATGACTCTATGGTTATGGACTACAATCACCCAGAAACATCCTCATTTACATGTTCATCAGTGGATGCTGAGACTTAAGCTGGGCCTGTTACAGGCACTTGTTCATTACTTTTTCATGTGCCCGGCTTTCTCACCATGCATGGTGGCCATAAGGTAATCAGACTTTTTATTCGGCAACTCAAGGGTCCACAGCAAGTATCCCAGCAAACAAGGTAGAAGTGATATTGCCTTCTCCAATAGCATCACAATTCATGCAACATTCTTCTGCCTCACTCTATTGTTTTCAAGCCTACCTAGATTCGAGGGGAGGGAACAGATAGCTTATTTCCCAATGAGTGTCAAAGAATTTGGGGTTTTTTTCATTGTGGCAAAATACAGGTAACATAAAACTTACCATTTTAACTGTTTTAAGTATACAGTTTAGTAGTGCTAACTACATTCACATTGCCGCACAGCCAATTTCCAAAACTCTTTTCATCTTGCAAAACTAAAAATATTCTCTATACATTAAACGAAAAGTCCCCATTCTAGCCACGAATAAACAGCATTCTACTCTTTGTCTCTTGAATTTGACTATTCTATTATATCATATAAGTAGAATCATTTGTCCCTTTGTGTCTGGCTTATCTCACTTAGCCTCATGTCCTCAATGTTCATCCATGCCGTGGTATGTCAGAATTTCCTTCCTTTATAAAGCCGAATGATATTCCATTGTATAAGTACTCCATATTTTGTTTATACATTCATCTCATAATGGTTTGCTTTCCATTAACATTTGGGTTTCTTCCACCTTTTAGATTGTGAATAATGCTGCTATGAATATGGGGGTACAAATCTCTCTTAGAGTTCCTACTTTCAATTTTGGGAGATACATACCCAAAAATGGAATTGCTGGATCATACAGTAATTCATTGCGTAACTTTTTGAGAAACTGCTTATTGTTTTTCTTAGCAACTGCACCATTTTGCATTCCTACCGTCAGTGTACAAGGGTTCTAATTTCTTCAAGTCCTCACCAAAACTTGTTATTTTTTATTTTGTTTGTTTCTAATTTATAGTGGCCATCCTAATGGATATGAGATGATGTGGCTGTATTTTTAAATATTAATTGGGTTTATTGATGCAAAGGAAAAATGTTACTAATTAAACTGCTTTCTTATCTAATCAAAATGGTTTATTGCATTGAATTTAAGCTGGCCTCTTGATTTACCTTGGTTGACTAATAGAATGCAAGGAGAGGAACATTATGAGACTTCAGAGCAGTGTCTCAACAGGCATTGGAGTTGCTTCTATTATTCTCTTGGAAATCTGTCCTGGAACCACCAAGTAAAGACCCTCGTAAGTCTGCTGTATAGTATGAGGGTCATAAGAGGACGTTCATGGTATCCCAGCTTACAGTGAGCACTAAATGCCAGGTATGTGAGTGAGTGAGGCCATCCTACGACATCCAGTTCCTATTTAAGATGCTAGTTAACTACAACCACATGAGCGGTTCCAGGAGAAAACAGCAGAGGAATCACCCAGTAATCCCAGACAAGATGATCGTCCAGAATTGTAAGCAAATAATGAGTTTTTGTTTTAAACTGGTAAGTTTGGATGGTTTGTTATGCTACGATAGATAAATGCTACTGTCAAGTGAATGGTATGTTAGAGACTGCACTTACTAGATCACAGAAACCAAGTGCATGCAACTCTTCTCAGCTCCTCATACTCCACATTTAGCAATGACATATTGACAACTTGAAATTAGCCGTGCTGTATTTACATGTGAAAATAAGCAAACAAACCAGAATCTTTTTGTTTGTTTTTTGTTTTGAGAAAGAGAGCTATTTAGACATTTTTAACACACCACTAGATACAATCATTTAGATGCTGAGAGGATAACAGTTACCTAGTGACAAAAGAACTGGGTTGAAAAACCCTGTGAGAGCTGCTGACAGAAGCAACTGTTAGAAACTGCTGGAGCTGCTGGTCCTGGCTGTTGAAATATCCAGAGCTGCTACTTCTGATTGAAGTTGTACTGCCAGCAGATATGGCGCAGGTTGCTGGTACCACAGCTCATTGTATGCTAGTGGGAAACATGGCAAATAGAGAGCTGATATGACATTATTTATCAGGTCTGAAAGTTGCTTAAGCTATCTCCCATAGGACTAGCTGCCTCCACAAAGGCAGCTATATTGCATAGAATAAAAATATTGTATAGGATATATGCTGTTTCTGTAACAAAGAGATTCTAAGTTGTATAGAAGTTTACTTTTCTTTCTCATCACAATCCTAGATGAGGGGGACAAACACCTTGTGGACAGGTGGCCTTGTTTCATTATGTCTTCTAGGTACTCAGTTTATTTCTATTGTGTTGGTCCTCCACCCCTCATGGCATGGTCCTTGTCTGCATGCCAAAGCGGCCTCATCAGCATTGCAGCTGATATCTAGTCTGTGATAAGGTGATGACAATAAGGAGAAGTTATGTAATTTCTTTCTATGAAAATGACACAGAAATTGCACACATCACTTGTGCTCACATAGCATTGGTAAGAACTCATTCACTTAATTCACTCAGTGATATGAAGAAATAAGTTTCTAACTGAGCAGCCACATGCCCAGCTGAAACTTGAGGATTGATGTCTATTATTAAAAGCGGAGGAGAAGAATAATGTTGGGAAATGACTAGCAGTTATTCCCTAAAACTGACTATTTAGAGAATCACACATTCATCTAATGAGCATGAATCAAATCCGATCATGTATTTGATACTGTTTATGTACTCAGATCATAGAGGAGAAGGACTCAGTAATTATCCTTAAAGTTCTCACAGGGTAAGAGACATCTAAATAGAGGGAATGTAATAACATGTGAAGTTATAAAAGTACTATGGACAAAATATCATGGAATCTCAGAAGAAAAATCAAATAACTGCCTGAGGGGGTTATGAAAGGTTTTATTAAGTTAGAACTTAAATAGACTCTTTAAGAATAACTAGGCATTCACAAAACAGAAAAAGCCATTATAAGCAAAACAAGTTCCTTAACAATCATGATATGACCAAGATTAATTGAGTTTATGATAAAATCTGAGAAAACTGGAGGCTCAGAAACCTAGCTCTCAAAATTGTGGAGTAAAATGAAAATCGCATAAAAAAAGAATATCATAAATTTATTTCTTAAATTGCTTTGTGTAAAATGTATAAATCATATTTTATTTATGAAGTTAATATAAAATGTCATTTATTAACTTAGCCTAAAGTGTGACTGTCTAAATTTTAAATTTAGGCTGGTGTGAGAATTAACAAGGTATTGTCTCCTGAAGCCTTTCTAGATGTTGCTACTTTGACTCGCATCCCACTCATTGTTCCACGAATATCATTCTGTTAATTCTCTCACAAGACACTTTCTGAAATAATCATTCATGGCTCCAAAGCCAGCTTTTGCTTAAGTCTTAATCTCTTCCATAAATTTAAGAGTATTATGCCCCTTTAATTTAATGACAAATTTATATATTGCATGTTTTGGAATGGTATCACTAGGGTGTTTTATTCTTGTTTCCACAATTCAGTTATATTGTTTTCTTTTTAATCAAATGATTTAAAGAAAATAGCATTCCACAGACATATTGAAAGGAAAGAATTATTTGTGGTCAGGAGTATTAGATCAAATGAATACCGATCTTGAAATAGATAATTTTGTATACTTTATTGAAATACTAAAAATTCTAAAATAATATGGAGGAGCATACCCAAATTAATTCACTTTGATAAACTGATTATTTTTGCTTCTAATCAGCTTTCTGATTGAATTCACTACCCACTTCACTCACTTTTGCTGAAATAGTTTTTGTAGGTATAATTAATGTGGCAGTACATTCTTGAATTCTTGACAAATTTTTCTTAAAAAGAAATCAAATGCCAATTGTATTGTGAACCACTTTTGATAAAGTAGTTTTTCCTGTCATTTTACTGGAGACAATGGAACCACTAGGAAATTCATGTTTCAAAAGCCCTAATTAACTTTGTGCTGTAATAACCTGGGAGCTAGGATTCTTGGGCAATGCAATTCGTCCACACAACTCTGGCATAATGATTTCTGTACTTGATAGGAAAGGAAGAGGGAGGTAGGAACTGACAGGTTCCTACTGAGTGGGTGCATGTTTGGAAATAGATAATAGGATTGGGTTCATTCTCCAATTACACAGTAGAATAATGATTCAATATGCCTAATGAAGTGAAAGAGAACCAGTAAAAAATGGCTTAATGTTCTAAAATTATTTTCAATGGTGATTATTAATGCATTATGAAATTATATTTGCAGGATTTGGAAGAAAGCCAGATTCTATATTGCTATAAGTTTCCGCATTCTTTTAAAAATGTTGACAATTTTTTTGCAATTCAGTAATCATTGGAAATAGTTCTGAAAAGAAATTAGAATAAAAGTACTGAAAATGTATAAGAAAAACATGATTTTTATTTATATACAAATAATGGTTTATTATGGTAGAATAGTATTTTTTAATATAATTCTGTAGGAACATTCAATGACTTCTTCATAGATCTTAAAAAGGACTCATAGAGGTATCAATCAGAACAGATTGGGTTATACTATGAAAACCAACAACGAGAAAATTCTCAGTGGTTTATAATAGCAAACTTTATTTATTGCCCATGCTACATGGCCTCTGTGTGCTAGAAAGATTGATGGAGGCATCAACTTGACATTAACTTTGATGATCACAGACTTAAGTACAAGAGAATATGGCATACCATATTCTGGTACTTAATACCTCTGCCCGGAATTGACACGTAAAACTTCTATTCATGTTTCATTGGCCAAAGCAAGCCATAAGGCAACCTCTGACCTAAAGTGGCAGACAAATCCAATCCTACAACATGTATGGAATTAAATGAAGGTAGAGCCTACCCGTTAGTTATAAATATTCAAGTCCCTATCCTTTCCACATGTATTATATACCTACTTCCCCTAGGAGGAAAAAAATCCAAAGTCCCATCTGATTTGTACTCAGTCTTAAAGTCCAATGATTTAAAATAATTTGTGTCAAGTCCACCATGGTTTTCTTGGTTTGAAAATTTAAAAAGAAGAAGAAGAAAAGTTATCTCCCTTAATAAACACTATAAAAGCAGTGAAATCAGTTAAAAGATAATGGTGATGAAACACTCCCATTCTGGTGCTATAAACAGGTGGAAACCCTGAAATTTCACTGAGTAGACACTGTGCGGAGTCCCTTCCCTGGGCAGAGTGGAGAGGGAAGTGGTCCTTCATTAAGCTCTGGATCTACTCTCTGTATGTAGCTTCCTCAGGTCATTGGACACTTGTATTCCATGACTCCATGATTACATCCGTGGGGCTGGGCTGCTTTCTAAGTTGGCTTCCTGTCTCTAGAGGATTGAGGTCCCAAGGTCCATTTTAAGGATTTAGTAGTCTTACTCTTTTTGTATTCAAACTGTTGATATCTTAGTCCATACACTAAGGCTTTAAATCTTTTAAAAACTTAGTTGTATTCTTACCTATTTAATTATAGTCAATTTCATGTGCTATAATGAAACTCCTAATTCTTTTAGGTACATGCTTCTCTCGCTAGATTTAATTACGAATATCTTCAACCTCTGAGATGTTCATGACATGACTAAAAACTTAATCTCTTCTCCCTGAGCTGTTACTGAGCATCACCATATTAAACTTAGAAAATTTAAAAATATACTCCTTATTTGATTTATTCTACAGAGCCCAAGCTTTAATCAGCTGTGTTGAGAAGTTCCCTTTCTTAATAGCCAAGTAATAGATTTCAGAACTCTGTCTTTTTCATTCCTGCAAGAAATTTTATTACTTTTAAAAAACACATTTCTTTTTAAATGCTGTGAATATCATTTAATCCATGCTAATATCCTACTCTCCAACTTCACCTAAAATCTCAGACTCATTAGAGACATTATCTTCTTTTTAATTTATCTCTGGTAAAGAGATATTTTATCAAATATTTTGCAAACATAAAACCCATTAGTATTTGCATATGGTGAAGACATGGAATATATCTATTGGTATACTGATAAAAATAAAAGACATTTATTTATACATTTATTCAACTAATTTATGCACAAATATATATTAAGTGCTTACCCAATATTATGCATGCCTCTGAAATTACAAACCATATATTATGGCAAATAGCAAAAAAAAATATTCTTTGCTATCACATGTATCATTAAAACTGGTGTTCAAAAACATGTTCACTGGAAGCTTGAATATTTTCAAACTATTAGGTATTGATTATGTACCAGATATGATTTAAGGAATTTACATGCATTAACTCATTTAATTAACATTGAAGACATATCTGGATGCTGACTTTTAAAAAAAGTTCTGCATGATTAAAAAATCTTTTCTTCTTAAAATACTCCCATGAAATATACAGTGAAATTATACTTAATATTGCTACTTTTAGCTAAACTCAGTCTTGAACTTCTAAAGTGAGAATTACATATACATATTAGCTCTTCACCCATTTTCCCTACATGGTTATGTTTAATATTTTTCACTGATTTAAAATTTTATGTTACATAATTATGTAATAATACTCATGCAGTGGTTCTCAATCTGGGACATTTGGCTATATCTAATAAAGGCATTTTTGATTGTCACTACTTGAGGAGTGGGAGAAGGAATTTACTGGCCTTTTATGGGTAGAGGCCAGGGATACTGCTAAATATCCTATGATGGTCCCCAAACAAAGAATTATCCAGTCCCAACTGTCAATAGTTGCAAAGTTAAGAAACCCTGTACTAGAGGGTTCTAATGACTTTGACCTTTAGTGTAGCTCTCTAATCCTTGGAAGTGAAAGCTAGGTTTAGAAAGCTTTAAAGGATGAAATTAAGGTACAAGACAGATATATCACATGGTGAGCACTAAGAAAGACAAATCTGGCAAAAGCGATTCTCAGGGATTTATATCCTCTTGTAAGTTTCTAAGTCCTTTGTGTGCTTTTTCCTAAAAAGCCACAGCATCTCAGGGGTGGAAGAAATTTAGCTAATGTGACCAAGCCCGATTTCTCACTCATGGACCACGATCATCCCACCTCCCCAAATCAGGTGATCCTCCACCTGAACACCTCCAGTGATACTGTTAATAAGCTCTGAGCATTTAAGTTTATATTAAACCCAATTCTCTTCCTATTACTTCTACCATTTCATTCCAGAGTATGTGTGAACAAGTTTATTCCCTGTCATAAGCATTCCAATTTTGAAAATAGTTATCTATCATGGCAACACTACTTAACTCCATCAGTCTTTTTTTCCCCGTTTTCCATGTTTATATAACTTCAGAATATGTTGCAATTCCTCAATGCAGCACCACTACATCTGTCATAACCTAACCTAATATGTATAGATGTATATAATGGTGCTTAGCTGTCTTAGAATCCAGTTAGTTATGGTTCCTCTTTATGGGTAGCATTCACCATTCGGCTCAATATTCCAGTTGTGACCTGTGATACAGGGTCCACCTGAACTAGCGATTACTGTTACTGGGATATTATACTGCTAGTCAGGTAGTCTATGACTAAACAGTTACTTTTAGCAGCTATCCTATACATTTAATTCTAACTGAACTGAAACCTGAAGCCATCTTCTCCAAGTTTTCATGCTCTAGTTCTGGCTCTGGTGCTAATAAAGACATTTAAAATCTTTAAATATCACAATAACTAAAAAAATACCAGGACAAGGAGACATAATGTAGTGGTAATGTACACATACTGTAAATATAGATGCTCACAGGTTCCAGTCCCGGTTCCCAGACTGTTTGATTGTGGAAGGTTACGCAACCTCTCTGCACTTTAGTTTTCTCAAGTATACAATGGGAGTAATTTTACCTGCCTTATAAGATTATAATAAGGATTGAGTGAAGATTTGTTAAACCACATTGAATAGTCTGACCTATTGTAAGTGCTCAATAAGTAATATGCTAGAACAAACAAGCAAAAGAAATTTTTTTCCAATGAAATCATGATGAACAGAATTCCAAATAAAACCTATTCTTCCCAAATTCCAATGATAAAATGCATATTCCCTCCCTGTACACTGAATCAACCCGAACTTTGACAGACAATATATGTTGAGTCCATAGTATAGCACTCTAACTCTTTATGATTAATATTTACCCTTCTCTAGCTAACAACCACAGCAATCCCTTTCAACTATTAAAACAGCATGGCTTTCCAGTGCCTTAAAAATTTGAAATGTGTTTCTAAAAGGTGTTTTAATTTTATTACTGAGATGATTTACAATAGATTGCTTGCTCATGGTGACTCTCACTCTTGAAATGGTACATCTACTACATAGCATGGATCTAGATGGTATTATAATCCCTTATTCACCAAAAATTTTCAGACATATTTGTTGATGGAATTTTTTCTACATTAACACTTTCTGATTTAATTCAGTGGGACAATAGAATCCAATGAAGAAAATTAATTATATGAATTATGTAACATTACTAGGACATTGATGGCTCCCAGTATCTATGTAACTTGCAAGTGTGAAAACTTTCCTTACTCTGAAAATCTAAACACACCTAACAGAGTCTATGAAGCCTCAGAAAAGAATGGTGCTTGGCATCAGGGCAGAGCATGGATTCTCCCTGTCTGCTTTGGCTACAATGATCCTAAACTGAGATGTAATGTTTAGGCTTTCCAGACTCTACCCCTTTTCTCTTTCCCAGTTTGAAGCCTAGTCCACATCTCCTCTTATACATCCCACTGTCACATTTTCTTGATGCTGCTGATTTTACATATATATGAGTGTATGTATATATATATGTGTATATATACACACACATATACACACATATAAACACACATACATACATATATATGTACATATCTATATATATGTATATATGATATATCTTTGTCATCCTTTATCTTTTATATTTGTGACAAACTTGATAACAAGCCTAGCAAGACGAATAACAGAAGAATTCAATGACTCTTCACTTTGAAAGTGGATGCCTGCATATGGATGCAGGTTCTACCCATATTTCACCACCCCTCATTTTAATAACTATGGACATTTTTGAGTTTTCCTGTTATAACATGAAGGAATCCAAATTCTTACTGGCTGTAAGAATCTTAAGAGATTTTACTGAACAGATGCACATCTAAACTATCTACTCAGATTTATAAGCAAGAATGTCAGAATTTCCCCAGTTCTCTATAACTTCTCTTTTCTTTCACCATGGCAATGAAAGTAATTAAAGGGCCAACAGGATAGCTTTCTGATGTTACCTTGATCAGGGCCTTGGTTCACTCAGTGATTTGCCAAGGTTCTTACCACCAAGATTAATCATGCTTTATACCTTGAGATAGCAAATTTCCTTAAATATATTTATTATTAGTATTGTTTCCCTTAAGAGAGTTCAGAAAAGAATTCTGGAAATAATAGTGTTATTCTGAAGCATTAAACTAATTGAATTAAAATAAAAGTCACAAGATAAATTTCTATGCATATTTATATTTATTTAATATCATTCTAAAGTGAGAAATTTCGGTAGCTAGGGGGAAGATTGTCAATTTGAAAGTGTTCATGCTATATAGATTATTTATTATAAATATCTGTCCTTTGTATGCTTCTTAGTATTAGTCCTCAATAAATGTGATTCAGTTCCTGGTTAGGAAAATAAGGACAAAACTGGGATCTAGGAACCAGCCCCCTAGAACCTGGAACTGAGCAGAAGATTAAGAATAAAATTTAGGCTAGGCCTTAAATAAGGATGTAGAAATCCAGACAGGCTGAGTAGAAGAAGAAACACTGTGGAAACATGAGGAATATGGAAGTTTAGGCCACAAGTACAAACTGAGTTGAATCAGGAATTAAATGACTCAGAAACAAAGGCAGGTTTAGATTCAAAATCTCAGAAATTAGATTAGATTATAGATAGATGGCCTCAATAGAGCAGATAGATGGATAGATAGATGATAGATGGTAGATAGACTAAATTAAGTTAAATTAAATTGTATCGCATTAATTTTTAAAAAATCACCCACCAGATCCAGACATAATTATCCTGGACTCCTATAGCTACTATATATTTCCACTATTTCATGTGAGGTTCTAGTGATATTCTTCCTATCTATATCCTCTCACTGCTATGCATGAACATGTATATACATGATATCAACATACACACAAACCTTACCTAGAAACACCAAATAGTTATTGATCCAGTCTGTGTCCTTCCTGTCCTTCCTACTAGCATGCAATCTTTTTGAAGATATTTTGTCTATTGAATCCTCAGTGCCTAGTGAAGTTTTGCATGAAGCTGAATGAATGAACTTACACAGAAGCATTTCTATTTACTATCCATACAATGTCATGTCTTTGGCAGACTTCTGTCAACTGTAAACATTATTCCATGAACAACCCTCAAGAAGCCACCTATTTATAAGCTGCCACAGCCTTGGGGTAGCTAATGAACAACAGCACAAAGTCCACTTAACTTTCATCCTCCACCATGCTTGATATCATGGTTAATCTCAATAATTACCAGAAGTTCATATCTCTATGGTCACTCATCATCACCCAGAACTTTTTTTTTTTAAGATACAGGTTTCTCCCACTATCTGAAAGTAGAGCATTCCCATGAAACCTTTCATAAGCTGAAATGGTGTAAAGTGAAGAAGCGATAACCTCAGGATGCATCATAATAATGGATGCACAAAATAAATCAAGTTAAAGCACAGATGCTCATGGACACAGTTCAAAACTCTGGCAGCTGAGATGCTGAGTGTGGTTCCCCATGAAGGGGCTCGGCAGGGCCACTCTAGCTGCTCAGGGTGTGCTGTCTCTAGAATGGCTATGTGCAAAACAAATGCTGAACGCTACTTTTGCTTTTTTACTTTTTTCACAAAGCCAAAAATCCTCTTTCGATTTCCTTCAGTTAGCAAAAACAGGTACTAATGTAGGTCTTTCTTAAAAAGCGAAGTGGTGTAACATAAACTTTGAAAAGCAAGGGATACCTGTACTGCCACATATGTCTTTTAACTCCCTACTTCTGCCATGCTCTATGAAACTTAAATTACATATTCAGCAAAATAGAAATTTTCCCTTAAGGAAATTACTACCTTACAGCTTTCTCAAACGCAGGCTGTTTATTCTATCACACAAGATGTCTCTCAAGGCCAGGAAGTAGAGTTTGTGATATTCTTGTTAAGGGTTGCCACTTTAGACTGTTACTCTTACCTTTTGCCAACTTTTCTTGGAGGTATTGTTTGTTCTCTCAGGAAAGGCCTGGTGGACACCTTGGCTCTTGAAATTCACTTGAGATTTTTGTGAGTCTTCTCCCATTGAGAATGTATCTCCTAGTTTAGGATCAATCTTCAGACAAATTCTATTGGAGCATTCTTTAAATTTTTATTCACAAGCTTTGTTCCAACTTGACATTGGTCCTCATCCAATTCTGCTTTTGCTTTCACATTTTGACCCAGCAACAGAGCTTCAGTTCTGACAATTACTGTGGTTGGTAGCCTTGGTTAATTGTTTCAATTACTTTTTCCATAGTAACAACCCAATCATTGCCATGGTCAGCATGTATGATTGCTTCATTTAGAAGCAATTTTCTAGTTTGGATAAAAGAGCTGACAATTACACTTAGTGAAATACATTTCTTATGTGCTATCCAAGCTAATTAAACCACCCAAAGTCTCATTGATTTTGTTTATTATAACAGTTATTGTACACTTATTTGAAATGGTTCAAATGGACATTATTGACTCAAAGAATGATAATTTGACCGAAAGTTTTCAAAGTAATTTTGACATAAAATAATACATTGATTAATCAAATTTTATCATATCTTTTCACCTCCTATTTGTTGATCAGATTCTAATAAATTTCAATCATTGCAATGAACATCAATCTTTGTTGAAATATATTTCATCCTACACATTTAGAAAGTTGAGATTTAGAAAGTGCTAAATCAATGTTGATGTTTTAAGCTACACAATAATTTTCTTTTACTATTTTGTTTAAATATAACCATGAAACACAGTAATCATAGACTAGGACTCAGTGCCTTGAAAAAATTATTTACCCAATAATTATTGAATTTCAAATATTATAGAGTACAGACTGTCTTACCAAAAATAGTAAATGACAGAGGTATCCTTTCTTCATTTCTTTCCTGCAACCAAATTCCACTTATTCTGTGCTGCAAAGTGTTTATGTCGTTATTCATTTCTTATTTTTTTTAAACTCAAGCTTTTTAAATTAATTTTTTAATTTTGAGATAATTGTAGATTCTTATATTGTTATAAGAAATAGTACAAAAAGATCCCTTTAATCCAGTTTCTACATGGTAACAACTTGCAAAACAATAGTGAAGAGGAATTTTCACTCAAAAGGCTAATCAGCTCTTTGTTCTGCTTCTGCAGATCTGCTTGCCGCATAGGCCTTACTCAAAATTAACTAAAGACTCATCTAGCCTTTTGGTTGTTCTGTCTAAGCAACAAATGTAATCGCCTGCAACCCATAGCAACTCTTCTGCTTTGTAACCGTCTGAGGACAAATCAACCAATTAGCACATACCAAATAAGTTCTATACAAGCAATGTTGCAACTGAGCTCTGAGTCCAGATCTTCAGAGCACTAGTTCCTCTGGGACCTCCAGCATGATAAACCTTAGTTCTCCAACTCTCCGAGTGCTGCTTGGTTTCTCACCAGTTTGATTTTTGCCACTTTTCTGCAACATTAGTACAATATCGCAGCCGAGATATTGAGTTTGATACAATCAGTATGCCATCACCATATGAATTACTCTTCATGTCTTTTTTTTTGTAACTACAATTTATTTCCCTCCCACCTTACTTATTTAAACACTAGAAACCAATCATCTGTTCTCCATTCTATAATTTTTCATTTTAAGAATGTTATATAAATGAAATCCTATAATACGTAATATTTGGAGATTGGCTTTATTTTTTACTCAGCATAATTATTTGTAAATTTATCCAGATTGTTGTGTGTATACTTTTCTCCTTTTTATTGCTGATTAGTATTTCAAGGTATGGCCGCTTCACAGTTTGTCTAATTATTCACCAAGTTAGGACATTTAGATTGTTTCTGACCTGGGACTATTATGAATAAAGTTGCAGTCTACATTCACTTATAGGTTTTTATGTCGATATAAGTTTTCATTTCTTCATTGCATGTTTACTTTTGTAAGAAACTGCCAAATTGTTTTCCATATTTTCTGTCTCATTTTTATAAATCTTGCCAGTTTCATTACATTCTCACCAGCATTTAGTGTTGTCAATACTTTTTACTATAGTCATTCTGATAGGTGTGTAGTGATATCCTAGTGATATTTATTTCCTTAATAGTTAACGATGTTGAATACCTTTATATGTGCATATTTACCATATATCCTCTTCAGTGAAATGTCTTTTTATGTTTTGGCCTATTTTCTAATTGAATTTTTTAAATTTTTAAATGTTTTTGCTCTTTACTGTTGAGTTTTAATAGTTCTATATATATCTTAGGTCATAGACTTTTGTTGGATATATGATTTAGATATATGATTTATAAATGTATTCTCCCAGTCTGTTACTTCTTTTCTTATTCTCTTAATAAGAACTTTCACTGGGCAAAAATATTTTGATGAAGTCCAATTTATCATATTTTCTTTATATTGGTTATGCTTTTGGTGTCAAGGACTCTTTGCTTAGCCATAGATTCTGAAGATTTTTCTTTGTGTTTCTTTTTAAAAGCTTTAGAATTTTATATTTTACATTTAAGTCTGTTATCCATTTCAAGTAAATTTTTCTGTAAAGCATAAAGTGTAAGTTGAGGTTCTTTTTTTCTTTTTTGTAGCATAAACCAATTGCTCCAGCACCATTGTTGAAAAGGCTATCCATCCTTCAATGATTGCATTTGTGCCTTTGTCAAAAATCAGTAGGCCATATTTGTATGGAGCTATTTTTGGTATTTTTATTCTGTTGTTTTACATGTCTATCCAAAATCTTGTTTACTATAAATATGTAATGTCTTGAAATTGATTAGACTATTCCTCCCAGTTTATTCCTCTTTTTTTCAGAATTGTTTTGACTATTTGAATTTTTTTGTTTTTCTATATAAATTTTAGAATCACCTCATCTATATCTACAAAAAAGTTCATGCTGAGATTTTTTTTAGAAAATATATTAAACTTGTTAATCGGTTTGAGAATTGACATCTTTACTGTGTTGTCTTCCAATCAATGAACATGGTATGTCTTTCCATTTATTTACATCTTTGATTTCTTTCATCAGTGTATTGTAATTTTCAGTATGCAAAAACTGTACGTATTTTTTAATATTATTTCTAATTATTTCATTTAATTTTGAGTGACTTTAAACCATATGCTGTCTTTAATTTTACCATCCATGTTTTCATATATAGTATATAAAAATGCAATTGATTTTTTAAATCTATCTTGTGTTCTCCATGTCTGTTGTGTCAAGTCTCAGCCTATGGATAGTAATGCTATGGGCTATAAATGCCAGAAGCACTAGCATAGGCCCATCCAACTTGTGATGAGCTTCCATAGACATTTCCTGGACAGAAGCTAATATTGTGGCTGGACCAGTCTTTGTGGTTCTTATGATTGCAATATGTACCTCAGCAAAAAACTAGCAGGCAACTTTGAAGAACAAGATTTATGACACTCAGATTCTGGAGGTTACAGAGCACACCTGAGGACCACACAATGAGGTTGTGAGTAAAGAAGGAGGAAGCATGTACCTAGAGCTCTGCCCTTACTAAGGTTGAGGTTGGGGAGTCTAGGATTTCATGGGTTCACTCTTCACTGTTAAATTTAAAGCATAAAAGTGAGAATTAGGGCATGGAAAGGGTAAAGCTGGGTCACTCAAGAAGTCAGTTATTTAGGTTGCCCAGGCTGGGTGGAGACAACCTGGTATCTTATCTAATTTGTTTTGTTTTGTTTTGTTGTGCTAATTAATAGCTGTATTGTAAGACTACCAATTTGTTTATTCAAGAAGGATGTCTTTGAAATGGGCAATTCTGGTCCTTGCATTTCCATATGAATTTTAAGATATGTTTGTCAACTTCTGGGGGGAAAACAGCTTAAATTTTGATAGGGTTTACACTGAAAATGTAAATCAATTTGATGAGTGTTTCAATCTGATCAACACTAAGTCTTCTAATTCATGGGCATCAAATGTCTTTCAATTTATTTAAATATTTTTCATTTCCTTCATTGATGTTTTGTGGTTTATAATGTGCAAATCTTGTACTTTGTCAAATTTATTTCTAAGTATATTTTATTTTGATGGTTTGTAATTGGAGTTTTTTCCCTTAGTTTCATTTCTTAATTGTTTATTGCTAGTGTATAGGCATAAAACTAACTTTTTTTATATTGATCTTGGACCTTCAACCTTGCTGAATTATTTATTAGTTCTAATGGTTCTTGTATGGATCCTTAGGATTTTCTACATGTCATTTGTAGATTGAGAAAAATTTCACCTCCTCCGTTACAATCTGAATGCCTATTTTTTGCCTTGACTATTTACCCTAGCTAGAACTTCCAATGCAAGGTCAAATAAGAGTGGTGAGACAATTAACTACACAAACAATCAGCCTTTAAACCAATGAAAAATAATAAATATTTGTAAAATGTGATTTTTTAAAATAAATAAATAAATAAACCTGGTACATTTGAAGCCCAGCTGGTAATTCGGAGCAAGCAAGAGATGAGGTCAGAGAGGACATGGAGCGATGAAGGTGATGATTGTTCTTAGAGATTATTGCAAGGGCGTGAACTCATATTCTGAGATGCAAAGCCGTTCAGTAGAATTAGGCAGAGGAATGACATGATTTGATTTGAATTTTATAAGGATAACTTTTATGAATAGCTATGATATGATATTGCATATAGATATGATATGACATTGCTCTATTTATCAGTTCACTAAAGACCAGTTGGTACAAGAATACAAAAAGCATGGATTTGGCAGTCACATGAATTGACTATTGTTGACAGCTGAATTAGATAATTTGAGTCTCAATGTAAAAATTTTGGCTTCAGGTTTTGTGGACTAGACTTATACTTTTATTAACTTAATTTGGTTTCCCAAAGCTTTAAGTTACTGTTCACTGCTACTGTCTGAATTCCTGGTTTTCCAGATTCTCCAAAATAGACTCTAGGTCAAGTAAGAAGCTATAAAAATGTATATTTCTGTGTAAAAGTAAATCTTTTTTCAATTTCAGAAATGTATTTCATAAACATAACCAAATGAAATTGTTTTTTACAAATCATAAATTTTTCAGTGACTATCTCATAAAATCTTTAGTACTAAATTCTGTCAAAGTACAACACAAAAAGTCAGTAATACGATGTGTGGGATAATAAAGCTAAATGAAGAAAAATAATGTAATAAGGGATTATAAAATACTGCATCATTTTAATTTGCATTTACAGGCTTTGACAGCTACCTTTCTTTGAATATGGAGCATATTCAAACAAACAGTTAAATTTTGCTAAAATCAGTACATCAACCTACCTCTAACTTTTGAAGCAGCAAGACAAATGGCAGATTTTATTTTTATATTTAATTATCTGTGCCTAAAAATACAGTAAAATGTAGAGTTTGAATCTGGCCAATATGACCTCAATAATGCATTTTGTAACAACTCTACCTTAAAGTATTATCTAAAATTTCTTTCTTGTAACCAAAGGATTGTTAGGAAGAGGCTTAAATAATTACAGAAACAGAAGGAAAAGAGACTTTTAATAAGAAATTATAAACCAAGATAACATTAAAAGTACAAAAATTAGGTCTGAAGGGAAATAGATGCTCAAAAATCACTTGAGCATGATTTTAAATCATTTCCCCAAGATTCAGACAAACATCTGTAGCAGGATAAAATATTGAAATATTAATTTTATGTGTTACATATTCCCTCTACTTCCATATTCTGAGACCTTTGATAATTCCAGACCTTAGAGTAGGGGTCCCCATTCCGCAGGGCAGTGGACCTGTACCGGTCCGCGGCCTGTTAGGACCCAGGCTGCACAGCAGGAGGTTAGCGGCAGGCAAGCGAGTGAAGCTTCATATTTGCAGCCACACCCCAGCGCTAGCATTACCACTTCAGCTCCACCTTAGATCATCAGGCATCAGATTCTCACAGGAGCATCAGATTGTCATAGGAGCACTGGTTGCTGTTGCCAAAAAGATTGGGAACCTTAGAGAATTTTGCGGTTTAACAAAGCAAAAATTCCTTCAAACTTTCAGGTAGCCCACACTTCCATTTTGCACAAACTTTTTTCAGGTTGTCACCAACCTTGATTTCTAGGAGTTGTTTTCCTAGAGTTTGAACAATTGCACTCATTATGCAGGCAGTGCCTTCAAGAAGCAGATAGGCAGAGAGATGAGATTGATCCAGCCTGAATGGTATGTCTGCCAGTCCCCTGTAAGGATCAGCTCCTGCAAAGATGATTTGGCCTCAAGGACAATGCGGTAAAGTATACCAGGGAGCCTAGACATTGGTTTGGAGTTCTCGAGGTTACCAAAGATTGAGGTGCATCTATTAATGTCCAGAGAAAACAGATGCACGGCACTGATTATCCTGGGCAATCAAGCCTCAGAGGAATTTCCTTCATACCTTTATACAATCCTAGGGTACCCAGCAGAAACCTAAATGCTGACTGAAATTGAATAGTCACAATTTGCATAACTGCAGACTACTAGACAAGTAAGTGAATTGGCTTGGGCTGTCTTTCTCAAAATCAATTCTGGAAACCTTGGGAAAGAGAGTGCATTGTACAATTCAGTAACTACTACTGCCAACTAGATAACTTAGAAAGAAAACTTTTGGGAGACTGAGGCTTCTTCGAATTACTTTATGTTGGGGTGCTGGGGTGTGTGAGGCATTGCAGCCTGAGGCAGGAGGCCAAAGGTGGCAGCCAAAAGAAAGGGTAGGAAAAGCTTTTAGTATATTTAAGAGAATTAATCTGTAAAGTGAGCTGCAAATAATTCCCCTCTAGATTGTTATTTGATTTTAAAGTATTAGCTCATGTAAAAGTTTTGTGGGTCAGTGTGTGTGTGTGTGTGTGTGTGTGTGTGTGTGTTTAAAGCTATCTTTTTGTTTATGCCATCTTCATTTTGGTCTTATCTAGAAAGACTTTCTTCACGGCAAAATAATAAAGAATTTCCTCATGTTTAATTCTATACTCTTATAGTATTGCTTTTTACATTTAAATTTTGATCCACTTGAATTTTATCCAGGTGCATGATAAAAAGTATGGATCCAAATTTATCTTTTTCCAGATAGTTATCAAGTTGTCCCACTACTACTTTAAAACAATTTTTTAAAGAATTTTATGGTTTTATTAATACAAATACAATGTGCACACAAACTACCTGTTCACTTTCTTCGCTGCACAGCCTGGCATTGGGATTGGTGACTCTGATGGCCAGCTGGGCTGCTCTTTCTGCAATGGCTTTGTTGTGAGCAATCTCAGCACAGTAAGATTTGTTGTACATCAGCATCATTTCAAGCTCCTTGACGGTGTGCACCAGAAACTTCCAAAAGCCACCGAGGAGCGTGTGTTTTGTTCTCTTCTTGCTCCCATAACCAATGTTGGCCATCAAAATCTGCCCTTGAATCTTTTGCACACCCTATTGTCACTGCTTCTGGGTTTCCACCAGTTACACTTAATCCTGACATATAGGTGTTACTGGTGCTGGATGAACTTCTTGGTCCTCTTTTTGATGATCTTGGGCTTTACGAGGGGCCCGAAAGCAACCACGATACCGAGTAGGAGATGGCTGCCACCTCTGTAGGCAGTACCAAGGAAGAGAGCAGTACTACTTTTTTCAAGGTATTAATTTAACTATGTTAAAATACACATAATATAAAATTTGGCTTCTTAACTCTAGCGAAGTGTATAGCTCAGTGGCATTAAGTACATTTAGATTGTTGTGCAACCATCACCACCATCAATGTCCAGAACTCCTTCCATCTTGTAAAATGGAAACTCTATACCCATTAAACAATAACTCTCCCTTTCTCTCTCCCTCAAGCTCTGGTAACCATCATTCTGCTTTCTGACTCTATGAATTTGACTACTCTAGATACCTCACGTAAGTGGAATCATATAGTATTTGTCCTTTTGTGACTGGCTTATTCCCCTTAGCATAATGTCCTTAAGGTTCATCCGTTCTTTAGCGGGTGTAAGAATTTCCTTCCTTTTCAAGGCTAAATCATTTACATTGCATGTATATATCACATTGTCTTTTTCTACTCATATAGCAAATAAGAAAACACAGGAAATTTGCTAGTAGTTGAAAACTGTACTTTTGGCATTAGCCAGTGCATTGGAGAAAAAAATAAAGTTCTAAAAATTTGAAAGAGGAAGTAAAACTATTACTATTACTATTTGCATGTAATATCAATAATTTTATATAGACATTTAAAACTTTATAAAATGTAATGTCAAGACATTAAGTATGTATACTTATATAATACAATATAGCAATACTATATATGAATATATATAAAATTATGCTAACATGTGCACATTAATTTACATATTATTTAAAAAAAAATTTGTTATTTTTTAAGTGTTTTTTTTTTTTCTTTAGATGGATATTGAAGGCTTGTCAAATGCATTTTTAGACACCATGGAACAAATTATAGAAAATTTCTATTTTGCCATACTAAATATGATAAAGGTTATACTAATAAATATTCCAATAGTGAAGCATGCTTTTATTCTCAATAATTCACATTATCAAGTTGTATAATTATTTGATATAATGTTAAATTCTATTTGTTTACATTTATTTCTAATTTTTTATCAATTGGTCTATAGTTTATTTTAGAGATTTTGGTATCAAGGTGTTATCACCTTATTAAAAATAACGAAAGATTTCCTTACATTTTTTTAGGCTCAGGGAGAGCTTAAATAAGATTGGAATCTGCTCTATAATTATCTGGTACAAGTAACCTATGAAAGCATCAGAAGCCAGGACTTTGGAAGGGAGGGGCTTAGCTCATTTTCAATATTCTCTGTCCTCTTACGGAAATTATACCTTTTAATCTCTTTTCATAAATTGTAGACTGCTTTAATAAATAAATATTTTCTCAACAATTATTTCATTCAAGATATTTTTCACAGAATTGTGCAAAGTAGTCTTGAGTTTTAAATTTTTCTCAGTTTCTGTTATCTTCTCTCATTTTCCACTTCTTACATTGTGGATCTGTGATTTCTTTTATTTTTTTCCTTGAGCAGGTTACCTGGTACCTCAGGGTTCAACTATCTTACTGACTTTCAAAGAATCAGATTTTTAAAATTGTTTTAATGTTTTTCCAATTGTAATTTATTCATTTATTCATTTTTTGTTAATTTATTCCTGCAGTTTATTGTGTTGTTTTTAATACTACGTGTTTAATTTATGTATGTATAAATACATTTAATGTATAATAATAGTGCAATTTAATATTATGAATGCTCTCATGCATACTGTTTTATGTTTATCCCAGAGATTCTGATATACTATTTTCTTTGTCATTCTTTTCTACAAACATAATATTTATTTAAACTACCACTGCATCAACAGTTTCTTAAAATAAATTTTTAAGATCTCTAGCCAGGAGGACTTTTTTCACCTCTCACTTTTAAAATTTTAATTTCTATTTTTATTGAATTGTGATCCAAGAGTATTATATTTATTATTTATTCTTATTTATTTGTAATTTATCACAGTTTGCTTTATGGACTTTGTATCTGGTAAAAGAAAGAAGCCTCTGCTTTATTTTATTTCATTTACTTGGTATTCATTTGTCCAAACCTTTATTTTAATGTTTTAAAATATCTTTGTTTAATGTGACACTTGTATATGACAAAGTTATTTTTAGCTTTGTGATAAAATATAAAACTTTTTCTTTTAATGGGTGAATTGAGCCTAATTACATTTATCAAAACCACATTTCTTTGACATTATCCCTGTCACATTATGTAATTTTCACTTTTTTTTGTAATTTTAAGACTTTCAATGTATTATCTGTTTACATTGTTTTGTGCATGTGAGTGTACACATAACTTTTTTAATGGTGGCCATTATATCTTTATAGAATTCCTTTAGTACCCTTTTGATTAAGTAATTCTTGTTTATTCTATATGGAAAATGTAATTAAAATTAACTTTTATCTCCTTCCTTTACCTAATTTTATTCAATACTGTTATCATTCTTTACCTTTGTATTCTTAAACAATGCTTCTGTATTTATCAACTTTAACTAATGTTGTTGATTCTCAATTATTAAATATTTGGAATTAACTATAACATGTGACTTAACATCTCTCCCTTTGTTTCCCTTTTCTTGTTAGTGTATCATTTCTTCTTTGTCAGAACAGGTGGCATGTATATTTCATTTTGTCACTGATGCCACCTTTACTTTTCCTTAGATTTCAGCTTAAGTTCATGGCTTTGTAGCTGTCTTTTTACTATAGTTTCCTGAAAATATCTATTTGGCTAAATGTCATTCTCAACTTCCCCCAGAAGGGACTATATAAACAATATTTCTTGAGTTCTTCCTCTCCACCCCTATTTTGCTTTTTTACTTGCGGGACATTAAATATGATAGACTGTAGATAGTCTCAGTGGGGCAAGGGAGAAGAAAGTAATGGGAATAAGAATGTGAATAAGGGCACCTATGATAATATGACATTAACACTGTCATATTAAAACAATGTTAAATGTTACACCTGGTGAACATCTAAATTTGAGACCTGAAATTTATACCACTCAATATCATCATTCTAGGTAATAAATTTTTAGGTGTCCAGGGATGGAGTAAAACTGTGTGTATTAATTTATTTTAAATGATGCTAATACATGACTTGCAATTACAGGTTCTCTTTCATTCAGGTATTTGCAGGGCAGCAACATATGCCTAGCACAGTTCTATGTGCTAAAGTTCAACAGGGAACAAGACAGACAATAATCCTTGCCCTCTTAGAGTTTTACATTTTCATTAGTTAGAAGTGTTTGTGCTTTGGGGCCTTTCTTCACATAATTTTTGGAAAGTCAGTTTTCTGAGTCTAAATAGGCACAGAATTTTAAAATTTGCTTTTATTTATGAAAGAGCTTTTAGTTGTAGAGAACTATACACAAGTCATTTGTTTTACCTCTTAAGTGCTGTATTTGGGAAGACGGATAATCTCGGGTGTGCATTTAATAAAATATATCAATCAATAAATAAAACATTCTATTTTACAATGAATAAGATCTACTAGAACCCTGTATGTTAATGATAGTTAACCTAAATCAGCCAAGTATTTAAATAACTCTATTTATATTTCTTAGGTATTTTATTTAGTATCTGAAAAGAGGAAAAGGAATGTTGATTTAAATAGAATTGGAGAATGGTGAACTCCACTTTACTGGAGAATGTTTAAATTCTCCTTTTATACTCTTTAATAGCACTTTATGTATACTAGTATCTTAGTTCTTGCCATTTGAGACTGAAATTATCTATTTCTGGGCCCACATCCCCAACTGAAATATAAGCTCATCCATAAAGACAGATGCAATGTCCCTTCATCTTTGTATCTGCTGGGTTCATACAGGGTCTGGCACATAATAGGTCCTTCACAATATTTTTGCTTCCTTGAACTATGCCTGTACCTGCATGACAGCAGCTGCAATGATATTAGATTTGTCATGAAAATACTTATATAAGTAAAAGAATACTTTTCACCTGGGTCTGACTCTTGTTTTCCTCCAGGCAAAGCAGAGTGCTTTGCTTATATTTCCAGATGCAGGTAGCCAGACCTACATGGTAGAGAAAAACTAGGTCATAGAGATCTCTTAGGTTGTATACATGGATCTGTATCTCAGCTCCATGAAATGTTGCCCATTGCCGAGATGTCCTCCAGTGCCCTGCACAGCATGTTTGCACAGGGAGTGGGTTTAATGGTTGTTTGGTCCAGATCAGTTGCCACTCTCTCCTGATTTTCATTCCCCTAGTTTTTCTGTGGTGTCAGCCTCATACAGAATGCTTTCCTTAAATTCTCTCCCCTGAGCTTCATACAATTTAGTGATGTCCTAAATAACTGAGAAGTGGAAAATGGATTCACAGGGATTGGCATTTTCTGCCAGGCAGCTGTAAATAGTGTGCCATCAAGATGTGAAACGAAACTGAGAACATCAATAATGTGATTTAGCAGTGAGCAGGAGGTCAATGAGAGAATGAACCCTTGCTCGCTTGCTGCTGAAGGCTGATACCTACAAACCTACAGAATCCTAGGACTAAAGAGATAGAAAGGACTTCATGTCAGCTAGAACCTTCTAGTTCTTATGTAGACACCCCTTCTGCATCACTTGAGCCATTCTAGAATATTTTCACTGAAGTAGGTAAATGTAGGTATAGTGACTCTACTCTGTAGAATGTGACTCCCCAGAACATGTGCTAATTGAGACCAAGGGACCAAATGCATACTTATGTATTATGTTTTGGGGGGTAGGAAAATTTATTTGTAATCTATATAAGTAAAATTAATTATTGAGGCAATGACCTAACCAGTTGAATTAAAAAATGCAGATTTGCCTGAAATAAACAGACTATTTCGTATCTTGTATTATGTGAATGAATAACGCTTTGTTTGCTTTCTAAAGCAGCATTATAAATAGAAACGATTCCTCCTGACATCTAAAACCTCACCTTGTTTTTCCAAATTTTTTTAATTGACACACAGTAAGAAATACATTTTCTAGCACATCTTGGTACAAACACACACACACACACACATATGACTGAAATTAAAACAAAAGTTTCACAGAACAACACTTCCCTTTGTATTAATGTAACCTGATGTTTTCTATTATTTACTTCTCTATTCTATTTCATTTGTTTTACGAAATCATGAAAGCTTTAATTTTTGCTCACACCAATTATGCATTCTAAGCTAGCTGTGGCTCTGCTACACATTGTCTCTACCCAGGAGCTAAGCTTATGGAGAAGTTTCTACTTAGGACAGTATCTTTTCTTGTGGTACATGGAGAAACTGTATGCTGGTTTCTGTCCAGAAATGAAATACATTTCACTCACATACATTGGCAAAAACATAGCTAAGTCTGATGCTCTCAGGTTGGGGAGATAATCCCCCTTTAGAGATAATTAACAGATGTTTATAAAAATAATGTAGCCTACCTTTGAGCATTACATACATACATAGATTCTCATAAATCTTAAAGCCATGTTTATATTATTGTATATTATTCACATTATTTAAATGATGACAAAAATGAGGCTCATAGACTTTAGAACTAAATGACTAAACCTGGATTCAGAGCAGATATATGATATACAAGAGCCTGTACTTTTCCTGAACACGTGTAATGACTTTCTAAACTCTCCTTTACATATGGTTGCTTTTGAATGTCCTAGTCTTTAACTGTCTGCCTCCCAGAGAAAAAAGGAAAAAATTAAGGGAGAAAAAAATAGGCACCTGATCTTTAAATCCCCTGGAAGCCATTTCAACAGGAAGTGGAGGGTTTTGCAAAAGTGGTGGTACTGGGGGATTGCAATGATATTTTCTCATTTCTGTGTCTGCATCTCCACAATTAGAAGCAGAAATTAGCAACCAGAAAATAGATCTCAATATTTGGAGGACAGGACCCTTATTGCCTACCCTGACACCCACAGGGTGCATGCAAACTGATCCAGATACACATGCACGGCTGCCTGTCATGTGGCTGTGGTATGGGGGATAGGTAACTACTACTAACCTAGGAGCTAAAATTGACCAAAAGTAAATGCAATTTAACATTCAAAATGTATTCCAATGTTGCAACTTTCAATAGGCTCCAGAGTTCCAAAGTAGTTGTATCAGACAGATGCTGCCATTATATTTGTCTCCGTATAGAATCAGATTCCTGGTGCTTCCTACTCTGCTATTTTAACTCTAGAGAATACGCTCTTAACTATTATACTCCTGTAGTTTTATTTTTTTCTCTTCTGGGCAAAATTTGCTAATTGGCTTCTTTATTCATGGAATACATGGGATAAAGAACTAATTGTCTGGACTTCAAAATGAATCAAACTATGAACTGCACCCAAGACTCAAGCTTCTCTGTTAGTCTGGGAAGCAATGTGACTTCCCAGCCCCTGCTCAAGCTTCACTAGTGCCTTGCTGTAATCATTCTTTCCCTCTGGAGTTAAAATAGGTCTCATGAAGCAAATGTCTGAGAAAGTTTACTTTATTTCTGAATTTTCCTAAAAATCTCATTCATGATACTCATTTCCTTTCAACGTTGCAAAAGGGTCTGGGAGAAAAGAAAAAGGGAATGGTCTTTCCTAAATGCAGAGAACCTTTCAGTATAGTCCTGTTGTTTCTATCTCCTTAATATTTCTCTGTCTCTTTCTCATCATAACAACTACTAGTGCAATCCTAAATCAGCCCTTTCTCATCTCTCTCTTTAATTATGTTATTTGTCTCCTAACTGCTTTCCTGCCTCTATCTCTCCCCTTCTAACTTATGTGTTATAATAGCACAAATGTGATCTTTCAAAAAACAAATATTTGATCATGTGACTACTCTACTTAAGAACTACGTTCTTGGGATATGGACATAGATATTCACATGGTGCTGCCTTTGATCACCACGAATTGGGTAAAGCCTGACTCTCCATCACTAGAGACACGGACAGGTAATATACTGAGAGATACAGTCCATAGATGAGCACTTTCCTGAGGTTAAAGGTAGAGAACCTGAGGTATGTGTAGTACCAAGCTTGAGCTTTAGGTGCAGTTCATAGTTTGATTCATTTTGAAAAGTCCAGACAATTAGTTCTTTATCCCATGTATAAAGAAGCCAATGGTAGATTTTAAAAGCTATGTTGAAGAAAAACAGTAAGAAACGAATGATTCTAACAGAAAAATGCCATACGTGTATATATATATATATATATATATATATATATATATATATATATATATATTTAAAGCACATGCCCAATGTTATTATCTATGCAGCATTCTTGAAAAATGTTTAACCTTAATCCAACCGTGAAAAAAATTAAGTATGTGGATTTCTAAAACACAGCTGGTATATTCTCTTCTAAGATTCAATATTATGAAAAACAAAACAAACCCAAAAGCTGGGGATAGTTCTAGATTATAAGCAACTAGAGAAAAGGGTGTGAGCTTTCAACTGCAGTGGATGAGTTTTGAAGAGAATCTGGATCGGAAAACACACACTCACATACACACACCCACACACAAACACGCATACACGCAGCAATAAAAGTCATGCTATAACTGGGGAAGTTAAAATGTGTTTACATACTAGTTAATAATTCTGCATTAGCACTCATATCTTCAGGTGAGATAATGCTATAGAAGGGAGTTAGAATTGGCACCAAAGGATGAAGGAAAAAAATAGAAAAGAAAGGCCCCTTGAACTGACAAACATTAATTATTCCAACACTTTGCACCTTATGTTCAGCTGGAAAACATACAAATAGATAACCAAAACCTCATGGGGCCTTCCGCATGGAATCTAAGCCCCTTAGCATTGTCCATGAATCCTTCAAAATTTAACATCTGTCTATTGCTCCTCCCAAATCTCTCCCACCTTTCTATCCCACATGGGGAGCCAGGCCAAAGTACAGTGATTCTTGCAGGCTGTTTTGATCACTCATGTTTCTGATGCTTTGTTCACGCTTTCTCTGGCAAAAAGGTTCTCTCTTTGTTAAATACCATAATCCCACCCACTTTTCCAGATTCAAGGACTTATTGAAACTTTCCTGCCCTCCACTTTTATCATTTCCTTAAACTCAAACCTACACACACACACACACACACACACACACACACACACACACACACTCACACACACACACACACAACCTCCGCTTTAGACTCCATAGAGTCTCTGTAACTCCATCCTAGACTCTATGACTTTATTGCACTGATGAGTTTGTATGTCTTTCACTCCATTCTAGATGGCAATTTTCTTAAGGTGGAGGCCATATTTTATTCATGATTGTTTTCCTAAAAATGAATATATATGACTGGAAGGTGGATGTTCAATACATATTTGTTAAATAAATGAGTCAAAGGAAGAAGAACACCATGGTCTTACACTGTCAGGCTGTTGACCAGAAAAGTGAATTGTGTGGCAAAGTCACCAAGCTAACAAGTGAGACAGCACTAGCTAAATCCTAGAACAGAGCTTCCTGACACTAAGATTATGTAATCATGCTGCCTTCATTCATTTGCAAACACTTATCCACAGCCCACGATGTGCTTGAAATTGTTCAGAGATCTGGGATAATAAGAGATGAGAAAGAGACAATTACTATGCTCAAATATCTTAAAATTTACTGGAATCAACAAAACATATCACATATTTACAACACTGTTATATCTTCAAGGTAATATCGTCAAGGAAGAAAAAGAGAAAATATTTGAGAAGTTTAGAAAAGAAGTTAGCCGAAATTTAGTCTGAGAGAAAATGTTTGCATAAATCTTGAAAGATACATGGAATTTAGACAGATAGGGAGAAAAGAGAAGGGAAGAAGGAATAGTGAAAATACCACAGAGGCATGACAAAGCGTGGCATAAAGTAAGTGAAGAAGAGGGTGGAGTGAATACCTCTAATTTTTTCCCTTCTCCTTCATTCTCACAGTCATCATTGCCTTAGATTAGGATCTTATGTCTTGTCTGGTTCACTGGTTGCTATTCCTCCATATTGCCTCCATTCCTCACCCCTGATACCCTTTAATTCTTTTCTACTCTACCACATGAATTATCTTTCAGATACAATAACCTTATTAACATTTTTCTTAGGATCCTTCAAAGAGTCAATTTTCCCTTCAGGAAAAAGTTGCATACCTCTGATTATAGAAACTTCCTCATGATGCCCCCACTTCCTGCTGCCTCGCCTCAACTCCTACATATTTCCAACTTAAACCTTGTATGTCAACCATACTGAGCTCTTAAATTTACCTGAACATCCTAAACTTACCCTTCCATCTCTTAGCACATATTATTCCCAAAGACTGGCATGCTCTGCATTCCTTCTCCCTCTCCTTGCATTCCTAACTCATTCTTTTTAAAAACAAATATTTACTGAATACTATGTGTCATACAGAGCACTAGATATAGAGGTACAACTGCAAAGAAGATATCCGTAGTGTTTCTCCTCATAGCACTTGGGTACATTGTCCTTCACAAATATGCCCTTGTCCTCCCAGCTGGAGATTAACAAACTATCCTTTGATCCACCAGTAGTATGTCATGTTTAAAAATATGCACCTGGTTTTTGCTTTATATAAGCTTCATTATAATTATCTACTATTTACTGTTTACTACTGATAGTACTCTGTGATATCCTTGAGGATAAAGACTGTCATTTTCCCTCCATGAATACCAAATTTATTAGTAAAAAACACTAATAATTGATAATAATACTTTTTAGATTCTGTACTTTTTAATCTCTTTTTCAAGTATGTTGAACAAATAAAAGTTTTTGAAGTAAATGAATGAACACACTTTTTATTCATTTATTTATTCAATGATTATTTATGAGTTACAACTACATGCTATTTGTTAATGAATGAGGGTATAAAAGAGAACAAACAGGAAAGTTTCCGTATTTGTGGAACTTACATTTTGCTGGAAACATCTTCGGTTATCTTTGCTAAAATAAATTTAATAAGATCAATCAATCATCTACTCAATATCTATTCCTCTTTTCTCCTGAGAGAAACCTATGTTTTGAGAGTGGCAAATTACCCACATAAATGTACTTTATTATTTCCCTTGAAGACTAGGGTAACAAATGTTATGCAAAAAAAAAAAAAATGTTGAATGAGGTCTTCAAGAAAGCTTTTCGGTGGGGCTGACTATGCCAATCCACATTGCCATTTCCCTTTCACTTTCTCCTCTCTGCCTGGCTGCCTGGGAACCAAAGAAGATGACTTCCACAAGGATGGAAGCCAAGCTCTAAGGTGGGGGGCGGGGGTGGAGAAGGAAGAGGAAGTGAGGCAGAGGCATTGGTAACGTCGCGGAGCCACTGCATTCCTCATGGACTGCTTGCCTCTAGTCTTAAGTGAAAGGGAAGTAAAGTACCTTCCTACCATGTTTAAGATGCTGTTCTTCAGGCTGTAGTACTAGCAATTAAATTCAATTCCTAACATACACAGTAGGCAATACAGAGCTATTAAAATATTTGTGAAGGACTGACAGAGGGTCTGGATGGGAGACAAGAATGATACTTTGTCTGAAAGATAATGTGATTGTCTTAGAGTGGTATGGTAGAAGGTAGAAAAGAAAGCAGGTATAAAGGATATTCCAGATTTTATCTGAGGAAGCACACAAGGGAGGGAGGGATCAAAGGCAAAATAAAGAATGAAGCTAAGGAGGTTAAGAGGAGGTTAAAAACACTGTTGGAAATGAGAATATTGACAGACATCTTATTTGGTAAGGCAGTCTACGGCCATACTACCCTGAACAAACCCAATCCCGTCTGATCTCGGAAGCTAAGCAGGATCGGGCCTGGTTAGTACTTGGATGGGAGAGCACCTAGGAAGACCAGGTACTGTAGGTGTAAAAAATATTAAAAATAGGGATTGTAAGCTGACAAGGTCCTTGCACTCTGTGAGGTCAACCAAGGGTTGCCTCACTTAAGAAAATAAAGTTTTTTTTAAAAAAGCTAGTACTATTGTGACTTTGGTTTGTAGCTGTACTGTCTGTTTTTTATTTGACTTAAGAGACTAATGTAGTAAAAAAAATTATTAGTCTATGTTTTTGGACATACAATGCATAAAGATGTAATTTGGTGACGTCGACACCGTGTTCGGGTCAGAGCTATGAAGGAGGAGAGTTTTTATATGTTTTTAAAGTTAAACTGGTATAGATTCACATACGGGTGTTACAATTTAGGGATGTCAGGTCATTCCAGTGACAAAAAATATTTATAATATATTTTCGGTCTTCAGCTGTGATTTCTGGCTCATAACACCCTGAAGTGTTAAGGAGGAGGAAGAAACTGAAAGAAAAGGGTACTACAGGTAGACAGGATAACAAGTGTAGTATGCTGAATAATGAACACTCAAAAATGTCAAGTCCTAATCCCTGCAGATGTTATCTGCTAAGGAAAAGAGGTCTTTGCAGATGTAATTAAATTAAGAGTCTTGACATGGATAAATTATGGTTCATATAAACAATGAAATGTTACTCAGCCATTTAAAAAGATGAAATCCTACCATTCGCAACGACATGGATGGACCTAGAGATTATGTTGAGTGAAATAAGTCAGGTAGAGAAGGATAAATACCACATGATTTCACTTATCTGCAGAATCTAAGGAACAAAAACAACAAACGAATCAAAAACAGACTCAAATATAGTGGACAATTTAGTGATGGACAGAGCGGAGGGGAGTTTGGGGGTCTAGGAGAATGGGGCAAAGGGTTAAAGAAGTACAAATTAGTAGCTAATGGATGGTCACGGGGATGGGGAGCATGGCAGAGGGAATGCAGTTAGCATTAATATGTTTTCTAGGTGGAGGGCCAAGGTAGGGAGGGAGCATTTGGCGTGATCCTTTTACGAACTATATAGATGTCTAACCAATGTACTGCATTCTTGAAACTAATTAGAATTAATAAATTAATTTTTTAAAAAAGAAAAGCTTCTCTAAATGTGAAAAAAAAAAGACTATGTTGTGCTGGCATAATGACAGATACATAATACATTGGAACAGTATTGAGAATACAGAAATAAACCCCCACATATATGGCCAACTAAATAAACCCCCACATATATGGCCAACCAACCTTTGACAAAGGTGCCAAGACAATCTTAATGGGAGAAAGAATAATTTGTTCAACAAATAGCAATGGGCCAACTGAATAGCTACAGGCAAATAATGAAATTGGATATTTTTCTCACAACATCTACAAAAATCAACTCACAATATATTGAAGACCTAAATTAAGAGTAAAATCTCTTAGAAGGAAACATAAAACATAAAAACATAAAAACTATTAGAAGGAAACATAAGGCTAAATCTTCGTGACTTTGGATTTGGCAAAGGCTTTTAAGATTTGACACCAAAAGCACAAGCAACCAAAAAGAGATAAGTTGGACTTTATCAAAATTGAGAACTTTTGTGCTTCAAAGGATATCGAGAAAGTGAAAAAACAACACATAGAATGGGAGAAAATATTTGTATTCATATGTATGTCTGAAAAGGAACTAGTATCTAGAATACATAAAGGACTCTTACAATTCAATAATAAAAGATAAATATCTAAATTAAGAATTGACTAACTAGGGGGATTGTTTTATAAACTGTATAAATGTCTACCAATGTACGGTATACTCGAAAT
>CM053502.1:114002078-114111669 GCA_028627145.1 Eidolon dupreanum | reverse complement strand
GTTGCTATTTAAACAACTGGAAAACAAAAGAGACCAGATATTATAACTTAATTTATTATAGAAACTTGATAAACCTAAAATAATAGCTAGCCTAAACATCGGTCAAGGCTATAAATCTCACAACTTTTTTCTTATGAAAACAATGTATCTGAAAATTCAACAAATTATCCTTCAATATATATGTTGTGATAATGATACACCTTTAAGCATCTCTCCTTCACAGTGAGCATGGTGTTATATTTCCTCAGTAGGGGGCACTGGCTGGATATGAAAGAAGAAGGAGCTCTCCTGATGTTTCCATCTACTGCTTGGGGGGTCAACCATGTATGTATGAGAGCATCTGGTGGATCTCAGCCCTGGAGTGTGGTTCCAGAATGCGTGCTCCCTCAGTAACACTGAAGCTTGCTCTGGCAATAACCTTTCAGCAGCCCTCTCATTCCAGCACTACAAAGGGTTCTTATCCAAACTGTTGCCCCAGTCCACTTCACTGTAAACACTAACATTCAAAGTGGCACTCATATTTCTGATACAAGCCCACTCACAGCCTGCCTCCCTCAACTCCAGGGGGTTCCTGTGCTCAACCTCTGCTCTTTATATGCCCTGTATATCTTGCCTGTGGTCTGGGAAGATTCTGAACACCCTGCTCCCTACCTGTGTTCCAGGTCACCTTCGGCTTACTCAATAACTGTAGACCAACTCCAGTCTAGCCAAACCAGCAAACTTCTTTGCTCTCCAGTGAGTGGAATCACACTTCCAGCAAGCTCTGAACACCTTTTGAGTTTGTCTTTCTTTGGTACTCTCTCTCATGCCCTGGATAACATATTGAGTTTTCTTATATCTTATGATTACTCTTGGGACATATTTAAATAATTATTTATATTAAACTCACCTCATTTAATCTATTGTGGGGTTTTAATCTCCTGAATAAACCCAGACTGATACATCATAACATATAGCTTTAATCTGTATATCCATGTTAGGAATAAAAATAAAATTGTATGGCAAATTCCAGGCTTTCCAATCAGGCTTCATGGAATTTCTTTTCACTTTTCACTGAAAGGTGGGTCTATTTCTCTTGCTATAAAAAAAGTAATCTGGTCTACAATTTTGCTTTAAAGAGAAAAGAAGTAAGTAAATTGCCAATGTTTAAATAATCATTATTTAATTTTATTTTAATTAAAAATAACGACCTTTTAAATTTTGTATATCACTGTGATATTCAATTGAGTATTAGGTTTGTTCGCCCCCACATCCCTAAACAACTAGAAAATTGGACAAAGTATATGAAAAGATTTTTTTTCAGGCTTTGAACAGCATGCAACACCAAAGTATGATAAGAGTAAGAAAACAAACAATATAGGCCCTATAATAACTCTGATTTTATGCTTTGAGGCATTTTCAGACCTCAGCATATGGAGAGGTGACCCAAGCAGAGAATAGTAGTGTCACGGAATTGAGGGCACAGAGATCAAGTACAGGCAGGCCAAGATGCTAAAATTTATGGACCATAACATATGGAGATATATGCTGAGCAGAAGTTCCAGAAATCTGCCTTTGGGTCACGGTGAATCTATGGTAGATTCTAAGCTGCCTGTATGGTGAATGAAACTCCATCAGAGCAGGCAGAGAGTGACTGGGTACCTCTGAGTTGAGCAGGCCCTAGAGCTTATACAGAGCTACTAGATATACAATTTATAGTGAGCCATGCTGGAGACATGTAGTCACATATTTATAACATTCAATTGAGACAGGAGAATCATACTGTAGTAGAAGGGCTAACCTACTCAAAAGCAAAGACTACTCTAAACTTGCTCTATCAAATCTTAAAAATAAACCTTTATGTGCTAAAGAGAATTTGTCTTAACTTGTGTAAATGAGTTCTCTTGACACCTTTCTGCTTACAGCTGCAACCTTAAAATAAACTGAAAACATTAGTTGTATGCTAATCACTTCAGAGTCACATAATTATTGGTATCAGCCCATAGAAAGTGCAATAGCCTTGAGCCAAATCTAATTTTAAATTTTTAAATGAATAAAGACTAAATTAAACGTATTTCTTTGATGAAACTATTGGATCATTAACTGGATGCTAACAGAAGCCTGTCTTCAGGTATTTTTTTCATTACTGTCCACTTGATGGCATTGGGATTGTATCTGGTACAACATTTTTCTAGCAAAATTAATATAGTTCAGATAATTAAAATATAAACTTAAAACGCAGCTCATATTTTGGTTTTTCTTTTCAAATGCATTAAGGTTAATTGTGTGGTATACTGATGGTGTTGTTTCTCTTTTAAAATGTAATCAGAATAAGATATTAAAATAGACTTGGCAAAATTTATCACCATCAAAACACATGAAGAAACTATCTTCATAACATGCTTTATTAGTTGCTGTGCACAGCAAGTTAGACAGACATAATCTGTCTCTTGGGAATTTACAATCCAAGCCTGACAATACTGATACAGATGTTGCTGAGACAATTCAAGTAAAGAAATTAACAGTAAACAGATAGCATGAATAAGTGAATTTTTTTAAAATTGCTAACAACAAACAACTTTAATTACACAATAATTTATATTCTGACACTTCCAATATTCTTGTCTTTCAAATAACTCATCGGTCTCCCAAGACCTGTGCCTGAAGTTCATATATATAGGCACCAGGGCATAATAGAGACTGATAAATGAAGTTGTGGCTAGATGGATCACAGAAAGAGAAACATGAGAGGTTGGAAATTCCAAGGAAGGACAGGAATTAGTTTGATGTGTCCTAGTGATTAAAACTAGATTAGGGATATAAATTTGCTTTTTGAATCAAAATAGGAGGAAAATTTAAATTTGATATAGATCTCTCATGTCACTCCTGAGTGCCCTATGTTTGAAATAATTCACTAAAATAAAAATAATAAAAACGAAAACATCCATTAATTGAAGGTAAAAAGTAATGAACTGCTCCAGCAGCCTGATAAATAACTACTAGCCTCTGTGCCTGGGATCAGGAAATTTTATGATAATCTTGGAATAAAAGAGGGTCTATTATATTTTATTTGTTCTCCCTAGAAAACAGTCCTCAGATTAAAATAGCAGGAACAAGTGTTTATATATTTTGCATTTTTTATCACACTACATATATTTCCAAAACAAATAATTCCACATGGTTGAATAAACACATCACATAAAGCTAAATATATATATAAACGGGAGGAGCCTTTGGCATGGTACACAAAGTTAAAGGTGACAGAATTGTGATAAAAATGGGGAGCTATTAAATCTGCTTTACCATGCTCTATTTTCTTCATGGAACCCATATTTGATTCTAGAAGAAACAAGATGAAGCTGGGTCAGAAATGCTGTGGAAATGGTCACAGCTGGTTTTTATTCACTTAGATTTAGAGAAAAAGCAAAAAAGCTTATTAGTGACTTTTTTCAGAACAATAAAATAATTCTCTTTAAAATGTATAAAAGATCAGACTTTTAAAAAATATGCTCAGTGCCCTCATTAAAAAAAGTTAGCTTTGGTATATGAAATTAAGATAATGGCATATTTGTTACTTTAGAACATTTAGCAAAAGATACATCCCCTCAGAAACAAAGTCTGGTTAACACTCATTCACATTTGTATATGTTAATTTGGCTCCTTCAGTTTCCTATATTAATCATGGACAATAAATATGAAAAGACACAAAGAAAGAAATAGGCAAAAAAAGTAATGAAGTTTATGAGATATATATATACATATATATACATATATATATATACACACACACACATATATATATATATACATATATATTCTAAAAATTATTACAGAAAAAGTCAGTCTTGGAAAAAGAAAAACATTTTAGTTAACTAAAAAAACCAAGGAGAATTTTTGAAAAAAAAAACTAAATTTTGAGCAATGTGGAGTGCTGGTTTTCTCCACCATGTGAATAACTTTCCTAAAGAGCAGAACTATTAAGACAAATATTTCAAATCACTATTGAGATGTCCACACACAGATGTTTTCTAGGCCAACAGAGTGTGTAAGACTTCAATAATTGTCTCTCATAATTGCTTTTTTCCACCCAGTACTCCATCTTTTGCCTTTGACTTTTAACCTCCTCATATCTCATTAAATCCCCTGCTTCTCATGCTCAATACCCTTCCATTTAAAAGTTGATGTTATCCAAGCTTCTATTTGTAGTCTGCAAATTTTACTACTTGCAGCCCCAGCTTGGGTCATCAGCTAGAGTTAATCTCTCCTCCACCACCTGTACTCCTGGGAGGAAGAAGAGATCATGACAAACGAATACCAGGAAGAAACAGAGAGAAAAAACAGTGGTTATAATTCTGCACTACATATTGCATTTTATGCTCTTTTTTTTTTTTTTCAATCTCTGTTTACCTAAACTTCTAAGTAGAAATACATCTTACACAGAACTGATCCATCTTTTGTCAGTATTCCCCATATACAAGCTTTACATATAAAACACATAATCGCCCTGCCAGTAATTGATTTATGTTCAAAGAGTACTGATGCCCTTCCTGACCTTGAGTTCTCTTTCACTCTTTTTTTTATTAACTTGATATTAGAATGTACTGTGCCCAAATATTAATTCCTTTTTCTGCCTATACCCACTACGGAGAGACAGGGTACAAAGTTTTTTCTTAAATAATCAGCTGGAAGTGGTACCTTTAAAGTTATGCAATTCCTCTCCCACCCCCTGGCCAAGTTTTTTACATGACTACAATCTGCATTGGAGGTCATACTGTAAGAAATGACAGAGGATGCTCTGATTCTTTCTCTTTCCTGATCCTGGTAACAACAGCTACAGCAGTGACACGAAGCTGTGGTAGTGTACTCAAAAGAAGTCCTCTTTTAATTCTTTCTCTTTTTGATCTCAGTTACTTCCTCTATCCAAAGATCTTAGTGCCTGAAGAATGGAGGTTTATTCTTTTTTGGTTATGGAATGTTTTACTGTGCTCTTATCTTGTAATATCACCACTCCTCAAAATAAATAATTTATTGGGATTTTGTAAACACAACTGCGTAATTTTTCTTTTCCCAGATACCATGGAAATGTAATGTAAAATATAAATAACAGAAAATATTATAATCAGTTTTATTTCCTTTATATTTTATTTTCCAAGTTTTCTACTTTCATAATCAGAAAAAAAAAGTTAGCTTAAGACAAAAACATGAGTTTTAAAATCATAATAAAATGAAAAAATGGTTGCAACCAATTTGACAATGTACTCATATTCTCAATAAGCGAAATATTATAACAAATAAATAATATGGGTACCTTATATTAAAAAATGTGCATACAAATGAAGAGTTCATTTAAGAAAGAACAATTATGGAGACATTTACAGCCTCAGTTACAATAAAAGTGCTAATTAAAACCAAATAATATATTTTTTATTTTTCAAAAATAATAAATATTTTAATATTTAATATCCAGTGCTGTGAGGTTGTATTGAATAATACTCAAACAGAAGTACAAGTGGATCACAGGTTTGAGGAGGGAAACATGACAAGCTATCAAGAGGCTTAAAAAAGTTCATAAACATTGATCTAACAGATCAAATCCTAAGTGCTTATTCCAAAGAGGTAATTAGAAAAGCATGTAAGAATGAACCTTGACAAATTATTTACAGTTATAATAAAATGTAACAACTTTCTTGGTTATTAATATATGAATGATTAAATAAAATGTGATAACCTTTTGAGTAATTTATATATACAAAATCTTTTTTTAAAGAACATATAATGCTATGAAAAGTCACAATACAATATAAAAAAATGCGAAAATAAACATTCCTTTATAATATTTATAGAGAGAACAAAAAGACTGAAATGCCAAATGTGGTTTCGTATAGGTGACGGTATAAAATTTTGGAACCTCAGAAATATTTCTATCACAGAAATTTTAAGAAAAAGAAAAACTCTATTAGGATTTTTCAGTACACACCCTGAGGAGATATTGTTCATCTTTGGATGAAAATGAACTAGGAGAAAGCTCCGTAACTCTTCCATAATCTAAGCTGTACAATGTCACATCAAAGACTATTTTATTTGAACTTCAATACAAAAGCACATTCCAATTGGAATTTAATATTTCACCATTTTGAATAATCTAACATTGTTTGTTGTCAGTTCAGTTAGTTAAGGCATGGGGAAAATATGTAAAATGTTTAAAATCAGGTTCTTTAAATCAAACTCTTTAAATCAAAACCCCTACAGTGAAGACCCTGTAAATGCCTTTTTGATCCCTTTAATATAGCTCTGTGATGCGTCTGTGGCCTCGCCATCCAGAATATGTGCAGTGAGGCCCTTAAACATCCTCCAGGCAGGTTACATATTCCCCTTCCCTGGCACTCTTGCTCTGGCCCCTCTCGGAATGTTTGCTTTTCTCTGAATTGATTTCTTGCAACTTTGACAAGTTTTCAGTACAAATTCTACCTTCAACTTGAGGGGTTCCTTGACCATTCTTGTTCACAAGCTTCTTAAACTATGACAGAACCCATTTATTTGATAGTTTCAAAAAAAAATGTCATTTGACAATCTCATTTTTGTTATATAACTTTTATATTAGTGTTAAACTTTGCATGTTCACAAAATTTTCTGTAGAGAGAAAAATTCAGTGAATTTAAATTCTATGTATTCCTTTCATTGCCAAGAGGAGTACAAAGAAAGTGTACGCTGAAAAGAGTAAACAAAGAAAGCGAATGAAGGGGATGACCTTAATTTATTATGTAGCTCTAAGATGTTGTTTTCTTTGGATAAAACCAGATGTGAATCTCAATGACAAGAGGAAAGAGGTTTATCTATTGATGCTGGGTACACAGAATGCTTGTGCTTAAAAGGATAGCTAATTAAATACTATGAATAATATGTAGTAGACATTGTGTTTCTTAATGGATTAAAACTAGTCATATATCCAGAAGTCTTGGCCACAAATGCACTTTTACAAATTGGAAAATAATTTAAAATAACATTTCTTTTATAAGGATAGCTTGTATGAGAAAGAAAAAATAGAGCAGTCACAAGTTGTTATTTGAGATAAGTTGAATTCAACATACACTTTAATTGGCAGACACTATCTTCATTCTTTTTCCCCTTTAGAAATAAACATAAATATTATTTCTATAACTGAATTTTGAAGGGCAAGGAAGTTATTGAGAAATAATTTTATATTGAGAGACAGATGTTTGCCAGTTTAGGGCAGGGATTTTTCATATTTAGTTCACTTTATTTGCTTGTTTATTTTGTTTGCTTATTTTAATTGAAATAGTGTGTAGACATATAAGCATGTATGCAAAAAAAAAAAAAAAAAGACAAAATTGAGGTGACTAAGGGAAAAAAGACAGACCATAAGGAGAAACCATTTGTGATTTTTAAAGTATTTTTTGTAGTTTTTTAATATTTATAATAATAAGACAGATAAAACATGATAAAGAAAAAAATTTATAGTATTGAGAAACAGAAATATAAACTGACCTTACTTCTGCAGGCCTTCCCTTACAACCATAGTTCCACTCAGATTTTGAGTCCAAAGCCATTATGTCCTTGAGAGCCATATCTTGCTAAGAAAGGCTTACTTCTTACCTCTATTTTTCATATAGACCTTGTATAGCTATATGAGGTTTCTTGTTATGTAGCAAAAAAAAATTGAAATAAATACATTAACATTTTATGGGAAACTGTGACTTTCTTCAATAATTTTTGTGTTTCACAGAGAAGGCCTTACTGCATTTTGTGTCATGGCTGCTAACTTTGTGAAAGTCCTATATTTCTCAAACTGGGGTTAGCAAACATATATTCAGGATTTTTAGCCTATATACAATAATTTTTTTAAAATATCAAATTTTTATTTCAACAATAACTTAAAAAAGAAAAATAAATATAAGTAGAGCCTGAAAATAAGCTAGAGTGTTTTACAACCCACTTTCAGTTGGATGTTTCATTTACTATAACACAGATAGCAACCAAAAGAATCTAAAATATATTTCATTTTTTATTGACATGTCTAAATGGCATCAAAACCAATCCAACTTATAATCCAAAATAATGCTCCATGGAAATTATCTCTCCTGTTCTTCTAGCTTTCAATACTGCTTACCCTTTCTTTCTAAATTTTTCTCTCAGCTTCTCTCGCTAAAACTAAACTCATCCTACTAACTCTCCCCTAAGCTCCTTCCTATATGATGGTTCTTTTCTTTCTTCCCCTTTCCTTTCACCCTTTTCTTCCTTTCTTTCCCCCTCCCCCCGACTCAGGTAACTGAATATTCTTTTTCCCCTTTCAGTATCTCTTGATCATACTTCCCAAAACCAAAGATTATTTTAATATGATTAAGAAAACCTTTTAATCTATACAAGAATTGAGGAGAGGTGAAGGAAAATGCTTAGCTGGTGAGTCATACAGAAAGACTCTTTTCTCAAGAAAGAGAAGAAATTGCAGATAATCATATACTAATAATTTCTGTGACTGTTAAATAAGCATATTCTGACCTTGTTTTGGATGGCTAATCAATGTCTATTCTGTATTTGATTATATGGCCACATAAATTAAGAGTATTTGTGTTTAAAATCGCATTTAAAAAATTTTTCCAAACTAGGAACTGAAGCTCCTGAGAGGCCCATGGTAATTTTCTCAACAGCTCTCAAATTTTTACATTTGTGAATGAGCATTCTGAATTGAATGTGGGATGAACTCTCTAAAGTGAGGTTATAATTGGATAGACTTCATAGTATGTTTGAAATGGAAAGCATGTGAGAATAGTAGTAAATGAAAAAATGAAAAATTTCAGGTGTCTTTGGGCAGAAATAAAAGGAAAAGTGCCAAGTGTGTCCTGTGAGAAGAAGGAATAATTTCTATAGCCATCTACGCTGGCCTGTATGGACAAAGAGAAAATGAATATTCATTCTGTTAAGGGAGCCTATTTAATTAACATTCTTTTAATAATATATACCTACTTATCCTTCAATAATATTTATATTAAAAGTATGTAAAGATTTTATTGGAATAAAATGCAAGCAGAAAAGTACACTCACCTTAATTGGCAGCTTGATAAATTGTCACAAAATGAGCACAGTCATGTAAACATAGACAGGTTAAAAAACCAGTGAGACACCACATTCCACACATTAGGATGGCTATAATAAACAAACAAACAAACAGACAGACAAATAAATAACAGATGTTGTCGAGGATGTAGGGAAACTAGAACCCTCATACATTGCTGGTAGGAATGTAAAATGGTACAGTCATTGTAGAAAATAGCTTGCAGTTTCTTCAAAAAGTTAAACATTGAGTTACCACATGATGTAGAATATCTACTCCTACTTCTATATCTCCCCAGAACTGAAAACAGATTTTCAAACAAATACTTGTACACAAGTGTTCATAGCAGCACTATTCACAACAGTCAAAAGGTCAAAAATACTCAATTGTTCATCAAAGGGCCAATGAGTAAATGAATTGAGGTATATACATGAAATGGAATATTAATCGGCCGTAAAAAGGAGTGAAGTACTGATACATGCTATAACACAGATGAATCTCATAAATGTTATATTAAGCGTAAGAAGCCAGACACATACATAGGTTTTATATGATTCCATTTATAGGAAATGTCCAGAATAGGTAACTCCATAGAGACAGAAAGCAGAGCCTGGGGGAAGGGGAGAATATGGAATGGTTGCTTAATTGGGATGGGATTTTCTTTGGAGATGATATATTTGAAACTTGATAGAGGTGGTGGTTTTATATTGTGAATGCACTAAATTTCAATAGATTATACACTTTAAAATGTTTCATTTTATGTTATAGAAATTTCACTTATTTTAAAAGACAGATATTTTTTAAAACTATACTGGGGTCATTTTTAACTTATCGCATTAGAAAAATGCAAACATTTGATAATGTACAAAGGCAACTAAATTGTGAGCAAAGTCACTCTTAAACACTGGTGTTAGAAATGCAAATTAGTACACACTTTGAGGAAGGTAATGTCTTTTAATATAAAAATTTCAATTTTATATAATCACACCATATATAATAAGAAGATAAGGTATAATTCAAATGGTTATATAAAGTATGAGACAGTTATACAATGGTATGCTGCACTAGCTTCATAAAAAGAACAAGGAATTCTGTATAAACTGACATGGAAAATTTCTGAGATATGCTGCTAAGCAAAAAATCAAGTTTATGGTTCATTTCGTGTGAATAAAATGGATTGTATATTAATGTACATTTGTGTAGGCATATAGAATCTTTGGCAGAAAAGAAAACAATAACAAAAATAATTTTACATATAGGTCTTCACTTTTCTCCTTTCCTAATCCCACTAGCCCATTCCAACTTGGATTCTGTTATTCCATAACACATCATTGAATATGATGGTCAAAGACACCTCTAGTCCACCCAAAACCTCACATACTTCTCTGTCTGCATCCTTCAGGAGCTCCATCTCAGCAACTCTTGACTAGATAGAAGCATCTTCTCTCTTAAAACTCTTCCCGTTACTCAGGATTGAGGATATCACACCATTCTGATTCGTTCCTATGCTTCTGATTGCTCCTTTTCAGTTCTGTTTATTGGTTTGTTTTGGTTTTTCCTCTTTGTCGCAACCTATAAATATTGAATGCCTCAAGACTTAGTCTTAAATCCTTGATTCTTTCTGTATAGAATTTTAGTCCCTAAGAAATCTCATCCACCCACATGGATGCTATTTAATTATCATTCATTCCCTGCGGATGTCCTGCATGTTCTTTTTCACAAATTCCAGAATTATATTCCAACCAAGCACGCAACATCTATTTTTTTTATTTAACTTTTTTGTGTGAGAGAACATTTAAGTTATACTCTCTTAGCAAATTTCAATTATACAATACAGTGTCATCTATCATCTACAGTCATCATGTTACACATTAGATTCTCAGCCTTTATTCATCTTATAACTGCAAGTTTGTACCCTTTTACACACTTCTCTTTATTTCTCCCATCCCACCTCCTCTAGGCCCTAACAACCACTTTTCTACTCTCTGTTTTTACTGACATCTACTCTTGGCTATCATATAAATATCTCAAATTAACAGGTCAAAATGGAACCCTTGATTCTTCCCTACGCATTCTTCCCTCAAGCTTTCCCACGTGAGTAAAGGAACTACATTTATCTTGGAGCAGCAGTCAAAAACATTGAAGCCTTCTTCCGCCATAATTCATTCTCAAGTCCTTCCTAATATACCTCCAAAATAGATCTGAGTTCTCCTTTTGCCATTTCCACCCCTCCACCCAATTCACCCTCGTCTCTCCCTCTAGGCAAGCACTAAAGTCCTGTAACTCTTCTCATTACTTTCCCTTTTGCCAGTTCCAAACCACTCTTCACTAAGCAGCCAGAATACTTAAGGAGCATAAATCATATCATACCACCCTCTCACTTAAAAGTTTTAATTAATTGGTTTCTATTTGAATTTAGAATAAAACTCACTTTTCCTCATTATCTTACTAAGCATGACATGATCTGACCATGGTCAGGCTCCCCCTCCGGTGTCCTGTACCTGATAAACTTGTTTACAGCCACACTGGCTTCTTTTATTTCTTGGAAGCATCAATCTTGCCTTGGCTTCTTTCCATTCATTTTAGGATTAGAATATGTATGCTTCTGTTTCTTTGGATGGCTGGCTCCTTCTCCTGCTTCATCTCTCAGCTTCAAGATCTCCTTCTCAGAGATGTTCCTCTCACCATGCTATCTCTGAAATATGTTCTCTCCCTCTCCTATTACTCTGAATATACTGACCCTGCATACTTCATTTATAACAATTTCAAATTTTATATTTGTCTGTCCATTCTTATTTTCTGCTTCCAATATTGAACATTAAGTTCCAAAAATACAAGATTTTTACCTGTCTTTTCCATCATGCCTCTTAGCCACTCCTGAAGAAACACCAATACATAGATGTAGGAGAATGGGAGTCAGAGAAATAGGGGAAAAGTCGGAGTATTCCATGTAACATTATTCCCACTACATATCATTTTCTGATATTTTCAGTTGAAAGAATCATTTATTCTTGATCTAGTACATACCTGGCATTTTGGTAACAGCTGGAGAATTAATAGTAAACAACAGTTTACAGTCTTACGCAGACTACTGATAAGTAAAAAGACATTTTAAATCATGTGCGTTCCAGTAAGGGTGAGTATACATTGATATATGGAGTTTATTTCTTCACTCCCTTGAAACTAGGTGGGCCCTGAATTCGAGACACGGCTCTTAACTGGTCTGGCAGCTGCTGCTCTCTGCCTCCTTTCAGAACTCAGCTACTATGCAGTGAGACACCTAAGCCTCATGGAGAGCCCACATTTATATGTTCTAGTCCACTACCAGCACGTGAGTAAACCATCTTGGATATCCTGGCTGAGCCAAGGACTCAGACCCCAGTCACCATCTACCTGGCTACGACTGCAGAAGACAGCCTAACCAACTCAAAGATATGAAGAAATAACAAGCTGATATTATAAGCCATTGTTTTGAGATAGTTTGCTAAGAAGTAATGGATAACTTCAACACTGACTACTTTTTTTTTTAAATATAGTATTGATAGATTTTGTTTGTTGATATTGTGACAAGAGCAGAAAAAAAAAAGAGTGTAATTATTTAGCTAAGGGCAACAACATTCCTATCAGCTTTATATTGCTTCGTGGAAACTCGGGTTCATTTAATGCTTCTGAAGGCACCTTTCCATACTTCACTCTACCCATATTCTCATATGTGTATTCTCCCAACCTTCTAACCATTCATCCATCCACCGTTGCCTCACCAATTCACTCATTTAATATTATAGAGCTCCTACTTCAAGGCAAGCCCTCTGCTAGACAATAAGAATGCAAAATTGAATGAAACAAGATTTTTGTTCTCAAAGAGAATCTCTGTGATTGGGAAAACTTACCCTTAAAAAACTGCAGATAGGCTGTGAGGATTATAAAAATAGAATATAGCATTTTTGTTTGTTATCTGTTTAGTAATTTTGAAAGCAACTTTCCCCTACATTCTCAGTTCTCAGTAAGACCAAAATCTCAAACACACTTCTTTGTTTTCTACATGTACTGGAAGAAAAACATCTTGACCAATAATAGAAAATATGGGAATCTACTGAGGAAGATGGATTTCTGTGGGGGCTGAGTCTGGAGACAGAAAAGACAGAGTAGTTGAAAAGGAGGGTTTGTGCATCATCCCCTTTAGTCACTGACTTCCAGGAAATAACAGCAGATGCAGGAGAACAGGAGTCAGAGATATAAGGAAACAATTGTCTGATTGCCTTTAGAAACATCAGGTGCCGTATTAACATCAATTATAATTTCTAAGTCTTAACCAACATTTTTTATTCACCTATCTTTATATGTACAGTTTATATCTACATGGTTTCAAATATTAAGGCAGGTGAGTTATTTGACACCATTCTGTCCACTTCATCAATGTATACTGTATAATATAGCTGGTAATAATTTGAGGGCCATTTTCAATTATCTACAGTTTTATTATCCAGGCAATTCTTCATTTCCAATACATATTTAGTATGTGTGTACCTGCTACAGTAACACTGAGAGTAAACTGAAGTGTTTTCACCTGATGATAAATATTTCCACTTTTTATTTTTGGTGTCCCTTCTATCTGCCTAGTCGTTTTTTTACAAGTATGTTTATCTTTGGTAGTCAGACCATGCTGCACGCAATTTACCATAAAAAATTCATGTTTCTCCAGTTTGCTTCAAAAGCACAACCTGATCTGTCAAAACACATTTTTAAATGTCAAAATGCCTTTCCACTAGGGCCTTATTTGGTGCTGCGGTGCTTTATAACCCCATGCTACCGAGGGAAAAAAGGTGAAAAGACACATAGATACTCTCAGCTGCTAAAGGACAACCAGCAATGCACTGACTTTTAGCAGGATAACCATAAACCATCAATGACTTAATAATTCATGTTTGTAAATTACATAAATGCACATTCATACCTTGGGGAAAAACAAGTTTTCAAAAACTGAAATAAAATTAATCACTATGATTTTTAAGTTGTTTAAGATACAGTTAGCAAGATTAGCCCCTTACTGTTAGCACTCTTAATTTTAAGGTGCATGTTAATTAGTAAAAGTTCTCTCTGCAACTAGTTGTGAAGGTACTGAAAGTTTCAGTCTTAATGTGTACTTTCATATGCAACCTAGATTTGGAGTATTAAACAGCAGAATGAGTATCAAAGAAATTGATAAAGAACTGCTGAATCATCACTCTGCAAGCCTTAGTCATTGCATTTTAGTATTTGCCACTCGATTTAATTTATAGTCCAAAATACTTCATCATATGGCTTCTAAGATCACTTATTTCCTGTCCCAGCAAGGCCAGTTAGTTTTGTTCAGGTTCCTAATCTTAAAGGACTTTAACCGTCAACCTTACTGTTTTACAATCTGTTCAGAAGTCTATGTGATAAAGAATGTATAATCCGTACCTTAATTCAACTTCATCATTATAGGAAAAAAATTAATCTTATGAGGAGGCCATCCTCATGGTGAATCCATATACAATTACATGTAATTCATAATCATTATTATGAGCTCATAATCATTATTACATGAATATCTACCTTAATTTTATATACATGTTAAACAAAGTGTTGTGTTATGTGACAAGACACTTTGCTGAGAACTGAGTATACTATAGCTGGAAAGCAATACAGACCTATCGCCTGCTCTCCTGAATCATATATCCCAGTAGGGAAATATGGAGAGAGACACTTAGGGATCTTAGCCTCAACCTGGGACCATAGCAAAAAAGTGACATCGACACTAAGCCATCTATGTTAAGCTTGCAATAGCCTATTTTAACAAGTGACTTAATTTATATGATCTCTTGCCTTGTGAGAAAAAAAAAAATCAAGTCCTAAAATACATATTGAAAAAAAAAAACCATTTGATTGAAACAACAACAACAGCAGCATATAATAAGCATTAAGTCAATAATGGTATATGGAGCTAACATATGCCAGGTCCTTCCCCTCAGCCTCAATCTCTGGTTGCCCCTGGTTCCAAACACAGTGGCCAAGAAGGAGAGAAATATCCTTGAAGGGTCTTGGGGATTGGCTACTGAAGTGCTTCCTAATACGCCGCATCTTCTCAGCTGTGTGCATCATATGCAGTCTTTGTAGAATCCATAGGTAATGATATCATATATGGTATTATATCCAGTCCTTACTATAAATCCTGGATAAATTTTAAAATCTGATACTTATAACTTTACAGAAAAGAAAAACGTATAGCTTTTCCTTTGAATTATTATTATTATTTTTTCCTGTGAGCATAATCATCTTTGATTATTATGTGAATCGTTTTGAGACAGGGAAGATCAAGATGAAAAGTAGGCAAAATCCAGTCTCCATTGGGGGTCTTACTGACAGTTGATATCTCTTCCCCTATCTCTATAATCCTGTATCCCTGACACTAATTAGGGTTGCCTATTCTTTAGAAGATTTAAATTTCATGAGTTTTAGTCCCTATCTTACACTCTAGAAGTCCAACGACTTTCTCAAGATTTCTGTGACACAGAGGCGCTGAAGCCCACTCAGTCTCTTCTGGCTCTGAACTGCCACCTTTGCTGAACTCTTGATTTCACCCAGTTTTCAACTCCTACTGCTGTTTATTTTGTCTTTTACATGTTCATCCAAAATTTTTATACTTGCTTTTTTTCTTTGACTTCCCCAAGATGACTTCATTTGTATTCATTTGAATGTACAGATCTAATGAAAAGTTTTGAAGAGATGAGCTTTAAAAATATTTTTAAATATTGGCTTTAAGATTTTGACCATCTTTCTCTCAAAGTTATGGTTGCCCATTTCTGCCAGGTAGGGTAACAAAGTTTCTGGTGCAAAACATCAACGTCCTTCACATTTATTAAGCAAAACATTTGGCTCCCTCTTCCTGGCTCACTGTTATGTGCTGAAATGAAGGACCATCTACTCTAGACCTCAGTCTACTAGCACAGAAGAGCTGCTAAAAGTTTTTTTTTTTCTTCTTAATCCTTTATTAATCAATCTCTGATATAGAATAGATGAAACTAGTATTCTAAGATGAGTTACAGGGATTGAAGGAAACGGTGGAAATTAAGATGTCAATTTATATGTTAATCAAACGTATGTTCACTTTATGTGTTAATTTATGTTAATAAAATAATAAATTAATTTTCACTAATATGAATTATGCTGTTCTCAAATCAGAGACAGTGGTGACTAAATCTACATTGGGTTTTAAATGATTTTTTACTTTATTACAAAACCTTGCTTTGAATCTAAGTTAGGTACCTCCGTCTCATTTCCACAGAATTCATCAAGGCACAGATTACACTTTATTGTCATTATCTAATTGTCTGTATCTCCCATTAGGCTGAGATTTCTATGAGCAAAAAAAATCCTGTATATTTTTGCACCATCTCTTTTAAAACCTCGCATTGCCTGGAAGTAACTACTCAACAAATATTTGTTACATGAATGAGTGAATAGCATCAGATCCCTGACAATGATAGGACCTGGATTTTTGACATATTCTACATTATAATATAGTAGATATTATAATACATGATCATAATAAAAACTATGAAGAAAACTACAAAAAGGTGCTCCTATCTAAGTTATTCATTCCAGAGCTGAGGATATTGTGGCCAGAAAAAAGAAGTAATTTAGCTTAATCTCACACTGTGAGGACTACAATGGGGCTAGAAAACAGACTCCCTTTCTTTCTGGGTCCATCTTTCTTTTACACTGCAGCTGCGTCTGGGGAGTCAGGCATCTTGCCTCTCTGAACAGTGGATGAAGCTAGTGGACAGCTTTGCAGAGGCAAACATTGATTGTTTTTGCATCTCTTTCCAAGTAGTGTGGGATATGAAACAGCCTCCCCACTACTGGTAGCCTGAGATGTCTTTTCAAGTTATGAAAATAACCTGAGGGAGCACCATTCTTGGCAAAAGCATGAGGACTTTCCAAGGGTCTTTAGGGTTTTCAAAAACTGTCCTTGGACACTGGGAAGCTTTAGTTCCATGAAGGTGATTTAGGCTCTTTCTGGTGGGCATGAAAGGATTAAGATTTAAGAATCATAGGTGAAATTCATTTAAGAATAATAAGAATTAACCACAAAATACTGCTTGCTTGTTTACTTGTTCCACAGATATACCTTCCAGGAAATATTTTCATTGCACATAAAAGATGAGAATTGTTGGAAAATTATTTATAATCCACAAGATTAGAAAAATCTCCTTGAGGATAACCACTAGATATTTAATTTACACTGTGTCTTTCCTATCTCTTAAATTTTGTCTGCCTCCTGTCTTTTTCTTTAGCCTCACTTGCAACCTCTCTTTCATTCAAACCCAGCATGCAAACTACAGATAAGCAGCTGGAGTGTATTATGAGAGAGGTAATGTATCAGAAATTACCTCCATTTAAATTCACCTTCCAGCCATGTGATCTTTCTAGCTGTGTTGACTTTGCTGTTATTCCCCCATTTGAAAAACAGGTAGAACAATAAGTAGAACTAATTGAGTTATTACGTGTAAGACACTTGCCTAGCACATAATAATTGATCAATAACTGTTACCTAAGATTGACATAACCTTATCTGCAATTCCAAAACAAATCTGAACTCTTAAGTAGTTCTTTTGTAAAAAAGCCTGACCTGAGCTGAACTCTTTTGACAGCGGAGCCCAAATTGAATTGATGTGAGACTGTATCTAGTCTCCATTTATTCCACTTGGTACAAATATACATTTGTTTTACTGAAGAAATTAATTAGTTTGATTACAGGGTGCTGTGCCAGACCCCACTGGATATTATAGAGTATATTGTAACTCTATATTGTCTTTCTCAAAACTAAAAAGATCTGAATTCTGAAAGACACTGGGACCCAAGAGTTTTGTGTAAAACAGTTTGGGCTTGGATTAAAATTATTTAAATACATGCTAAACATACCATTGCATCCTTGACATAGTATTTACGTTACTCTCATCCTACTTTTGTCTTACTTATTCAGTGAGACCCAGATCCAATGTGAACAACTCTATAGAACTTCCTTTACTATTCTTAACAGTTGGACTTTTCTCCTTTGTGTTCCTCCACAGTTCTTAACGTTGTACTCCATTCAATTTTCTTTGCTATGTTTTGCGAATTGTATTCTGAGAAAATTAAGCAGCACTTCAGTAAACATAAAATTGCACCCAATGAATATTCTCTGCTCACTATGTTCTTAATAAAAGTAAACATGGAATTTTTAAAAATCTGTTTTAAACTAACACTGAAGTGTTAAATATTTTTAATGGCAAAATTAACTATGTAACTAATAAACTTGCTTTCTTCTTTACGGTTTGAAAAAATAATTATGTTACTATTATGAAATGTGTCTTGATAAGTACATGCATGTAATTTCATAAAAACACCATCACCAATAAAACAGCAGGCTTCCCACCGCCAAAGGAAAAACTATCCCCATTGAGTACTGAACAATCACAGATGTTCCCATGATATACTATTTGACATAGTCATATGAGAATGATTCCAACAAGATATCAGAGGGCATTTTGAAGCTTTATGGATCTAAAAAGTCATTATGCACTATAATCTTTAAGATTCTTTGTCAACGTGTTTTGAGAATTTGTTCTTTTATTGTCTTTTTGCAGCATTCATTTTTCTTATTATAAAAACATGTCTGTTTTAGAAAAATTAGAAAATACCCATAAGCAAAAGAAAATAAAAGTTGCTAATAATCTCGCTATTCAGAAACATTACATATTCATTGTATCATTTGCCTATATATGAATATGTAAATAATGTATGTGTAAGTATGCATGTGTGTGCTTGTATATCATGGACCTCCTGTGTTTTAGTTATAATGAAATGGTTATATTATATTACAAAGGGAGCAGCTATACTATGGAGCCTCTAAATGTAATTAGCTATAGTCTCAGAAAAAAAAGGGATTGGTTGGCTGGGTGAAAAAAAGTGAAGGGATTAAAAAAATACAAATTGGTAGTTATGAAATAGTCACAAGGATGTAAAGTACAGCATAGGGAACACATCCAATAATATTGTAATAACTAAGTATAGTGCCATGTAAGTACTAGATTGAGTTGATCACTTCATAAATTATATATGTGTTAACCCTTACACCTGAAACTAATATAAAATAATATTGAATGTCAACTGTACTTGAAAAATAGAAAATAACATAAATATAAATAAATAAGTTGCAAACATATAAGTATATAACTGCGAGTTGTGATTGTCCAGGAAAGAAATAAACAGAGGATTGAAATATAGAAAAACAGTGACAAGGGATAAAATTGTTAGGGGAGGAATGTCTGAATAGGAAATTTTTAAAAAGCAGTGGGTCTAGAAGACTGGGTAAAGTGGAGAATGAAACAAGATAATGATGGAGAGATTGATAGAGACCAGACCATAGAGCATCTTGCTGTCCTTTGTAGGGATATCAATTTACTTTTCGGAACAATGAGAAAACGGAGAGCTTGCTGAAGAGAGACTGATGTGATCTGGCTAAATCTGGGTTATTCAACCTCAGCACTATTGACAAATTGTCTCAGATAAGTCTTTGTTTTAAAAGGTTGTCCTTTGTATTGTAAGAAGTTTAGTAGCAACTCTGACCTCTATCCAACAGCTGCCAGTAATATCTCCCTCTGCCCTCACATATGACAACTGAAAATGTCCCTAGATATTGTCAAACATCTCTGTGAGTTAAAATCAAAACAGTTCTGCTTAAAAATAACTAGTTTAAATGATTAAAAATTATTCAAGCTACTAAGTGAAAGATAGATTCATTTTTTCTCTTGTGAGAGCATACCTCCTGATCACAAAAGACATCCATCTTGTCACCATGAGGGAAATCAGCCTTAAAATGACACTAGTCAGTGGATTTTAAAGCTGCAAGATGCATCAATGAGCTGCTGAACCAACTGACCTGAATCTGGCACACGAGAAAGCAAGTCAAAGTGCAACATCAAAGACCAGTAAATTTCTGTGTGGAAGTAGCTAGTGGTCCATGTAGGGAGAGTAGTATCTTGGACTATGAAGAAATGTCTTGCAGTTGTGACCATGGAGAAGTTGTAATGGCCAACATTCTTTTTGAAGCCAAAATAGACATGACTTGAATTTATACCTCAGTCGAGCTAGCATCCCATTCCTCTGCTCCATTTCCCAGCAAAACTTCTCACAGAAGTTGTCCATTTTCCAGATAAAGAAAAAACTATATATAGTTTGTGTGTTATCCTGGTATGTTACCAAGGTTACTGTATAAATCAGGTGGCACAAAATGGACTGTTCAATAAATGCTGGACAGATGGCATTCTAAATAATTTTTAAAAAACAGATTTCCTATGTCACACCTTAAAAAACAAAATCTAGATTAATAAAAGACATTAATTTGTAAAACAAGACTTTTAAAACTATGAAAAATAGTTTAGAAGAACTCTTCTATAATATTGGGATAGAAAGAGATATTAAAAAATCATATAAAAGGTAATCTCATAAAAGAAAAAAATAATTGAAATGTATGACTAAAAAGACAAGAATTTTGCTGTCTCATGCAAGATTCCATAAACCAAGTATAAAGATGCAATCTTAAAAAATATTTTTATAATACATATAACAGATACAGGATTTACATATAGAATATATAATCTCTTCAGATTTAAAAGACAAAGACAGGCCAATTGAGATACATGTTAAATAATTCTAAATAGAGGTATCACTAATCATCCCCCCCAAATATGAGCAGCTCTCTAACTTCACTATTAATTAAGGAAAACACAAGTCAAACAGTCAACTTTATTCAAAAAATATATTCGGAAATTATATTATACTCACAAAAGTAATCCTGACAATCCCCGGTTTTGTTAAGCATGTGGGAATCAAGAATGCTTATAATTTCTAGTGAGAACAAATTAGAATAACTAATTTGCAGAGTGATTTATAAATATCTGGTAATAGTTAAAATATGTCGATTCTAAAAACATCAAGCAATTTGGTTTTTTGGCATATGTGCACCTTAGAGAAATTCTGTGCAAAGGTATCATGAGACATTGCAATATTATTTACAACAAAAACAAAATTTCAATATTCACCCAATGTAAAGGTCTATAGCAGTTAAAATATCTGAACTATCTCCATATATGAACAGACTAGAACCAAAAAATATAATGTTGGTTATTCTAACTAATATTCTATTGACCATTCTGTGCATTTTTGGGTACTCATTAATATGCATTTCTGTTAGATACTCACAGAAGGTATTATATGTTTTGCTTTAGTAGATTATATTACTAGATTTAGTAGATGATAATGGTTTCCAAGGTTTTCAAAATGGTTATGCCAATTTACACACTGTCCAGTAGCGGAAAAACTAGAAATAACATAAATATCATCACCAATAAAATGTATCAATAAATTGTAGTATATTCATAAAATGAAATGCTATTGAGCAATGAAAGTGAAAAAAACTACTGCTTCACACACATAATGCTGAGTGAAAGAAGCCTGAACATAAAGAGTTTATATTTTATGATTCCATTTATTTAAAGCTAAAACAATAACAAATATAATATATAGCAATAGAAGTCAGAATAGTGATTATTTAGAGAAGTTATGACTGGATGTGGACTCCATAAAGCTTTCCTGTACCAATAATGTCCCCTACCGCACATGATCTGCCCGAGGGTTCCAAGGATTTACTCAGTTGCAGCAAAATTTGACCAAGTTCACACTTAATATCTGTGCACTTTATATACATGTTAATTTAATAAAAATTTTAAAATTATAATATTATTTTAAAAAGTAAAGTACATAATACATAATTGATAGAATAGACCAACATATATGTAAAAGTTCAAAAGCTAACAAAACGGAACTACGTTTTATGACTCTAAAACATAGAGAGCCATAAAACGTAGTTCTGCTTTGTTAACTTTTGATATATATATATATATATATATATACACACACACACACACACACACACACACTCACACATATATATGTGTGTGTGTATATATATATATATATATAGAGAGAGAGAGAGAGAGAGAGAGAGAGAAAGATTTTTTATATATATATATATGTATACACATATATACATATAAAAAATTAGATTTAGTAAATTATATTGGCTTCAATGGTTTTCAAAGTGGTTATGCCAATATACATACTCACCAGTAGTGGAAAACTACAAATATATATATATATATATATATATATATATATATATATATGTATAATTTTTAAATTTTTTTCTCCCCTAGGGAGGGAAGTCAGAGCATGAGCCTGGGAATTTGAAAATAAAGGCCTTCATTTATCTGTAGGGACAATGATAACATCTATTTTACAGGAATGCTGTGAGAATGAATGAATTAACAAATATAAAACATGTAAAGCATGTTCGGGCACAAAGTGGGCACTAACTGATATATACCATCATTCTTGGTTCTGTCATGGAAGGGTAGTATTTCAGCAATAAGTATGATTAGGTCTTTGATGATAGAACTTTGGAATTGTCATTTACTTTGTCACCACATGACTGAGTCCAGTGAATTGACAGTTTCTACTCTCTTCATATACATACTTAATGTGTATGTTCTCTGTGTAAATGTGTATGTATACATATGTATTCTCCATATATATGTGTATATATTCTCTACACTGTATCGGTTGTTTCAGATGTGAATATAATTAAAGAAATGTGCCTATAATCAGTAACCTCAAAATGTAATGAAAAATGCTTTAAGTTAAAGTTTAAAGTTTAACCATTCTGAGCAACATCATTACCCCTTCTCCATAGAAAAATTCTGTTATAGTGGAAGATTTAAATGTTCAACTTTATTTATTATTTCATAAGTCATGAGTGAGATAATCAGCATTGAGAACAAGTTTAGGTTAGTTACAGTGCATATATAAATGTTACTGAACTGCTTATTTACCAATGTGTTTAATTGATATGTTTACTCAAAGCATGGTGTGGTATGTTTTTTTAGCCATAGAAGTAAAAAGATGAAACAAAAGAAAAGAGGCACATGGTAAAAAGATATAACATGTATGATTGGCATCCCAGAAAGAGGAGAGAAAATAAATATGGCATAATTAAAGAGATGTGGCAAAGAATTTCCCAAAACTAATCAAAGACATTAACCTACAGATCTGACACACCTATTCTGCATATACCAGAATAAAAGTTCAAAAAGTTAAAGACAAAGACAAAATTATAAAAGTCACCAGAAAAAAAAAATATTACAGGCTATGAGAAATAACTTATAAGAAGTAACTTATGAGAAGTAACTTCTATATAAACAATGGAAACCAAAGACAGTAGAATAACATAGTCCTGATGCTGAAAGAAAATGACTATCAAAATAAAATATCATACTAGTGAAAATACATTTCAATAAATAAAGTGAAATATAGATATTTTCTGTCCAAAAACCCAGAAAAAAATATATACCTAGCAGACACTGCACTAAGAAAAATATTATAAAAAAGGATATTCTTCATCTAGAAGAAAACATAAAAGTCATGGTAGGTTGAAGATGCAGGAGAGAATGAACAGAAATAAAACCAGTAAATCTGTGATGACATAAAAATAAATACTGATCAGATAAAATATTAATAATAATGTATAATAGCACATTAATCATAAATAGCAGTATATTCATAAATAATATTGAAAATCATAAGAAATCATAAAAGTAGTAAATAGAACTAAAACATTTTAAGATTTTAGTTTTGGCTAGAAAGAAAGTATGACAATTAACAGGAGATTTTAATTTACTAAGGATATGCACCACAGAAAAGCCCAGAAGAAGATAGCTTCACTGCTGTATTCTACCAAACATTTAAAAAAAAATTAGTGCCAATCCTTCTCAAACTATTCCCAAAGTTTAAGAGTAGGGAATACCCCCATACTCATTTTGCAAGGCCAGACAAGAACATTATAAGAAAAGACAACTGTAGGCAGATATTCTTGATGAATATAGATATAAAAACTCAACAAAATTCTAGCAAAACAAATTTAACAGCAAATTAAAAGGATCATGCACCATGATAAAGTGGAATGTATTTTAGGAATAGAAGAATGGTTCATACACAAATCAATACATGTGATAAACCACATTAACAGAATGAAGGATTTAAATCATGTAATCATCTCAGTAGATGCAGAAAAAGCATTTCGTGAATTGAACAAACTTTCATGATGAACATGTGAACAAACTAGGTTTAGAAGTAAACTACCTAAACATAATAAAAGGACATATGAAATGTCCACAGCTAACATCATACTCAATAGTAAAACACTGAAAGCTTTTCTGCTAACATCAGGCATGCCCACCCTCATTATTACTATTCAACATGGTACTGAAGTTCTAGATAGAGAAATAAGACAAGAAAAAGTAATAAAAGATATACAAACCTAAAAGAAAGAAAAAAAATTATCTCTGTTCACAGGTGATATAATCTTATATGTAGAAAACCCTAAAGATTCCACACACACATTTAAGAAAATTGTAAGATCTAATAAGTGAATTCTACCAAACAGCAGGATAGAAAGTTAATGCACAAAAATTAGTTATGTTTCTATACACTAATAATAAAAAATCTGAAAGAAAAATAGAAAATCTGCATAGAATCAAAAAGAATAAAACACTTAGGAATAAACCTAACAATAGTAGTGAAAGAGCTGTAAACTGAAAACTAAAAAACATTGCTGAAAGGAACTAAAGGAGACACAAATATATGGTAAGGCATCTAGTGTTCACAAATCGGAAGACTTTATATTGTTAAAATGTCCACATAACCCAAAGCGATCTACAGACAAAATGCAATTTTTATCAAAATCTCAATGGAATTTGTTGTAGAAATACAAAAACAATTCTAAAATTAATATGGAACCATAAGACAGACAAAAACAATCTTGAGAAAGATGAACAAAGAAGCATTACATTTCCTGGATTCAAAACATATTACAAAGCTACAGTAATCAAAACTGTTTGATACTAGCATAAAGACAGACAGAAAATCAATAGACTAAAATAGAAAGCCTTGAAATAAACCCATGCATCTATGGTCAAATTATTTTTAACAAGAGTACCAAGTCTATACAATGAGGAAATGATATTTTCCTCAACAAACGATGTTAGGAAAACTGGATAATCATATGCGAAAGAAGGAATTTGGATGCTTATTTTACATCATACACAAAAATAAACTCAGTATGGACTAAGAATTAAATGTAATACCTGAAACTGTTACACTTCTAGAAGAAAACTTTGGGGAAAGCATTATATCATTGGTCTTGGCAATGATTTTCTAGATATGACACCAAAAGCACAGGCAATAAAAGCAAACATAGACAAATAAAAACTTCTGTATATTAAAACAAAATCAACACAGTAAAAGGCAGCCTACAGAAAGGTAGAAAATATTTGCAAATTATATGTTTGATAAAGGGTTAATATCAAAAATATATAAGGAGTTTCTACAACTCAACAAAATATAAACAAATAGCCTGATTAAAAAATGGGCAGAAGATTTGAATAGAAATTTCTCTAAAAAAGACATACAAATAGCCAACAGGTATAAGAAAAGATGCTCGAAATCACTAGTGATGAGGGAAATGAAAAATCAAAACCATAATGAGATATCACTTCAAATCAGTTGGGATGGCTACATTAAAAAAACAGCAAATGTTCAACAGAATGCGGAGAAACTGGAATCCTTCTGCAGTGTTGGAGAGAAAATAAAATGGTGCAGCTTCTGTGGAAAACAGTTGGGAGGCTTCTCAAAAAATTAAAAATAGAACTACCATAATATCCAACAATCTCACTTCTGGGTATTGTATCAAAAGAATTAAAATAAGGATCTCAAAGAGATATCTGTTCTCCCATGTCATTATTCATAACAGACAAGTTATAGAAACAATCTAAACATCCATGAGCAGATAGATAAAGAAAATATGACAAATACACACAATGCAATATTTTTAAGTCACATAAAAAACCCTCATCTTGTCATATGCTACAACTTGGATGAAACTTAAGGATGTTAAGTGAAATAAGTCAATCAAAAATAAGCTAAAGACTGTGTAATTCCATTATTTGAGGCATTGAAAGTGGTTAAATTCACAGAAGCAAAAAATAGACTGTTTGCCAGGGGCTGGTGGTGGGAGAATGGAGAGTTGCTATGCAATGGGAATATAGTTTCAGTCATTCAAAATGAAAAAGTTTTAGAGAGCTACATTACATACATATGCAAGTAAAGAAGATATACGGATGGCGAAAAGGTACATTAAAAGATGCTCAACAGCACTAATCATCAAGGAAACACAAATCAAAATTACAGTAAGATATCACTTCACACCTGTTAGAATGGTTATTATCGAAGAGAAAAAATAACAAGTATTGGTGAATATGTGGAGAAAAAGGATTCTTGTACACTGTTGCAGGAAATGTAAATTTGTGCAGCCATTATAGAAAACAGTATGACGTTTCCTAAAAAAAACTTAAAAATAGAATAACTGTATGATCCAGTATTTATACTTCTGGGTATGTATTTGAAGAAAACAAAAAACACTAACTTAAAATGATATATGCACCTTGCATTCATCGCAGCATTATTTACAACACCCAAGATACAGAAACAGCCCAGTGTCCATCAGTGGATGAATGGATTAAAAAAATGGACATTGTGTTTATATATATCACATTTTTCTGCACTCAGCCATGAAAAGAAAAAAAATCTTGCTCTTTGTGATAACATGAACGGACCCTAGGTGAAATAAGTCAGAGAAAGACAAATACCGCATGATTTCACCTACATGTGTAAAAAATAAAAACAAAAACAAAAAAACAAGTTTATAGATACAAAGAACAGACTGGTGGTTTCTTGAAGTGGGGGGTGGACTGGGGTGTGTGGAGAGAAGGAACGAAATGAATAAAGGGAGTCAAAAGGTACAAACTTTCTGATATAAAATTAAATAAATCATGGGAATGTAATATATAGCAGAGGGATTACAGTATTAGTTAATACTGTATTGCATATTTGAAAATTGCTAAGAGTAAATCTTAAAAGTCTCATCACAAGAAAAACAAATATAACTATGGTGGTGGATGTTAGCTAAACCTACTGTGATCAATTTTGCAATACATGCAAATTTCAAATCATGTTCAACTGAAACTATGTTATACATCAGTTATTTATATCTCAATAAAAACAACAGTGTGAATGTAGTTAACAATACTGTACTCTTACAAATTTTTTAATAGGATAGATTTTATTTTATGTGTTTCTTTTACCATGAAAAAGGAAAAGAAGGAAGAAAAGAAGAAAAGAAGGAAGAGAGGGAGGAAAGAAGAAAGGAAGAGAGAGAGAAGTTTGCAAACTAATGGCCTTATTATTTATCTCAAGAAGTTTAATAAAAATACAAATTAAGTATCAAAGAGAAGAAAATAATAAAGTACAAAAGATAAAGAATAGAAAACAAAACAAATATACAGTAGAGAATCAATACAGCAAAGGACACTTCTTTGAAAGGTAAAAAATGGTAAAATTATTGTTTTCTTTTTAAGAAAAGAATATGTACATATAATATCAATGTTAGAAATTAAAAAGAAAATATCACTAAAGAAACTGCAGATGTTAAAATGATCACAAGATTATATTATAAACAACTTTACCCTAATAAATTTGAACAAAATTAAATAATATGTATACTTATTAGGAAAACACACTAGAACTGATATATGAAGCTAGAAAAATCTAACTTGTCCTTTAATTTTCTTAGTAATTTAAAACTTTGAAGAAATCTTCAATTTCTTTCTACCATGGAAACTCCAGGTCCAAGTGGCCTCAGTAATAACACTACCATATAGAAAATACCACCATTTACTAATAGTAAATTATTTAGGAAAGAAATAACCCAGTATTGGAAGAATTATTCCAAATGTAGAAAAATGAGAACATTATCAATTTTTTATGAGGAAAAGATAATCTTGATTCCAATACATGAAAAGACATATAAGAAATAAAAACTGAACTAATCTCATTCATGATCATAGATGAAATATCCTAAACAAAATATTTGCAAATTCAACACTATACAAGACAATTATATGAGAAAGTTGAAAACTCTTCCTCCCAAAATGTAGTGTTGGTTTAACATTAAAACATATCAATGAATGTATTTCACCACATTAATATTGGAGAAAAAATATGATCCCTGAATACATGCATAAAAAGAATTTTCTAAAATGCAACAGTTGTAACTATTTTGAAACTTATAGATTAGTAAGATATGGGACATTTTATTCTAATACAAAAATTTCTACACAAATCTAACATTTTGAAATTTTCTTTGAACATTGGGAACAAGGAATGAATCACCATTTCCTATGTAATGTTTCATTATCTTTCCTAGTTGCAGTAAGAAAAAAAAAGTAAAGTTTGAAAAAATATAAAACTCTTATCACATCTTTCTGTATTAGAAAGTCCAATGGAATCTACAGATAAACTATTAAAATAATACTAATAATTCGAACTGTTAAAAGGTCAACAGAAGCATATTAAAATTTTGATTTTTTTTTTTTGAGCAAACAAGATTTGAATACCACTGCGCCAAACAAAAGTGGTGAGAGCACTCCACCAACAGAAACTAAGATTTTTTAGGGAAGACATTGAAGGAAAGCATAGAAATTATTTGATTGGCTATAACTTAAGCAGTTGCCTTATTTGGGAAAGCCTAATTGACGGTGTGTGATTGATTGTTCTTAAGTGCATTTGACTCGAGCTTAGGTTTTGGTTTGTCTACTGAGACTACCAAGGCATTAGACCCATCCCAGTCCAACAGCTTCCTTTTCAACTACTTCAACAGAATAATTTTAAGAATTAATGGTAGATATAAAGTCACAATAAAACATAAATGTTTTCTACATTTCAGCAATATTTAGAAATAATAGTTTAAAAAATATTTTTAAAATAACATACAAATTGTGCATTTAAAAATGCCAGAAAATTGAGCATAACTCTACATAAAAGAAAATTAACCTTTTCTGACAGAAATTAAAGAACACACATAAATGGTATCATATGCCATATTTTATAGATTTGATGTCTCAATATTATAAAGATGTTACAGTAATCTCATTTGAAATCTGGACAATTTTTTTTCATTTTATTTTCTTTGACTTTTTCCCTAGAACTTGGCATATTGATTCTGAAGTTTATATGAAAATATATACAATAATTCAAAAATTGAAACTGTCTTTAAGAACATCAAGTAGAATACTCCCTCTATCATATACCAACACTTGTAGTAATTAAGTATATCTATGTGCTCAAGGATAAGCAGCATCCAGTAAGCAAAAATCCAATAAGAACAGCCATATCTATATAAGGATTCATAATTTAAAGCAAAGGCTGCCAACAGAGCCATGTAGAAAACACAGGGACAATCTTTTCAAAATATCATGCCTGAACACTAGGACATCCATATAGAAGAAAATTACTTTGAACCCTACTTCATATCATGACACAAAAATAAACTCCTGGTACCACACAGAACTAAATGAGAGACATAAAATAATAAAAACTTTAGAAAACAGTGTAAGCAGATATGTTTCTTACTGCTAATAAAGTTGAGGAGCACATAACTCATGTAGTTTCTTGAAGATCAGTTTAAGATTTAATTTTCACACTCCACTTTTGAGCAGACTGAGTGTATTATTGCTTTAGCAGGTCACTGGAAAGAATTTCCTGAACTGTGATATCGACATACCCTTTGCAAACATCCTAAAAGAAAAGTTGAATCCTTCCCTTTGAGCTGTTCGAACTATCTTTTCCTACTTTATTATTTTTTCAATTAAATAAATTTATATTTTAAACTAGAAATAATCTGGTTCGAGTGATTATTATACCTCCATATTATTATGAATATTATTGACAAGCTGAAAATAACAATATAAATGAGGTATGATATATGAACGAAGTTGCAAATGCATATTCAACCATCATACTTGTTGCACGATTTTATTCATGCTGTTCTGTATAGTCTTCTCAAATTAATCAGTGTGATCTATTTATAAAACAGCACATTTAGCTCATACAAAGAAGCAATGGTTTTTCAATGGAGTATAGAAAGACTGTTTTAACAGAGGTGACCAAACATGACATAAAAATGCTTCTTAATTATTTAAGTATATAAAAACAACTTGAACTTAAAATTGAGCCTATCCATAAAAATACTTGATACTTAAAGAACACATGGTTCATTGATCATTTTCTTTTCCAATGTGATATATATATATACACAATAAAAATAACCCATAAAATAACAGCTATGTCATTCGCTATGCAAATTTAAGTATCACTCCCTCAAATATAGAAAACTAAGCCCCTCAAATTAGTAATTTGACCAAGTCATGTTTCTCACACAGTATGTTTGTCACACAGCATTATACAAATAATACTTCAAAATATAGATTATATATGATATAAACTAAATATATACCTAAATCTTTGTATATTTAGTATATAAGTACATAAATGTTTCCTTCTGTGAAAAATAAAAATTTAATTTATTTAAAAATCAAAATGATTTTTCTATTTATAATTTCTTATCCAAATGCAAACTTTCTTTTAAACAATAATTGTTATACTTACATGTCACAGAAGAATAATTCTACAAAATTAAAAATATTTTATTCTGATTACAGTTATTAAACATACATTTATTTGGTAAATGTTCTCTACTAGTAAGAATATTTCCTAATTGTGTCTGCACAATACAGTGTGGGAGGTCATTTTTTGAGGATGGTGTCACTGCAGGAATCTGTTTATAGAATAAAACTAAGCTGATTACTATTTCATTAACCTAAACTTATAATTTTGTTTTCAATAAATGCTAGTTTTATCTCTTTTGCTTCAATTGTTTAAATGCTGAAATAAAGTTTTTACTTCATGTGCATTGCTTAGAATCTCTATAGTTACAGGAAGTTATATTTATCAATATATTTCCAGTAGTGTGCCTAGCTGAGAGCATGCTTGTAGCTAACATATCTATGAGTTACTTCCTTTCTGTCAGAAAATAGCAACTCCTTGTATTGCCCTTCAGTGGCTAAAGTGGGGGCAGCTTGTGTCATAGAAGAGTGACACCATGATACAATATTTAAGGTTCTATCTCTATGTATTTTTTAATCCCACATTTCATTTGTTTACTCTTATTCTGTAAGTGACTAGAACAGTTAACTAACCTCTGACCTCAGCTATTCTAGTCATTTTCCCGGGGGAGAATTTAAGTTTTTTCTGATCTTGACACTATGAAGCATTTCTAATAATTTAAAAAAAGGATGAGGAAAGTATCGTTAAAGATGTAATATGGGAAAGACCAAATGTCAAACTAAATAATGATAATTTGATTACTTAATATTTCTATAAATATTCCATTAAGATCTCTTAATTAAACGTCCACCGATACTCTTTGTTTAAAACAAAGGGCAGCCAACAACATTTAGAGAAACAAAGTATTACAGAGTGGAAATTTTCATCTGACCTTGGTATACAAAAACGCCTTCTGGACTTTTCCATCTTGATTTATAAGGTCTATGTTTAGAAATCTGGCTGTGGAATGACATTGCAAAATAGCACACTAAAAAACACATAGTCAGTGCTTAGGCAACTCACACTGGCTCATATCTAGGACAAGTGCTTAAGTATTCTTTTTTTTTCTTAATTCAAAGTCGTTATTCCAGCTTGAAAGTACTCTTTAGTCTCCATAGTAATCCTTTGACTGTACAATAATAACGTGATCCTAAATATCTTCGTATTTGTTCTGAAATAAAAGATACTACTGTCTGTCTTATTACTTGAACACTTGGAAAGAAAAGATGAAAATGGTCCAGAATAATTCCATGACTTATAACTAAAGGATGGAAGTTTTTCAACAAAAATTCCTGTTTCTCACCTGTCAGAGCTCTGGAAAAAGAAGAAATCTGGGAACGAGTTCTCATAAATATCGCAGCCCCTGTTCTCAAAATAGTTCAATATCCAAAGAAAGATTTAGATAACACATGTACTTAATATACAAATATAATTTACATATATACACATGCTTTATATTCATTCGTATATTTATCCATATATATGATATACATACCTTATATTCAGAAAATGTAACCATGGAACATGAACACTATGTAACCACAGCATATAAAATATTTTACAATTATATTGAGGACTAGGCAGAATGAACAAAGGTGAAGAAGTCTACTAAGATAAATTGAGATAAATAGGGAGGTAAAGCATTATTTTGTGAACTCTTTCTAAGATCAAGATACTGATATCTGCTATACCTAATAAAAACAAGTGCCTTGTGTATTTGTGTTAAACTTAAAAGTTACTTGAAGTCAGAGTTATGCATAATAGATATCTTAAATTATAAAAAGACTAGATTGTCTTCAGTGAATGATGAAGAGAAAACCAAGTGACAGCAATCAGGGAGTAGCAAGATGGTGAACTATAATGGTGTTAGCCTCAAAATATCAGTAGACTTTTATTACAAAAGGAAAATAAAGTAATAGTTTTCAAGAAAAGGAGCTTACAAAGAGGCAATCGACCAAAGCTATTACTTGAAAATATTTTATTTTGAGAATGCAGACTTTTCACGAGAAGGTAGAAGGGGTATTTGCAAAAGAGGCTGAGGATACAGTGCTGATCACCTAGCCACAATTCTGGAAACACAATGGAAAGATTTGGGTAGCACCAGAGGAATGCACAGATCAGAGCTACACAAAGGTAAGAGTTCCACTGATAACAGGTGACTGTGGAACCTCAGAAATCTCCCAGTGCCTAAGTTAAATGTGCATGGAGCATTATGGGGTTTGTTCTCATAGTTTCTTAGAGGAGAATGGGTGCCAATTCTAATGCTGGCATAAAGTGGCATTGGCAAGATGACTTTCTAGAAGCCCTTCTCTCAAACAGTATAGTATGTCTGGCAATAACTGATGGCTTCAAAAGGAAAGAGAACAAGAGATGAGTCAGCAAATGAACTGATGGTTGCAGATGGATAAGTTTATGAGGAGCATGATAATAAAGACAGTACTGCTAACAAATAAACCTGAAACCTCTAGAGACTCCAAATAGTTAAGTGTGATTTAAGTGAAAAGTAGTAGCTTCTGAGAGAGATGAGAGAGAGGGAAAGAGAGACAGAAGTACCTAAACCATGAAAGGCCTTGTTCTATTAAGGTGATTTTTCTGAGTGGTCTAAAAGCCACCAATATCTAAAACACCTTGAATACTTGTTAAATTTTCACATATTCAAATTCCTCTCCAGTCCTAATAAATAAGACTCTGAGCAACAGGGCCTGAGAATCAGGCCCTTAAGAAGGATACAAGAGATACAAAAGCCAAAGCTTGAATAACACTGCTTTAGTACTTAATTTTGTAGGCAAAAGGAAAAATATGAAAAGTATTCAGGAGAGGAATATCACCATCATTGTCATTGTTGTCATCATTATTATATCTAGTGTCCTATATAGTATACATAAAAATTATCACTGATTTAATGTACTTTATAAGTTTTGAACTAACATAAAATTTAGGCACAGATGTTTTACTTTGATAACTTTTTGCTTTTACCAGCTATTTCAATTAACTCACCTATCCTGAATATGTCAGGTAAGAGGGCTTCTAATATATCTAAAAATATTAACAGTGGCTGGCTGTGAAGTTGTTATTATTAGTGATCTCTTTTTTTCTTTCATTATATGTTTGGTGCTTTCTCAATTTTCTTAAGAAGTTATTTTATTTAATAATCAAAATAAATAATTTATATACAATAAAAATTTAAAAAGAGGCAAAATGTCATCAATCTAACACAAACAAAGAAATGCTAAAGTAGCAATATCCAAATTAGGCTGAGATATTAAAAAATAAAAACTATTAAATGAGAAAGAAAAGTTATTTCACAGAGATAAAACTAAAATCTGCATCTTTTATGGGCCATCAAATCACATTATATAAAGAAAAAAATAGAAAGTTACAGAAATACATTCGTTGTAGGTAATGCTTTAATATGATTCTCTTTAGAGATTACAAAAATAAAAAATTTAAATGAGAGAAAATTTAATTATATGTAAGAATTTATATAACAAACTCTGTACTGTATAAATAGAGATTATCTATTCTCTTAGGCCACCAGGATATTAAAATTTCTTTGCTAACTCTCTCATTTAAAGTCTTGGCAGAAAACAAATTGCACACAAAAAGTGGCTAATTTGAGATGAGTTTTAAAAAGAAACTATTTACAAAGAAGAAGTCAAAGTGTAGGGAAACCACAAGGGATAGTGCAACATCCAGAAGGTAATTCTAGATTTCTAAGAGTGAAGAGAGGAATCTGTAAAACCCTGAGCTAAATAGATAGTTGTATGGAGAGATGAACTCCAAAAAAGCCATAACCTTCAGAAAAGGGAAGAAGCTGAGGGAATAAATACTTAAGTCACCCTCTGTTCTCTCTCTGTCTCATCGAGGGACTCACTCCTTGCCTCTTAGTGGCTGAAGACAATTAGTATCCAGTGGACATGGGAGTCCACTGATTCAGACCACACTGTCACCCTGGGCCACAAACAGGGTAGAGAAATGTGGAGATATAATCTATCAGGTCAAATAAAAGATATCCAGGACCATCACAGAGGAAACTCCAATGTAAGAATAAAATGGATAAGACTTCTTTTCTGGTCATAATTCAGTTTACTCAAAATTTAGCTAAAATATTAAAGTTAGATCAAACCACTATGTTGCTCTTTCCTAATGTATTCACATGGGCTAATCATATAAAAAACTCCTCTTACTAGAACCATAAAGAAAAGAAATCCATTAATTTTGATATACTGAGGAAAAAAGGCTTAACACATATGCAACACTAGAGACAATGTCTTGACTGACCTCTCTAAACTCAGTTTACTTGGTCAGAAATAGAAAGCTGAGGGATCAAGCCATCATGGAACCCCAAGACCATGTTCTAAGTAATTTTTAGAGTTTTCCTCAACTTCCATCTGCACAAAGTAGGACCTGATAAACTGCTCTTTCTCAAAGGATGGCAAATTATGTCTCAAAGGCCAAATCAGTCTACCACTTGTTGCTGAAAAAAACAAAAAACAAAATAAAAAAAAAACCTCACAAAATTTTATTGACCACAGTCGTGCTCATCCACTTATATTTTAACCTATGGCCTATGGCTTCTTTCACACTACAATGGCACAGCTGAGTAGCTACAATAGAAACCACACGACTGGCAAACTGAAAATATTTACTATCTGGTCCTTTACTGAAAAGTCTAGCGACTCCTTCTCTGTTCCATCTATATTCATTACATCTACAATAGGGTATATTTTCCATTGACATATTTACTTTTATAGCTTACCAATTAGACATAGAAGCTAAATTTTATTAGCTAAATTACTTTATCTTGCTTAATTGGACAAAACTCAGAAGTATTAAAATATTACTAGAATGAGTATTTCGTGATTAGTACAAAGAATTTTCCCTTTTATCATACTGCTTATAAACAAATTTGAAAGATGTTCTCTGTTCATGAACAAGTTAAAATTTGTTCTTTCCTCTAAATAGGAGATTATTATGAATCTAAATATGAGATCATCACAAACAGAATTGTATTTTCTATAATAGGAGTTAAAATATCAATTATTTGCATAGGGTGAGAGAAGATGGTCAGGTATAAAATCAATAGGTGCCGAATTTCTAGAGTTAGAACCAACTTCAAACCTACATAGTTATATTGCATTTTAAAGACTGTTCAGACATAACAAAATTCCTGAATAAAAGACATCTACAGACAGAATGCAGCCCTAATGTCGCATGTTCAAGACACCCATCACAACAGAATAATTTAAATATGTAATAATAAAAGTTCACACAAGTAAGCTAAATTACTTAAAAAAATAAACTTTTCCTATGGAATGCTAGGTCAAAAGGTAAATAAAATAATAGCAGATAATTCATAAAATTATGAAAATAATGCCATTTACAAAAATGTTATAAAATCAAGTTTCCACATAAATATAAAATTATTGTATATGTTATTAAACAAAAACCATTTAAAATAAATTGTTATAAAAGAATAGAAAATAAAAGTTAAATGAATCTAGAAAAAGCAAATGAAAAGAAAGGACACAGAAATTAGTGAGATTGGTCTATGGTTTTGAAAATCAGAATGGTCATTATAAAGAATGAGAAAATTATTATATTTACAGATGATATTTGTTTTCTGAGGACACAAGAGAAATATTTGCAAAAAAAATCTGTTAGAAAAATCAATACAATTAGCTGCCTAGTTACAAAGCAAATATTTACAAATTAAAATTTCTTAAGAATTAGAAAATTTCAGGAAATCTAATGGGAATAAAATATTGTCTTTTAAAATTCTACCAAGTTATTTAAAATAATTTTTTACCACCTTGACAAGAAATATTAAAATACACATAAATAACTCTAAAATCTTTACTGAGAGCTCTTAAAAGAAGACATATAAAGTAGGGAACAGATGCTTATTTTCTTTCTTTTTCTTATTTTCTTAAAAATCAAAACATGATATTGTAAAATTTCTTTCCAATAAATATTTATAAATATTTAAGGCACTTGCAAGTAACATCTCCATAGATTTAAAAAAATTTTTTTAAGTTCATCATGATGGAATAAACAGGAGCAAATAGTTTTTTTCTCCTGAAACTGGAGAGTGAAACAATTTCTGTAGAATATTAAAATGTAATTTAAAGATAAACTAATTAGGTTTCTGGTTATAGGTATTAGATTAAACACATGCATTTTCTTTTGCTCTTTCCTGAACCCTGTGAAGTAGCAGTAAAAAGTGTTTTGTTTTCTTCAGTCACAAAAAGAATGAAGATTCTTGGAGAGGAGGTGATAGAAACAAAACCTGGGAAGCTTAAAAAGAGAAGATGTATGGTAAATGACAGCATAATACAGAAAACTGAATACTATTTGGGCAGGGAAGTGAGTCCATTTGCACTATAGAACCTCCTGAAGCCTGAAAAATGGATAGTATTACATACCTCTGGAAGTAGGGATGAAAGTGGACAAACAAAAGGATTAGTTAAAAGTGCAATTAAAAATAAATTAGGCCCCTAAATCACCTCTATGATTCCACAAAGAGGGTTCCCTCTTACTCATCTCTTTTATAATAGACTAAGGATTTTCTCTGGTGAAGATAACAGAATTCTGGCCTAGGAACCACTAGTACAGTTGAGGGTGTGAGTCCAGCCCTTTCTAAAAACAGGGGCCCCAGTGAACCTTTACTCATTGAATTATTGACACATCTAGTATGCTCTCCCCACTCGGCTCCCAGAATGTTGGCATTTTATACTCTGCAGATAGCTGAGTGAAAAAATTCTTTTCTGGGGGATCTGACTATCCCGAGAAAAAAGTTCTAAAGATATACTGAGGCCAAAGTGCCCTTTTCCAAACTAAGTTACATGAGAGAATTAAGCCCTAATGTGTTAGGGCTTCCATCACACAAAAAAATTAACCTATCTCCTCTGAATCTAGAATAATACTAGCTAAATAACTCCCTCAGGAAAAATGAGAAAATAGTCATTCAGATAATATTCTGCAGCACTTATCTCTCCCAGAACCCTGCTGAAAAAGGCCAGGCCAATTATAAAGTCAAAAGTCTACAAAATCCATCACGCATGGAAGATATTAGATATTAATCAGCTTCTTTGTGTTCTTCTCTTATGTATGAAAAAATAGGCAAGGAGAATATCTGAGGAAATACTTTAACATAAAAAATAAAAGCCACAACAAGCAAACAAGCAAACAAAAAAGGAGGGGGGTGGACAGAAAAAGACTAAGCAAAATTTCTAAAATATTTTATTCTTGAAACAACAAGGTGCATTGATAAATGAATATATAAGTAAAAAGGACTTCAGAAATCATAAATGTGTTAGTTGAAATGAAATAAACTTAATAAAATGAAAGATAAAATTAATATAATCTCCTAAGAAGCAGATTAATAATAGCAAAATGAATGTCTACAGCCATACCACCCTGAACAAGCCCTACCCCGTCTGATTTCAGAAGCTAAGCAGGGTCAGGCCTGATTAGTACTTGGATGGGAGACCATCTAGGAAGACCAAGTGCTGTAGGCATAAAAAATAAATTAAAAAAATAAGGAATTGTAAGCTGACAAGGTCCTTGGAATCTGTGAGGTCAACCAAGGGTTGCCTCACCTAAAAAAAGAAAAAAGAAAAAAGAAAAATGAAGAAAAGTAGTGAAAAGATTTTTAAAAAAGAATATGTTCAGTCTAGAAGTTACAACATGTGAATTAGAGTTCTAGAAAGAGAAAATTAGAAAAGGGAATCATCGAAAAAATTTCCCAGAAGTAGAATCATAAATTTCATTTTGAAATAACTCAATGAGCATTCAACACAATGGGAAAAATAGACTTATGCTAAAGGTACATTCTCGTAAAGTTTTTAAATTAAGGGGATGTAGAAGAAAAATAACAAGTACCACTACAAAAGATAACAAATCTGAATGTCAAGAGCAACATTAGAAGCTTAACCACAATATGGTATCAGCTTTAGAATTCTACAGGGATAATTTATCTCCAGTCTAGAATTCTATCCCCAGCCAAACTAATATAAATATGTCAGAGCAAAATAGAAAATACTTTCATATATAAATTATCTTTCAAATGCAGCCTTCTCAAGAAGAAACAGAAATTAAACCAAGAAAGAGGAAGTCATGGGATTCGGAAAACAGGAGAACAAATACACAAGAAAGAGGCAAAGAAAATGGATAATGGTGAAGGCAAATTCTAAGATGATAGCCTTGTAGCAGTCTTAGGAAGCAGCTAATCCTGATCAAAGCAGGTATCTGTTATAGGAATACAATGCAATCTTATTGTGCTACATGGTTCTGGAAATTCATTTACATAGTCAAACATATCTAAAAAATAAAAATAAACTGACCAGTCTTGTGATATGACTACTTCGGGAGCACTGGAAGACAGTATTTTTGCATATGATAGGGTGGTAGAGAGAATGATAGCATTTATTTTCAAGAGTGCAAAGCAATAGATATTGAAACATCATGAAGCAGCCATATAAGCACATGGTTACATGGTTTAGAAATAAAGAAGTAAATATCAATATGTGTGTGTGTGTGTGTGTGTGTGTGTGTGTGTGTGTGTGTGTGTGGGAGAGGGAGAGAGAGAGAGAGAGAGAGAGAGAGAGAGAGAGAGAGAGAGAGAGAGTGTGGAAGAGTGGCCAAGGCTTTCCCTTGCACCTAGATGCATTATACTGCTCCTAATTCTATGCGTTCTAGTGTCTTCTGCCAGAGTTTGGACTGATGGAGTTATTCTCGATTGTCCAATCCTTTTATACTTTGATCTACTCAATTTTCAGCTCTTGCTCAATTGTCACTTCATCAGAAAAGTTTTCTGAACATTCAAAAATTCCAAACTAGTTCAGATTAACCTATTTTGTCTAGCATGGCATTGTAAACTCTTTGTAAAATGCACCATAGTTCCAATTGTACTTTACACTGTGAGATCCAGGAGTTAGGGGACCACATTAGTTTTGTAATTCACTGTACTCTTGGTGCCTAGCAAGAGCACTGACTGCAGCAAAGTGAATTCTTTGTGAATTAAGTATTTATGGAATAACTGAATTAAATACTACAACTAATTAGTTAAGCGGCACAAAAACTGAAATGATTGGCCAACTGTAAATACTATTAAATTTAAAATATAAAATCACATATTTGCAAAAAAGTTCAGTCATACATTAAAGATTTAATTTACCGTAATTTAGCAACATTTTTTCTGAAGTGCATTTGTTAAGACGATGTATCTAATTAACATGACACATAAAAAGATGATATCTTCAATATCATAGTGTGTAGAAATAGTTCCCATTACTAAAGAAATTACATTTTTTCAAACAGAAATATAATAACTAAGATATCGAGTCATTCTACTTGCTTATAAAACACTAATTATTCCCTTTAATGTAAGGAAGAAGAAAAACGTGGTTATTTTTTCAACCATCATTTAACATTGTTCTTTGTGTTGTAGACTACAATTGAAAAACTAAAGTAAAAGACAAAAACCACTTTTTGTCATTTTAGTAGGGTCATAATTTTTTAGTACTTGTCTACAGGAACCAGTTGGAAAAATACAATGAAAAAGTGGGAAAAGATCCTACTAATAATAACGAAAACAAATATAAAGAAGCTAGGAGTAAACTCACATAAATGAGTAGACAGAGAGATACTGGAGGAAAACCAGTAGTGAGGCATCATTATATCAAAAAGAAAAGAATGTTTTAATAAGAAGAGAATTTAGAAAAGTGTCAAAGCTAGAGTTCTAGTAAAATGTTGACTTAAATATAAATATTGGCCATCAAAATGAAAAAGTCATTGGACCCTTAGTGAAACTCCTATTTGAAGAAAACCCACAAAATTTTACTGAAGAACATATAATACTTAGCCAATAAGAAAGTATGCTCTATTTCATGATAATATTTTTAATTATCTAAGATCAACATTTTAAATTGGTACAATCTCATTCAGCATCATAACTGTTTTAAAAACTCAGTAATAAAGGCATAGTTTTTTTTTTCAACATGTTCATGTCTATCTCTATTAGTCCAAATTCTAACATTATCCTTAATGGAGAAACACCAGAAGATTTTCTAATTAAATGAAGGAAAAGAAAAGAATACTGCTATTGTCTGACATGTTACTGGAAATAAAATGAAAGAAATTAAAGCTATAAAAATTGAATGAGAGATAAAATTATCACTATTTGCTGATAATGTGACAGACTATGAGAGAATTCAGTAAGGTAGCAAGACATAAAATTAATACACAGAGATCAATGTCATTTATATATTCATAATCTAATGTGAAAAAAGACTCAATTTCTAAGTGACAAAAAATATAAATTACCAAAAAAGAAACTTAATTATAATTATGAAGAAAATTTTTATATACTTATAAAGGACACAGGCGAAGACTTGAACAAGTGGAAATACATAATACGCTCTTATCTGAAAATTCAAAAATCAACATTATGTTTCTAATTTTTTAAAGAAGAGGATTTCTTTGAAAGTGGACAACTGATAACAAAATAGGTATTAAAAAATAACCAAAAAGAAGAGTCAGAAAAGTCACTGAAAAAAAAGGGGGGGGGCAAGAGACACACTACCAGATGTTCAAATGCATTATAAAACCTCAGTAGTAAAACAGTGGAAAATGTACATGAATAGACAGACTAATGGAACTAGTGGTAGAAAAGGCCAGAAACAAACTCTAATATGAGCTGAAATTCAATATATGATGAAGGTGTCATATCAAATCAGTGGGAAAATGGGGTTGGGGCAATTTCATAACTAATTAGACAAAAAAAGTCAGATCTATATCTCATCATACAGCAGGATAATGTCGAAAGAATCAAGAATTTATATTTTAAAATAAAATAATAAAAATATAAGAGGAAAAGATAGTCTTGCTAGGCCTCAAACTTCAAAAGCCATAAAAAAAAGATTGCAATACTTTAACCGCACTATTTTTAATCTGGAAAAAAAAAAAGCCAAGTTCAAAAGACAAATAACAAATTGGGGGGAAATATTTCTAGTTTATATCACAAAGGATTTGTTTCTTCCTTATTTATAAAAGCTCCTAGAAAAAAATGGCCATAGACTACAAATAACTAATTGCTAAAAAAAAAAAAAATACAATAGCACTTAAACATAGAAAAAGATGTTTAGTATCACTCATATAAGAAAAATGTAAACGTAATGCTATTTTTCACTCAGAGTAGCAAAAATCCAGAAATTAGATAATACACAATATAGATAATGTAGGGAGAAAACCCATACTCACATATATTGCTAGGAATAGTATAAGTTTGACCCCATACAAAAGACAATTTTGTAAGATCTATCAAAATTATAAATGCGTGTTTTTTTGACCCAACAATTCTATTTCTGATGTTATTCTACTGATACAGTTATTCTTGCGCTAATTTGGGTATATACACATTTACTCACCCTAGTATTTATTATTTGTAATGGCAAAAGATCGGCAAAACATGAAAGTCCATCAATAGGGAATTTGTTATATACAGTATGGTGTGTCCACAAAATGCAATGAATTTATAAAAAAGGAATAAGGATGTTGCCCATATACTAAAATGAAGATATCCCCACGGTATATTAAGTGATAAAAGTGTATTGTTAAGGAGAACTTTTTGTTTTCACAAGAAGGAAATTAAGAATCTATAATTGCTTTAACATGCATAAAGAAACTCTGAAAGGATATATATGAAACAAATGTTAGTGTTTACTGGTTTATGAAAGGTGGGTGGCATGGGAACCAGGGAGATGGCAAACGGAAAGAGGAAGTATTTTCATTGTAAAACTTTTAATATTTTGTGGCTTTTGAACACCACAAATGTTAAAAACATTTATTCTCATATTGGTAGTGATATTGAAATTTACTAGAAAGAATGAATTATTAGGAATAGACAAAATTGTGAAAAAAGGTGCCTTTCCCTACTGGATATTAAAATGCACTCTAAAAACGCAGCTGAGTTAAAAATGAAACTGTTATATTAGCCTGATATAAGTAGTTTGGCAATGACAAAGAACATAGAAACAAACCTATATATGTGCAAGATATAGTATATGAGAAATATGATAAATGTCTGGAGAAAGAATAGATTATTCGATAAATGGTAATGCAGTCAACAGGCAATAATTAAAAAAAATAAATTCAGATCCTTACCTCGTATCATGTTGTAAATGCATTCTAAGAGAACCAAAGAGAAAAATAAGACACTTTTAATAATGGACTTAGTACTAAGAGAATTTTTTATATTGGTTATGAAGGTATTATATTTGAAATCCGTGTCCAAAAACCACTTAAAATGTTCTGTGAACAGGCCAAATTAGAACTCCCTCAGAGAAGAACCCTTTCAGAACTATCTCAGTCTCAATGGCCCATAAAAAAGAAGTTATTTCAAATCAGTTCTTCACAGTTAAATAGAAACTTCTGATGCTTATGCTGCAACCTATTTTCCTCACTAAAAGTTCACAGCTGTTCTCTGTTTGTTTGAACTATCCAGTGATAGTTTTGATTATTCTTTTTAGGTTTCATCCTACAGCAGGCACCTAAGTGGTTCTTGTAATTGGCCCATTTTTTAGGTTGTTCTGCTGATATCTGGGTATTTTCCCATAAGGGCTCTTGATTTGCACCGGAACTCTAAACCTAGATTCTCAGTGTGAAATTGTCTCTCTTTAACTCTCTTTCTTCAGTTAGTTTTCTGCATGAATTTATATTTTACTGCTAACTGCACTGCCTCTAAGACTAACACTTTACTTCGTAAGTTGGACAAATGACCACAAAATTAAAACTTTTATCTTAAAATTTCTTTGCCCTTTTTTTCTCTGCTCTCCTTAACTATCAAGGACTTTATTCATTAACCTTCACATCTCTCAATATTCTTGAAAGAGAAACATTTGCAAACAAATAAGGTATCTGGATATACCAGAAGTATTTCTCCTACTTTTCTTGTTTGTTTTTTGTTTGTTTTTACATTTAACTGGTTGGTTGATTTGCTTGTTTGTTTTAATAAAATAGAGCTAGGGAGTATAGGTGGAGTCAAAATACATCTGAGTTCAATTCTCATATTTGCCTGTTCTATGTGAAATCACAGACATATTTCTTAAACTTGTTGAGATTCAGATTCCTCACCTAAAATCCAGGGATATGATTGCTGTGAGGATTAAGTAATATGATTTCACTCTAACACTAGGTATGTTGATGCTAAGAATAAATTTTTGTTATTTATTTTACCTTCTATATACCTAAAAATTCTGGCGATTATGAATACTGATACTGTTTTCTCTGAAAGGATGAGGTATAAAGTGAATCAGTGGCCTTAGCAATCTAACGGCCTCTGTGCAAACACCTGTCTATTGTTATACAGTTCTTGTTATCATCCTTCTGATGTATGCCACATAAATTTATTCTAGGCCCTAAGAAAGTAATATTTTTCCCAAGCTGTGATTCCACGGGGATACTTTCAGACAGGGAAGCTGAGTTCTTTGGAACTATCCTTCCATGCCAGAAACCGCAAAGGCCACTTTACAGCTGCACACAGAGATATCTACTCCTGCACAGGGTAAGACATCATCTCTGTGGAGTCAACCTGAGGTGATAGGTTAGAGAGTTAGTCAGGAAGATTAGGGAATGAATCATGAGTAACAATGGCATTCTACCATTGAACTCTGGTTCAGACACCCACCCAGAGGCCCTGAGTGGGACAGCCAAGTGCACAGAGCAGCACTGCAGGGCTCCCATTGAAAACAGTAACTGATGCATTGCTCCACAGGAAGGGATTTGCTTTAGGAGACCAAACCAGGTGAGAACAAGCTTCTCTTATGAGTAGTAACTAATAAGCAAGGCCCTTAGAGCTGGACCTGGATGTCTTTGATAAAGTAGAGTCAGTATAGATATACTGATATTCTTCCTCAGATTTAGGTTATGAGAGCTAGATAGGGCTATATACAGATCTGAGATACTACAGAAAATAGGAGAGAATTTCTTTAAGGAAAATAATACAGTTTATCTTCTAAATACAATTTTTCTGTATCTTCTCCTGCAAGGCTCCATAGCCAGAGGTACCAAGAAAAAACTGATAGAGTTGAAGGATAGGGAGAGAAATTGCCCTTCTTGACGTCTCATCTGTGTCAGTGAGATACTATCTTGAAGCATTTTATGGAACAAAACCAAGAGTAATATCAAAGGATATCCATGTGGCTTAGCAAAGTGATAGACTCTTAGAGATTTTACTTTTTTCCTGAGGTAAAATCATATCTGACTGAAGTCTTTAGAAAATCTACTTGAAGAAATACAAAAAGATACATTAAAGGCAGAGAACACAAGGTCTATCACCTCCTTGGGCTCAACTTTTTAAACAAATTTTGTATAATAAATAAACAAATTTAGATTTATAGAAAACTTACAAAGATAGTATAGAGTTCCAATATACCCTGCACATAGTTTCAACTACTGTTAACATCTCACTTTGCTACAGAACATTTGTCACAGTTCACAAACCAAAAATACTACATTATTATTCACTAAATTCCATATTTTCATTAGTTGTACCTAGTGTTCTTATTCTGTTCCAGGATTTCACCCAGAACACCACATTACATTCAGTCATCATGACTTCTTAGGGTTTTCTTGACTGTGACAGTTTCTCAGATTATTGGTTTTGCTGAGCTTGAGAGTTTTGTGGCACCTCAGATGGATTTTGTCTGATGTTTCTCTAATAATTAGACTGAGGTTCTAAGTTTTTTGTAGAAAGAAAAAAAGAGAACTGCCCCTTCTCATCATACTACATCGAGTGCTCACTATTCACAGAACTTATCGCTGATTGTTAACCTTCATTACCTGGCTAAAGCAACATTTGTCAGGTTTCTCCACTGTGAATTTGTCCTTCTTTTCCATATTGTACTTTGGAAGCAATCACTAAGTATAACCCACATATAAATTATTTGGAATTTTTTTATACAAGAGATTTGTCTCTTCTATTTTTATTATTGCATCATTTGTTTGTATTACTATGGATTCATGAATATTTACTTTGGGTTATAATTCAATATTACCTTTCTGTTATTGCTCAAGTTGATCTAGGTTTAGTCATTAGGAGCTCTTTCAGTTGGCTCCTATGTTCCTTTGACAAACACTCATCATTTTGTTCTCAGAGCTCATAGCTACTTTCTGGACTACAATATGCCCCACAGTCACCTTGTATATTCTTATTCCCTGGCCCAGCAGAAAGCTTGGTTTTTAGCCTACCATATTATTCTAAGATTTACATAATACATTTTCATATACAGAATTAAACATGAGTTCAGAGAAACTATGTCTTTGCAGACTAGTTCTCACTAAATCTAGTCAAAGTAAAACAATGCCCTTCAGTATATTCAACAAATTAGAACATTATATCCAATACATTTTACTAATTTTCCATTTACATGGGATATGTCTGGGAGACATCTTCAAATTCTCCTGACCTGGTGGGGAAAAATGATACTATTCGAGGTCCCTGGAATATCCAGAAATATTTTTACAAAAAAAAAAAAAAAAAAAAAAAGGCAAAGAAAAATAAAGACCACACACAAACAAAAAGAAAGAGGAAAAAAATAAAGACAACACGCACAAAAAAGAAAAAGTTAGCCAACAAAATGGGTGAAGCCGTAATATAAAAAATGTTCAGAGAGGCTGAGAAAATCTAGGTGGTGTGGGGAAGGGTAAAGCTAGGTATGGGGTCAGAGGATCTATAGATATAAAAGCAAAGGGTAAAATCAGCAACAGATTTCTGGAATAGAAGTTGTCTGCTGTGGCAATCTTACAACTTTTGTAAAGTAATAATGTCAACTAGAGAGCATTAATTTTAGAGGTCAATTTTTAAATCTTGGATTTTACTACTATAAAAGACAAACTTTCTTAGTGCCCTTACATAAACTGTATATCCAAAGTTTTAGCACTTGACTAATAAAAATTTTGCTGCACAAGTATTTCCTAACTACCTATTTCTGTGGTGGGGCCCATTTTAGGTACTGTGAATATAGTAGTGAAAGAAACAAAATACCTGCATTTGGGAAACTTACATTCTAATGGAGAGAGATAAGCAAAATAATAGCAATGCTGATGATGATAATGATGATAATAAAAAAGAAGAAAAAGAAGTAGTTTGGTAGTGGTTATAAATACTAAAAAAACAAAAACAAAAACAAAACAGAGAAATGAAAATAAAGTGATGGAAGGGAGGATGAAAGTTCTATTTTAAATATAGTGGACAGAGAATACCTCTCTGACAAGGATTGGAACAGAAATCTCAGGAAGTGATAAAGTAAGATATATGGATAAGTAGGATAAAAGCATTATAGGCAGAGAAAAATCAAATAAAAAAGCTGCGTAGTAGGCAGTTTGACTTGTTAAGGAATACCAAGACGACCAGAAAGGCAAGGAGGTCACAGAAGTAGCAGAGAAGGGAGGAGTAGAATCTGTCATGTCTTACAGGACCTAGTAGAAATGGCAAGGTTTTGGAAGATTTTAAAAATAGAAATGACATGATCTGACATATTTTTAAAAGCTCATATGGCTGTTCTATGTAGATTAGACTGTGGGGTGGAGGGGAGGGATGGCTTTCAAGAATGTTTTTAAAATGTAGGTTTTATTATGATTTGTGTATGATAGGGCTGACAGATCAGGAGACTGACATTGAAAAGATAGATTGTTACAGTTTTCAAGAGGAAGGGGACTGGCATGACATGTAGGGAACATGCAGGAGAAGCACTGGGGTTGGTCAGGAGGAGAGGAAGCTAAAGAAAAATATGGGTAAGAGCCTTGATTGCTGTTTCTGTAGGGAGGGCAAGTGATAAAGTAAGATATATGGATAAGTAGGATAAAAGCATTAGTAGGGAGTGCAAGCTACGCAGGCTTAGGGTTGGCTTGTTTGAATAATTTCAGCAGGTCCGATAGGGGCTGACTCTAGTTGTCTGGTAGCTGGCCCTAGGGTGATTAGGGCAGAAAGGTAGTAGTCTGGAGTGTCAGAGCTCTATAAAGAAAGCAGTTGTGGGGAAAGGGGCCTGGATTTCTTGGTTTGCATATGAAAAACAGCACTTCCAGGCAATGCTATCCCTACCTCTAGAAATTGGCTAGCCCTGGGAAGAGAAATCTCTCTAGAGTCAGCAAAGTTTCCAAAGTAAAAACATTATAAATATGTGATTAATAGACAATGGAAGCAGAGGAAATATTTAGGAGGCTATTCAATAACCCAAGCACATGATTTCAGTGATTTAGGCGTAATACGTGAGAGAAAGAGGAAGTCAACAATGACTCCAAGATTTTGAGTCCAATTTACTGGAAGAATGAAGTTTCCATTGGCTATGATGGAGAAGACTACAAGAAGAATGAAATCAAGAGTTTAGTTTTAAACTTGTTAATTTTATGAATCCCAGTAGATAATTAGATATCAGCTAGGCAACTGGATAGATGAATCTGGAGTGCAGGAGATTGTCTTGGCTGGAGACACAAATTAGAGTCACTAGCATACAGATTGCATCTAAAACTATAAAAAATAATTCAGAACTCAATTTGTTATTGATAGACAAGAGGTCCAAGGACAAAGTCATGGGTTACTCGAATATATGCACCTCAGGAACATAAAAAGAATCCAGAAAACAAACAAACAAAAAACAAAAAATCTAAAGGAGCTGCCAAACAGAAAGGAAGAATACAAAGAGTAGCTCTCATTGCTGGAGGATCTAAACCTCCAGGATCTAAACCTTGGTTTTCCTACCTATTTTGGCTTTCTGTAGTCTTCTACTAACTTTACTACTAGATGTTGTAGTATTGGAAGATACCCAAAGAATTCTCTGAGATCTAGACATATTTTCCTTCCTCATTGCATAGTAACAATCAAAATAATTTATAATAAAATATCTAACAGCCTTTTTTGACTTTAGAGTCCCAACTGTTACTGTGGTATTTGAATTCCCAGTTCAGCAAGACAATTGTTGTTACTTGATCTTTAAACCAGCAGGGTTCAGGGTCAAGAGAAGAGGAAGCAAAAAATTTTGCAAATGTGTCATCAGGTATAAAATGGAAAAACGCACTAACTTTTTTATATTTTCTGAGTACCATATATTTGCTACATGTTCAAAGTATATGTTGAATACTGTGGGGCACCACTCTAATCTTGTAATTTATTATCTCCAAGTTAATGCTATAACTGAGTGTTCAATCATCTATTTCTCTACATTATGAAACCAGCTGCTTCTAAATACATTTAAACTTAGTAATTCTCCTGAGAGCCAATTTGCTACCTCACTTCAGTTACTGTAAAATAAATTCCTTGATCAGAAGCAATAATATGTGGGGTACATGACACTGAATAAGTCATTCAGTAAAGCCACAAGATGTTGTTCCCTATAGAAGTATGATGGGCAAAGAAAGCAAATTAATATTCAATATAAATATTGATCAGAGTGAGGGAAAATTATCCTCCCCCCAACACACCCATGATAGAAGAAATCCAATATAATCAGCCACTACCAGGTAGCTGACTAATCTCTTCATCTTCTATATTGGTAGCTCAGCTTTGTCCTCTCCCATTGGCAGGTGGGTCCACAGCAGAGACAGTAGCCAGATAAACTTTGCACAGAGGACCATGTTATAAAACCCATTCATTGCTTGCATCCCTACCACCATAGCCACTTTTGTTCAAGAGCCATTGAGCAAACACAAGAGTTGTAAAAATGCTGACAAAGTAAATTATTTGTCCATGTGATTACTTAAAGCCATATCTGTGGTGGATGCCATTAATAAAGCATTTTTAGAAAAAAACAAATATCTCACCACTCTGAGACATCCATCCACATAGCTCTTTCCTCTTGCCCATATCTTGTCATCATAAATCCTCCAAACTTATTCTTCCAACTCCCTGACTACTTGGCCATAACATTAACCAGACAGCATAAATCCAAATCTCAGTCATCTGAATTCCTGGGCAAAATGAATAACCAGTTCTACCCACTGGATGATTTATATGCCTTTTATAGTCACTCTTTAGTGGAACACATTTATTGCAGGTGCCAGCATATCACGTACAACCACCCATAAACCAGAAACTAAAATTTTCTTCCTTACTCAAGTGGTGTAGGAGACTCCATACATGGGTAAGGGGGAGTTAAATTGGGAATGAAGGTGCACTAACCACTTATATAATGTACATGTACCAGTTCAGTCTTGGGTGTACCACCATCATTTGATCATGGCATGCGACTTAGAACACGCACTATATTTTGGTGAATTAGATAATACCCAATTGTGATAGGCATCTCAGGTCACCTGATTATGTGCATCTCATCATTAGACATTTAATCTCAATCAGAGTTCACTTTCAAACCAGGAATTATTTGTCAAAAGAAGAGTTGTTTATAGAAAACTGCATAGCTCTGCAGGAAAGACTGAGGGACAATACTATGGTTCCCTTATAAGGGATTTTCACAGACTCCATTCAGCATCCTGTTCTGTCATGGATGCTTAGAACACCATTAAATATACTCTGTCATAAGAACCAAATGACAGAGCCTCTTGTACATAAACCAGAATCAGCTGAAGAGACTTATCTTGTTCTGCAGTTCACACAAAGCCTTAGGGATTACTAAATAAAAAGGTAACACATACACTAATCTGTATTGTATATCCATATACTTTCCATAATCCAAAGATTCCAACAAAGCTTGCTTTCTTAGTTACAGTGACTTAAAATGTAGCATTTTATTTTCACTTCAGACAGGATATAACAACACACCACAAACCACTGCATCCAAGAAACTTTACTGAGATGTCAGCCCCTGAAATGTTTGTGAGATATTTTTCCCCATCTTCTAAAATGAATATATTCAAAGGCATTTATGTTTCCTCTTTCTTGCTGTTACTGACATCCCATCACTATGACATCAACATTACAGAAGACTTGTTTTAATGTGGGTTGGTATGAAGACCAAATTAAGGCAAAATGTCCCATTTTTATTGTACTATGAAGAGTCTAACATTTTAGATTCTGAGAATCTGAAAAATGTGGCTATTAACTTTTCTGACTCCAGTTTTCCAGGAAGGTTCCTGAGAAGGAGATAAAACAGATGTTGAGTGAGCTAATTCACTATGTTATTATAGTATAGTATTATTAAAATAATATTAGTGTATTTTGTCACTAGATTACAGTTATTACCTGAATACTGTAAGTAGGATGCGACTTCAACCTCCTTTTTAAAACTTTATAGGCCTATGATCAATTTCATGAGAATGCTCTGGTACCTTGTTAAAAAATACATATGTTTAGCCTCTACTCTAAACAAACTCAATCATTTTCCTCACTCTTCTTTTTGCAAATTACTTTTTGGACTAATTACAGACATATATATTTATAACAAGTTTAAACTGTGATCAAGTAGGATCATTTTTTTAAGTGGCTGTTGGTTCTGGTATTATGCCTCTAATTATCATGCCATGCCTTCATGTCATCACTGAAAAAAAAAAAAGGAAAAAAGAAAAAGTTTTCCTGTGATACAGTTCTGAGAGCCAAGCCTTGTATATCCTTCAGCTGTACTTTATACCAACTCATTTATCGTGATACTTTGTGTAGAAATTTGAAACCTGTTAGGTGTCCTCCTAATGATGCTATCTCCGTCTTATAAACAATATCACAAGACATTGTAAAATGCCTTTCTGAAATGATTCTATGATGTTTATAGAATTAACCTGGCATATCATCCTAGAGACATTATTTATTTAATAACAGATTTATTCTTTATTGTTCTCTTTTATAAATGCTAACTCAGTACAAAATTTACCTCACCAAAACACACCTACTACTTTCTGTGTCATGCATTCTTTCAGTGCTTTTATTGAGACATATTTAACATATTGTATAGTTCACCTATTTAAAATGTATGATTCAATGTATTTTAGTATAGTCAGAGAGGTGTGCAAACATCATCACAATCTAATATTTGAACATTTCCAAAAAGAAACATTATCCTTATTAGCAGTCACTCCCCATTGCCCTCCATCCCACCCAGCCCCAGACAACCACTAATTTACATTCCTATAGATTTTCCAATTCTGGGAGGGTCATAAGATGGAACCATACAATGTTTAGTTTTTTGTGACTAGCTTCTTTCCTTTAGTATAATGGTTTCGAGGTTTATCCATGTTGTAACACATATCAGAACTTCAATCCTTTGCTCCTAAGCAGAACTTCTTTCTTATCAACATGTGTTGTTCTGTGAGCAATTCTCTACATGGAGATGATAGCTCTTGGTCTTCCAGGCTTGACTTTCCTAGCATGGAACCACTTCCCTGCAGGACAGTTGGAGCCCAGGTGTTTGAGTCCCAGAATTCTTGGCCTGAACCTGGAGGACAGCTTCTGTCCTATGTGTAGGGGCTATGTGTGGGAAGGGAGCCACACTGGCCTAGAATCGAGCTTCAACAATATGGAGCTGGGGAGATGAGATATACTGGAGTACTGTTTCTCAGAGGGTGAAACTATAGTCCTAGATTGGGAGCTAGGGGTAAAGGAAGCCTTTTAGTCTTAGCTGCATCTGCTTAAAGTAGAGCTTCTATCACACTGAGTTCAGAGGAAGGAGGTGAGTGGGTCATGGCTCAAATGCCACAGACTCTCACTGCTCTTAAAAAGATTTACTAGATTTTTTTGAAGAAATCTTTTTTCATTTGCTAAATGTTCTTGGCACAATTTCTGGAAACTTTAAATGACTGGCTTTCATAATTTTTAGTTACATCATTGCTCTTCTGGGTAGAGGTTTTTCTGAGCTCCTTACATTGGCATTTCAGGTTTTGAACTCCATGCATTCATTCATTATTATTATTACTATTTTATTGAGGTATAAATCACATACCATAAATTTTATCCATTTAGAATATACAATTCAGTGGGCTCAAATATATTCACAAAGGTTTGCAACCATCAACATTATCTAATATCAGAAGAGTTTCATCATCTCAAAGAGAAACCCTATGCTCATCAATAGTCACTCCTCATTCCACCCTATCCGCAACATCTGGAAACCTCGAATCTACTTTCTATATCTATGACTTTTACTATTCTATACATTTCATGTAAATGAATTCACATAATATGTGGCCTTTTGTGTCTAGTTTATATCACTTAGTGTAATGATTTCAAAGCTCATCTGTGTTATAATATGTATCAATATTTCATTACTTTTTATGGCTGAATAATATTCCATTGTTTAGATATACCATATTTAGTTTATTCACTCATAATTTGATGGACATATAAATTATTTTCACTACATGGATATTATGAATAATAATGCTATAACATTCATGAACAATTTCTTGTGTGAACATGTTTATGACTTTCTTGAGTATATATAACTGCACTATTTTACACACCCACCAGTAATGTATAAGGTTTCTAATTTCTCCAAAATCCATGTCAACACTTGTTATTATCTATCTTTTTTATTACAATATCCTAGTCTGTTTTAATTGGTATCCATTGTGATTTATATTTGCATTTCCCTAATAACTAATGATGTTGAGCATCTTTTAATATACTACTTGGCTGTTTGTATATCTTCTTTGAAGCTATATCCATCAAAATCCTTTGCACATTTACAATTGGTTTGTCTTTTTATAGTTTAGTTGCATGCATTATATATTTTAAAAACTAGATTTTTACTAGTTATAATTTGCAAATATTTTCTTCTATGAATGCTCATCACTTTCTTGATCATGTCTTTTGATACACAAAAGCTTTTAATTTTGATAAAAAAAAAAACAATTCCCTATTTTCTTCCTTTGGCTTCCTGTGCCATTGGTGTCATATTTAAGAAACCATTGACTTAATCAATGATTTATGCTTATTTCCTTCTAAGAGTTTTAATAGTTTTTGCTCCACCAGTAAGGTCTTCTATCCATTTTGAGTTAACTGTTTAATATGCTATGATGGATAGACATTGAGGTTTCAGCTTGGTTGGCGTACTGGTCAGCTAAGGACTGAAAAAAGGTTTCCTTAATGTCTGGAACATTAAGCCTCTTAGTCTTTGCCAAGGGATCTAGCATGTGTGGTGGTGCTCATCTTGAATACTTGGCCCACTGTTTACAACTCTACCTTACTAGTCTTATTTCCTAGTTGCAAAGAACCTCAAGGTTTGCCAGAAATGAGAGCTTAGAACTTTCTCAGGTCTTTTCACAGCATGCACACATCTGTAGGCATGCATAGAGCTATACACATAGGCATGGCCTTCTAGGTTGCCAGAAATATGCCAGAGCTTTCTAAGTCCCTTGTGGACTTCTTATTCTCAAACTTTTTCTTTTAAGCTTTTTAGTTTGTCTATTTTTTGCTGCAAATATTAACTACTGCCTCAGGAAGCCATAATGTTAAACTGTTGCCACTGACTGATTCTGACCAACATTCCTGAGGAAAAAGCTTTCCACGCTGGGCAAGCTCTGACTCAGGTCAAATAAGGACAGTCTTGTCCCAAATCCTTGGGAGCAAAGCTTTGAATAATCTCCAACGTCATCTGCCTCCTCCAGTGGCTCCCAGACTTCTGGTTGTTACCATGATTGTGGGTGGCAGTTTTTAAACCTACTGTAGAGCTAGGGATGAAGGGATGAGATAGGGTAAATTAAAACACCACGAAGCTCACTATTCTTACCTAACTTCAGCCACTTTTCTTATATAAACACTCCTTGGGTTGCTGTAATTCTTTCATTAATTTCTAGAGTTTTGAAAAGTTCTGACCATTTTTTGATTCTGACCATTTTTGCTAATGTTCTCATTTCTTTTATGTAGAAAAGAATTTCTGGAGGTCCTTACTCTGCCATTATTCCCATGCATTCATTTTTAATATTCTACTTATTTAAATTTCTCTGCTGTCATCTTCAGTGAAATATCCACAAAATTCATTTCTAATTCCACCTCTTCAAGATAATCTTGCTTTAAACAGAAGATATTCTTTTATTCTCTGAATTCTCCTATGTTATTATATTTGTAAGTGATTTTAATAAAATAGCATCTCTTGTAGTGATAATCTTAACTGTTATTTGAAATTAATGTTGTTTAGCTTTTGACATGTGTATTTATAATTTCTCTCTTTAGCTAGATTGTAATTATTTTAAAAACAAGAATATTATCTGATCCATATTTGATACCCCACAATTTCTGAAATAGTTCTAAGTACATAACTTGAATTCAATGAACCACTTATTTAGGTCAGTTACATAATAGGTTACGAAAATTATCAAAATTTATATATTTATATATATTTACAAAACAAAGACTATATATATCATATTTCCAGAGCTGGAAATATGTTTTTAGACCAGACTATCTAATTACATTGGCAGAATATTACTTCAGACTATTTTTGAGGCATTTTCCATGTGACAAGCTTTATACCTTTTCATCAGTTTCCTGGGGGGTTGGCCTAGATCTTCACAGGAATTTAAATATTTAGCATGCCCTAAATTTTCGTTGCCACAAAATCTTACATATCTTTTCTTTTTATACTATAGGCACTGCATCCATATTTCACTAAATAGAATACCAATGGCATATTTAGTTATATTTCTTTATAGTTAAATTGCTACACTTTTCTCATCTAAATTCATGTCAGACTTTTGGGAATGTAATACATTGAAAAGTTACTTAGTATGAATGAATGTTTATCACTTATAAAATGTAACTGTAGTGAAAAAAAGCTGAAGAGAATATTCTATGGGCATTTTCAGCCTTTCAACTGGGGGAACCATAAAAGATGATATACACCATACTATTGAAGTAATTTCAAACAATTCACACACACACACACACACACACACACACACACACACACACACACACGCAGACACACAGATGTAATTTTTGTCCTTCAAACAGATACTGTCACTTAAATGCCAGGTAAGGCTGCCTTTCCCAGAGCCTCACTGAAACTTTAAAATATTCATGGCAAATGCAGCCATGCCTCTTCTGATCTAAGTATGTGAACAAGAGTAGTTATATATATATTAGTTGACAAGAGATTCTCTTGTTTTCCCTCAAGTATGTATTTGGGTTTTGCTCAAATTAAAAGAATGAGCTCCATTTTCTTCTCTTTCTTCATTCTTTCTCTTTTCATAGGGAAAGGGAGCAAGCACATAAAATAAAATCACTCTCTGTTTAAGCAGAGACTAGAAGCCACTCTATGTGGTATATTTCTCATTTGTGCCACTGCACCAGAATTAAAAATGAATGTCCTCTGTATACTCTCTCTCCTGCCACCACATCCCTATACACAAAAATCATTTTCTTTCTACTCGGCTTGAAGGGATGTAAATGAAAAGGCACAATGTAAACCTGATCCAATCAGAAGGCTTTTGTTTTTTTCTCAGGAAAATTCTCCTCAGCACTGACAGAAAAATCATTTGGAAACAATGGATGAAAATAAAGAACATAAGTGATTTTCATGTCAAAATGCTAATGCACCTGTTAATTCCCTGACATAGTCATTTTTTAAGTCAACATTTAAAAATAAGTTCTATCCCAGTGATTCATTAAATCTGCCATAATAGATTTAACTAGAAACAATACTTATTTACTGCCTTGCAGAAGTAGTCAGCCAAAACCAAATTATTATTTTTGAGAATAACAATGTGAGTTGTGATGTTCAAAAACTAATGAAAACAAACTTTATCAAAGTCTATAAATTTCACTTACACAAGAAAATATTTTCACAATGTGTTCCACTACCGCACTAAGATTCTGATCAAAGGTTGAATACAAATTAAAACTTACTTTTATGACTTAGAAATTAATTTTGCAATAATTTTTATCAGGGTTGGTATATGGTTTGATTTCTTTCATATCTGAGAATATGTCTACTGCCTTCAAAATGAAGGGCAACTTAGTTATATATAAAAAAACTAAGGTCATAAGTTTTCTTTTCCCTTTTAATTCTGAAGAAGTCTCCCATCACTCTCAGAGTTTTAGAACTGAGAAGTCTGAGGCCAGTCTGATATTCCTGTTTGGTTGCTTAGTCTAAATTCTAGTCGAGGTCTTTATAAAAAACATAAGGCACTTCAGAAAAATACTTTACAGTAGTATTACTCCATTAGCTTCCCTTATACTCAGAGGACCCTTAGAATATGCAGGTTCAGATCTTGATGCTATTCTCTGAACTATGTTTGTATATTTCCATTTTCTTCATTATCCACCCTCTTTCTCAACATTTCCTCACAAAATTGGTGGGACTTACTGAGGTTCTGCTAGGCTGTCCTCTACTAGTACAGTGATAATGATATCTATTAGAAGGGAGTTGCAAATTGACCCAGTGTATCTTTGTTAACCTATCTCATGTACAAATTATCGAAGTATTAGTAGATATAAGGTATCTACTTCTCTATTGTCACTAGAAATGATGTGGATTTTCTTTAATTTGTGTCTTCTATTGGTCATTGCAATGAGAATCTGGAATCAGGGATAAGAGGATCCCAATAAGGCTTGTTTTACTCTCTTTTCTGTAAATATAACTGACACTTTTTAACCTGGTTTTGTTTTCACATTAAAATAATATATGATGTATTAAATACAAAGTTTATGGAAAGCTTAAAAGGCATTTGATTGATATCTCTGATGCTGTTATTTAAATTTTCAAAATTATTCATCATAATCACTTTTGTCAAAATAGAGAAATTAGAATTGGAATAAAAAGCTATTTTGTACTGGCCTCCAGAGTGAAACATCACTGAGGTTCTCAAATCCAACTGGTATTCAACTTGGTGTACTAGATACATAAAAAAAGTTTTAATCTGATTAAAATGAAGAAGCATTCCACTCAACTGCTAATCCATGAAACCATATTTAAAGGTAGTGATCCTCTGACATGTTGGTAGCAGTCTATATTTATTTGTATTTTTAAAAATAAAATATCTAGGTTTCTAGTAATTGCTGAGATGGAGTAAGCCAACTACAGTCTACCTCTCCCAATGATTACAACTAAAAACTCAGACTATCAAAACCAACTCCCTGAAGACTGAAAAGTAAACAGTAGCAGGAGGATTGAGGATAGAAGTGAAAACTTTAAAGTGACTCATAGTGGGTAAGAAGTTTCATGTTTCCTTTTTTCTTTGTCCCTTATCTTGGGTCTACCTGAGTGTCTCTGATGAAAATCACTGGACTCCAATTCCAGTCCCCCAGCTCCATGACAGTGTTAACATCTCTGCTTAGCTTTTTAGCTTCTTAGCATCTGCTTCTCATTTCTAATTAGCACAGCGTAGGATTTAGCAAATGTCATGTTCACTTCTCTGTGGTTTCCTTTTTTCTAGGGCCTTGACCTAACTTTTTATTCCTCGATTATAATTTTTGTCAGGAAACTTCTAAAAGTTCTCAGTCTCTGCTTTTATCTTGGCTTCTCTGTCAGACTTAGGAAACACAGAGGGGAAAGCATAATGGAGAAGGTTGCCCTCTCTTCTCTCTGTGACCTTGGCCTCACAGGTCCTAATTTTCTTTTTTTTGTTTTGTTTTTCAATCTAGCTTTTCTTTGTTGTCTCAGTGCAAAAATCATTTGACAACTATTTCTTAATTGTCGCAGTGCATCAGATGTCAGCTACTCTGATGTAGTTGGAAATGGAAGTCTTAAAAATTTATGATTTGATAAGTTGTTAATTATTAGTTTTATTGTACACTTTCCAAAAAAAGTTTTAGAAATTAATAATCCTTAAGTATTTAATATTTCTAATATGTTTTGTGACTTTCCTCCACCTAGGCAGAACTCACAGTGGACTAACTGACATATTTAGCTGGCACCCACTTATTTGCTATAGAACCAATGCAGTCCCCTCCTTCTTTTTTTTTAAAAGTTCAGTAGACATAGGTCCCCTTTAATGTGAAAATACATGTATGCTTAAGGAAGTATTTTCTGATTCCTTATAAATATGCAAATTATTTTTAATAAAGTTTTCAATACATTGAAGTAATTACAAACAACTGAGTGTAAATGAACATATCTTTACTTGGGGATTTAGGTGAGTATTGGGTTATAGATTTCTCAAATCCTATGTAACCCAATGTGAAAATCTATATGTTGCATAAAATGGATTTAAATTTAAAACTGCCTCCCAAAAATCTATTAAAATTGATTAAACATGCCTTCAAACATACCAACAGAAATTTTAAAGTCCACTATTCTAATAATCTCTGTAAAGGATATAGAACAATAATTTGATAAACTACATTATGCCAGAAAAATCCAGTTCTGCTACTGCAGCAACTGTAAATCTAATCTGATTTAAAAATTGGATGGGCAACATTTTTAAAACTACAAGATCTGAAATACTAGTTATAAATGAAGATTCTTTATGGAACCACTATTCTCACCAAATAAAAAGGCTTCTTCAAAGTATTTTATATATTATGTGATCCCGATGTCTGAATAGTCACTGAAATAAAGCATTACATTATTTTAAGTTATGTGTCAGCTTTCTATTGGCTCTCAGCTCAGAAAAGTAAAAAAAATCACCTTTTAAGAAATATGTCACACTTTGATTTACAAATTCTTAACTGAAATAAACAAGAAAGGTAGGGGTCAGGGAATTTGATTGGCAAGGTACAATGAAAAATTTACCCACTGTCTTTCACATGCTAGAGTTTCACTGAGAGAGCTTCAGTCACATAAGTTCCTACCATATTCTGAGAGATAAGCTAGAGTCCAATCACCAGCTTTATAATGTGTTATTTTTCTGGTCTGTCTTCTCCAGTTACTTAGACTTTGAAAGCCTCTAGGACATTTCAGTTTTTATCGGAAAGAAGTCTGAACTTTTCCTTCATAGTTTAAGTAGTGACTATAACCCCACAAACCAATGATTTCAAAACAAGGTACTCCCTTGGGGTGATAATCACTATATAATCCTCCTCCTGTCTGTAGATGAGAGCACTCAGAACCATATGTTGTCAAAGGGTACAAAGTTTCAGTATGTAGGACAAATAAGTCTAGAAATCTAATATATAGCATGATGACTATAGTTACTAATATTTATTGTATACTGGAAATTTGCTAAGGGAGTAAATTTCAGATGCTTTTATTAAACACAAAAAAGTTGTAACTATATCAAGAGATGGATATGTTAACTAGCTTAACTGTAGTTATCACTTTACTATGCATATGTATATCAAAACATCATGTTGTATACCTTAAATATATACCATTTTTATTCATAAATTTTTTTGAAAACTATATTTTATATGTCTTTACACTAAAGAAACCTGGTCTGGATTTACCAAAGCTTCATCGACACTCAGTCAAATCACAGGAAGACTGACCTCACATCAATTACTTACCCCAACCTAAGTGGCACAATTGTCTAGATCACACACAATCATACTTGAGTTTATTGTCATCCAGCATATGTAGCACATGTTAAAATAGCCAGTTAATTTACCATCAACGTTTCCAAATGAAGCAATGTCTCATAGAAAGCATGTTCAGAGAATTGCTCTACTTCTATGATAATTTATATAGTGGGGAGCTAAGAACCGACTCTAAATAAGACAGTTACTTCCTAGATGGCATAAACATAAATGCAAGTCACAGTTTGTGTTTCATTCATGTAGAATGAAGATAAAATTATTAAACAGTTTTAAACACTCTCAATAATGCAGTATTTCATTCTCAAGTATTGCTGAGGTATTATGTCACCTTGGCTGCCATATTCCATAAAATTTAACTTCTTTCAGTTTATGTTAAGCTTTTATGTATTTTTTTCTTTTCCCAATTTATCTCAGTGGTATAGTGTAATGTACTCATACACAAACATTTGGAAAGGATGATGACTATAGGAAGTAAAAATGAAAATTTTGTGGGCATAAGAATAGAATATTCTAGAATATATATAAGGACATGTTTTGAAGACATGTTTGATCAAAAAAATGTCAGTGGGAACTTGAAGTAGCTGTTTCTGTACTGAAGGTTAGAAATTATTCAAATTAGATCTCATAATTATACTGTGAAGTTCACTTTAAACATCAGCTTGTTCTTTTTATTTAATATCAACTTTGCTCCTTTTCATTAAAAAAATAACTATTATCACTAAATTTCTGTTTTTCTGAAATAGAAATACACACATCTCTTAATAGTAATGTATAAAAATTCTAAAATTTTTTATAGCAAATATTACATCATCTGCTATGGATTTATTTTCCTCAAATTTAAATCTTCAGTGTATTCTAAGAGTCTTATTTTCCAGGAACACTGAGAAAGTGTTTCTAGATAGTCACATATTTTTTGGTGTTTTCTATGTAAATATCTTTCATTGTTATCATCTTGATTTGTGCTCCACCATTCTAATGAATTTCTTTTATTTTTTTAGCTATAACTACAACTCCTTAGCCATATCTATAGCTCTCTTTCTCAGGAAAATGTTGTTTTTTGGTTTTTGTTTTTTGTTTTTTCCCTTGCTGTGAATTTGTGTTTTTAATAGAGATAGCTCTTAGACTTGGTTGAGTGGCCTGGGAGTGAACTCCTATCCCATGCTATACCCATAACTGTGATCAGATATAATTGGTTCAGAAATATTCACCTGACCCCACCTGGGCCTATAAGGACCCTGCTATGGTCTAAATGTTTGTGCCTTCCCTCCCCTCTCCCAATTCATATGTTTGTTTGTTTTTGTTTGTTTTTATTGCAACTCAAATGGACTAAGGCTTTCTTATTTATTTATTTTTTTTAATTTAAGAATGGTAATGGTTAATCACTTTTTGGTGAAGAAGTTGAGAGCTACCAGTAGCCCTTCATCTATCTTCATGAAAGGAATGTATATGGAATAACATAGGTGAGATAAATTAACCTCCTTAACTAAGCTGATCAAGCTAGATTTCTGTTACCTAAAAACAACAAATTTCTGATTCATCTCCTGTTTAACATACATTTTACTGTCCTCATTCCTAACAATTTCAAAAAGATCGACATATTAGATTTCCTAGATATACCTACATTTTTCTCATCATAGAACTTTTGCCTTGAACGTGTTTTGAATTTTGTCTTTATTTTTTTCTTTACTTTTTTCTTCTCATCTTCATATATTTCCCTTTCCAAAATTAAGAAGGCTAAACAAGTGAGTGGTTCAATTACTAAGACACATTCATTGATTTAATGATTGAACATTAGCAATGATATTTTTTAGCTAAAATATAATATTTGAATTACTTTTGTCAGTTTATTCCAAAAGCTATAAAAAGAAAGTACTTTTTTACAACACATATGCTAGTTTTTGAAAATTACTACCTGTGTTTTAATGTTTAATTTACCACCAAATTTCAAAAATAAAATGAAAATTTGTCTGTAATAATATCAAAACCCTAGGGGACTAATTTTGTAATTTATTGTACTGACAATGTAATGGTCAAGGATTTAAAATTTTAATCAATCAAGAGAAAAATCAACAGGAAAATCATGTACAAAAAATAATAACATGTACTTGTATAATACTGGAGAATATGGATTTAGTATTTAAATTTTTTCTAACTTAGAAATAAATTTTAAAATTCTGTAAGATAAACTCTAGGTGTTGTTTTGGTAGCCAATAAGTTGCAATAAAGTAGGTTAAACTTCTGAAGTAAGAGAGTAATGAAACAAAAATTTCCTAATGTTACTACTCAGGAACAATAAAATGTTAATCACTGCAGTGAACCAAAAACATGACAAATTATGTCTCTAAAAATCTTGGCATGGATTCAAAGACATTAGATGCTGTAGGGGGGAGGGGAAGGGAGAAAGTAGATGGGGGAAAATTTAAATCATTTCTTCAATTAAAAAATAAATAAATAAATAAACAAAGAGACTAGCTGCTAAATAAAATTAGTGTTTAAAGGAAATTGTTATTTAAGTATTTTCTAAAAAGTAACAGGGGTTCTTCATGATAATTTTTACTTTCTTCATGCTCTATCTATAACTTCATTTTTGTTTCCATGGCAACATCCTGACCTAAACATCTGTGATATGTTAATCACTTAAGTACACTCTTTTCCATCTTTCACATAACTTGTGTTGACATTGTACTACAAAATAAACTAGGTTACGAGTAAAAATTTGCCAGTAGAGTGAAAACAAGATACATTCCAATTTATCCAACATGAGGTAATTTAAAATTTGTACATATACCAACAATTTACAGTTTTTTTTTGCAGTTTAATTTATACTAATTTTCTCTTTTAATCTTTTAAAATACTGGTGCTTTAGTTCTAATTAAACTTATTTTGCTCATTCAAAATTTGCGGATCATACTCTGGAGCTCTTTCCTGTTGTGAATAATATAAATAATTCTCAAAATGTAAAATAATTACATTTGCTTAAAATATTCAGCTGACTAAGACTTTGATGGTAACCCGATTTAGGTATAAAACTGGACTTTAGCATCTCTTCAAAGTCACCTCATTAGGAGACAGAGAATAAAGGTCATCAAGAGGCAGCGGTCAAGAATAGATCTCAGAGGTGATTTTATCCATCAAATTTTTAAATATTTGAAACATTTTATCCTCTTGAAATTTAAAAGACAATAATTCACATTTAAATTAATAGAGATATTACATCAGCAGCTGGCATTCCCATTTTCTATTCACTTCCTCTTCTGGCACTGAGAACTCTCAATTTTCCAAATAATAGTTCTATCAAGTCCCCAAGGAGACATCCAAAAGTATACTTCCATATACATACAGTCTTTTCAACTTGGACTCATTCTTTTTATTATCAAATATATATATTTCAAATGTTTATTTTCATATGGAAATTGAGAGATTTTACTGTGTATATTAAAGGCTCATTGTGGGATTTTAGTATTTATGTGAGAAACTGAAATATATTTAATTCCTAGATTTAAAATCCTAGAACTTCAGTTCTCAATTGTGGGGAGATAGAATAGTATTTGATATCAGAACTTGGATGAGAAAGGAGGATCAGAAATGATTCTATTAGCCACAGGCTACCTACCTAGATCCCCCTCTGACATCCTTAGCTAGGAAAATTACTCTCCTAATACATAAATTCAATTTATATTAAAACTTGTTAGTTTTCTTAATTGCTCTTTGGAGAGCTATGAAATCTGATGAACAGGCTTAATTCGTTATTGGTGGTATTTTCTTTCTCCATTCCTACCAGACTACACTGATAGAAGACAGAGACCAAATCCAATTTAACGTGACATCTTTCAAGCTACATTTGGTATTAATTAAAATAGCTGCTATAACAATAACAGTAGTGGCAAAGAGATGGCTTAATATAACAGAAGTTTTTCTTTCACCTAACAAGCCAATGAAGAGGTTACTGGTTAGCAGATAGTTTTCCTAAATGTCATTTTTTTCTTCCACCTAATGACTTCACCATCTCCTGTGTACTGGAGAGACCTCTATATTTAGGTGAGAAGAGAAATAGAGTGGGTAGAGAAGGCATACCTGCATTTTCATTATCTTGGCCCCCAAATCCTTAGAAATCTATTTACATTTAAAAGTGAAACACGCTAAAATGGATGGTCTTTCTGCTTCTGAAGGACTTGTTAACTTGAATGTATCAAAGGAGAGTAATTGAGTTAATGGCCACTTTTTCATTAGTGACTTACAAACATAAGTATTCAAAGTTTATTCTCTAGCATAGATCAGAGAGGAATTATCCACTCTTCAACCCAACAGGCAGGTGACTGCGTACTGGCATTTGAGGAATGAGCCACACAGACTTTCACTATGTACATTTTCACTAATTCCTCCGATGTCTCACTGTGCCTCACTCTTACTCTGTTATCCTGATGTCACTGAGTCTAAAGCTCCTCTGGTAAAATTTCTCTAGAAGTGTATTTTCCTAAATCTAGTATCCAAGTGGGTCAGGGAGGTAGAGTGACGCAGGTTAAGAGAGGAAGACAGATGTCCAATCACAGCATACAAACTTTTAAATCATCCCTCAGCTCCATCTACACACCTACTTTCTGTGACATCTGGTGCTTCTCAGGGTTCTGCAAGAAAGCATGCTCACTACTTAACAAAAGACTTCCTGCAGGAACAATAGATTATAACTCACTCCACTAAGTTAGGGCAATTATCACTCTTTCATCTATTTTCTCTTTCAAAAACTCATCAAAATATCTTTTCCATTTGTTTCATATCCCATTCTCTTTGTACCTGTGTTTACAAAGTTTGCTTTATTTATATACTGTAATTTCAATAGCATTTCATAAAGTGGAGAAGATAAAGATGTGTTCAATTTAGCAACTTAAACTGGAGCCCTTAATCATTTTTCATGGCTGTATAGCACTTGGTCTGTTAGAATGAATCAGTATTGATCATACCAATTTCAACTTTAGAAACTTGGATTTATTATTTTATATTCACCATTATAAACAATATTTCATACATACATCCTCATATAGTAATTCCCTAAAAAAAATTCTATAGCAGAACTGCAGAGTTGGATTATATGCATTGTTAAAATGCTGATGTACATATATATTTCTTATTTTTGAGAAATCTGTATTGGTTACCATTAAGCATGAAATTGGCTATTGATTTGACAGGATAAGTATGTTCTTTGCAATCGCTCTTTTAGAAATTTCTTTAAAACAGGAATAGATGTTGAATTTTATCAAACATCTACCATTTTATATTGATAAGATGTTTTACTTTCTTTGTAATATGAATGAGTAATTATTTCAAAGATTTATTGATGTGCTATCTTTAAATCCTGGAGACAATCTCACTTGATTATGAATTATTATTCATTTAAAATAATTTAATTCCTCATTGCTATCTTTAAATTTGTAAAGGTGCTTAGTCAGAAACTATCTTTTTTTTAAAAAACTCTTTTTTAAAGATTTAGTGCAAGAGTTATATTTGCATAGTAGAAAGATTGGGAAGTTTTCTTTGGCCTAGCCTCTAGCTTTATTATCATAAAGAATATCTATTCTGAATCAACTCATAAAATCCTTGATCAAAACAATTGTCTTGAAATTTTATTTAGAAAATAAAGTATTTAAACTTTGGGTTCAAAATGTAAGATAAAAATTTAAGATCTGTTTGGAATATTAGGAGAAGCTCCATAAGTGGTTCTATTTGGGAGTCAGAATAATATAACGATAAAATCTCTTATCTCTTAACTAAATAGCCCCATTTTTAGTTCTGTCTGTACTATGTAGTGATGAGATAATGTATCTGAGCCACATGTGAGATGGAATAATAATAATGATTAAATAAAACAGTATAGGTAAAATAAGTGGCAGAATAGTATAATAAATAGCATCTTTAACTATATATGCAGTAAAATTCATAATAATATCTTCCTCTAAAATAATGCTATGATATTTTAGCAAAAGAATAAAATAAAAAATGTAGTAAAATGTTATGACACAATAGAATGTACCAAGAATTAAATATTGGCTTTTTCTCATCTTAAATGCAAAAAACAGCTAGTAACTATGTTGAGCATCAAAAATGAAAATGTGGACTTTTTGGCAGGTGAAATATAAATAAATTTGAAGCTCAGGACCGAGATGGAGATTTCTGAGTCAAGAATCATTAGCAGAGCCCTCTTTGGTTTGGACTCAGAGGAGAGCCAGGTGCACCTAAGAATCCATTAGAGTAGTGCTTCTCACACTGTATCTTTTTCATCAGAATCACCTGAAGGGCTCCTTAAAGCACAATGATTCTGATCCAGCAAGTCTTGGGTAGGAGAGACAATGTGCATATCTAGCAAGTTCTCAGGTAATGTGGATGCTACTGGTCCAATGACCACACTTCAAGACTCACTACTATAAAGAAATTAGTCCTTTTGTCAGAGAAACCATCCCCTGAGACAAACTATCCACAATAGTTAAGACTTACCATAAACTGCAGCTCTTTTGGTAATTATGAATCTATAAGGTAAACAGGTAGTGGTGTCTCAATTTTTTACATAAGGAAACAATCATGTGCTTTGCCCCAACCACATAGCTAATAATAAAGAAAGTGTTAGAACTTTGGCCTCTATCAAGAATCTCTCAGGCATCTGAAGATCTTTAAGACTAAAAACTTAGCGCACTTCAGCTACCATTTTTAATGATAAAAACCCTAACAGGCAGAGAATTCATCCTTTTAAGCAACACAAATCCCTGAGGGGGATCGGGGGACGGAGGGGTGTGTGTGTGTGTGTGTGTGTGTGTGTGTGTGTGTGTGTGTGTGTGTGTGTGTGTGTGTGTGTGTGTGTGTGTGTGTGTGTGTGTGTGTGTGTGTGTGTGTGTGTGTGTGTGTGTGTGTGTAAATCAAGGAAAAATAAGAAAACTGGAGATTTTTAAAAAAAATAGTATTGTAAGCATTTTGAAAGCAGGAAAAGTATTACCAGATCACTAGCACTTAGTTGCATATCTGGCATAAAACAGAATTTTAATTTAATTTTTTTAAATGAATAGAATGATTCTATATTTGTTTTGGATTATTTATGTTCTCTTTGTTTTTGTGATAGCTCCAGTTCTATAATGAGATACTTCACAGTGAGAACTATTTGGAATGCTAAAGAAACAAATTTAATTTTGGCAAGTCATCTGAGGGAAACCCACAACCAACTAGGAAATCTGTATTTTAACAATTAAAAAAAGGTCATTTTTATAAAAACAAAACAAAAATATAAATCTAACCAGAAATTTTTAATTCCAAGAATGAATGTATAAAAAAAAACCTGAACTTTTTATTGGTTTCCTTTCTAATTAATGTGTGCCAAAAAAATGAAAAAAAAATAATATTAAACATTAGTAATGATCTAAAAGGATGCTATGAAAACTCTCAAATTTTCTAATAACTGATTTAACAAAACATATTTCCTCCTAAAATGTAAACGGAGGATTCATTATAAAATATTTCTCAGAACATAATTAATAATACAGAATTTTTTAAAAAATACATTTTTATTTCAAACTTCTACTGTCATAAAATTTTTTAAAAAACTACTTAAGACTTAGGAAAAACATTCATCCGTAAAAGCATCAGTCATCCAAAATGAATAATAATTTAAGCAACAGGCCATTTTCTAAGGGACTACAATTTTATATAAGCAGAAAATACAGAGACAAAACAATGACTAAAACGCATCAAGTGAGTGGAAGGATCATGTTATAGTGTGTATCCTGACAATACAATGATCAAGGGACTGCTCACAGCTCAACTCCTTCAGGTAGACCTAGTCAACAATACCTTGGATTTATTAGATATGGATCAGGTTACAAATAACATAAAATTAAATTAAAATAATAAAATAAAATTAAATTAAAATTAAATTAAATAAATAAAATAAAATAAATAAAATAAAATAAATTTAAAAAATTAAATTTAAAAAATTAAACTTAATACAAATAAAATAAAAAATAAATTGGCCAAGTTATTAAGGTCATTCATACATGAAGCTCTCTGTCTATGAAGGTTACTATTTTAGGGAAAACTTAATGCAATTCTACTATATGTTTCAGTATTTATCATTCATATTTAACATTAATATACCCTTTGAGTTCCTAAAAGAGAAAAAGCATGCAACATGTCACAAACTTACTTGGTAAGTTGTATCAGTCTCCTTTTGTTTCTATAACAAATTACCACAAATTTAGTGGCTTAGAACAACACAAATTGATTCTCTTACAGTTGTGGATTCCGGTATTTGTCAGAAGGGCTGTGTTTCTTCTGGAAATTCTAGGGGGAAATACATTTCATTGCTTTTTCTAGTTGCTGGAGGCCACCTGCATTCCTCAGCTCACAACCCTATCCTCCATCTTCAAAGCCAGCGACGTAGTATTTCCTAATCGTTCTCTCTGTCCCATGCTTCTACTATCACATCTCTCACTCTGATCCTCCTGTCTCTTTCTTACAGGAACCTTTTTGATTACATTGGGCCCACTCAAATAATCCAGAATAGTCTCCCCTTTCTTCATCACAGGTGCAAATTCCTCGAGCCATGTAAGGTAACATATTCATAGATTCCAGAGATTAGGATGTGGCCATCTTTGGAAAGCCATTATTCGCCCAACCATAGCCATGAAATCCCTTTTTTTTTTTTTTTCTCACAGAACCACAATTACAATATTGTTGAAATATTGTTCTGCAGAACAAAGTTTGGGAAATTTGTGTCTTTATAAGAAGATGGACAAGATCCCAGATTCTGGAAGCAGAGATGAGATAATGAAGAAAAAAACTGTACAGAAAAAGACTGTGGAGAAATCATAAATTGCTGGAGCCCTGTTGCTTATGACTCAAACTATGTTTGTCAACCTGAATAGTCAAATGAGGTAAAGAAAAGTACTAGGACCTCATCCTGACAAGCCTCTAGATTCTTTAAATGCTATGTTGAATGTTCCTTGTTTATGGAATTATGCACACATATCATAAAGGAACAAAAGATAAATTTGAATACTATGACCTGTCGGATTAAGGGAATTTGTATGTCTAATGAGGATATGCCATGATGCCTGATAATGAGGGGTAATTAGAAGATGGAATTTGGAAAGTTCACAAGATTATATGAGGTTAATATGAGCTGGATATCTTCTATTATGCTAAACAACTTACTTGGCTAAGCTAAGGTAAAAAAAAAAAAAAAAAGGTAAAATCTAGTTTCAATTAAAAGGCAGCAAGCATAGTTTAGGCGTTACCAGCTCATGCTCTAAGGTCAAGTTGCCACATAGGATTTTTCTACCACTTTAACTGCCCTTTTTACCTCTTAATGTCAGTTTCCTCATTTGTAAAATTAGGAATATATCTATGTCCTAATATTTGCAAAGATTAATGGTTAATTTAGGTGTATTACATACATGAGCTCAGTACATATTATCTATTGTTTTTACAATTGCTCTGGTTTCCCAGAAGAAAAGAGAACATCAACAACTTCAGGAAAAGAGACTTCAGAGCTAAATGTGAGCACGTCTTCGGACAAAATCGTCTCTGATAAGAAGTGAGTGAATATCTGGCTATACACCTTCTAGAACAGAGAGATGAAGGACAAAATAATTCTCTTCTGGCCATCTTAGGATGTGAAATCGCTGTTTACCCTACATCCATTAACATAAAAATATCTTGAAAAAGAAAATTCCCTTGTCACAGGGTTCATAAACATTGATGCATTCTGGAATCAGCTTGGGACATTAAAGAATACTGGTACCTGTCTCCCACTCCCAGCCATTCTTATTTATTTGTGCTAGAGTGCATCCCTGGCACTGGTATTTACACAAACTCTCTTGATAATTCTAATGTGCAGCAAAGTTTGGAAACCACTGACCTTGCTGGTTAAAAAACTTGTTAACTAATGAAGAAGAAACAGAGCAGTGTGCTTCAGGTCTGCACTTTTATTACTTTTCAGTTAATATTAGTGTTTGATCCTTTTGAGTTGCTGTACATATAGTATATTGAATCAGTAAATTACTAACTATTCAACTGTCATGACCTATAAAATGATCATTTCATATGCAGTGATTCTGAGTAGTATTTATGAAGAATAACGCTGTCCTCAACAACTTAAATGTCCATCAGTGGATGGATGGATGAAGAAAATGTGGTATATACATATAATGAAATATTATTCAGTCATATAACAAAAAGAAAATTCTGTCATATGCTACAGCATGAATGAACCTTGAGGGTATTATGCTAAGTGAACCAGAGAAGGATAAATACAGCGTGATTCCACTTGTATGAAGTATCTAAAGAAGTGAAACTCACAGCATCAGAAAGTAGAATGGTGGTTTCCAGGGGCTGCGGCAAAAGAGAAATGGGGAGTTGTTACTCAATTAGTATAGAGTTTCAGTCATGCAAGATGAAAAAGTTCTAGAGAACTGTATGACATTGTGCTTAGAGTTAACAATACTGTATACTTAAATTTTTATTAAGAGGGAAGATCTCATGTTATATGCTCTTTAGGACAATTAAAAAGTACAACTTAGTGAAAACTAGATTTGCTAGAAAATACAATACTCCTGCCAATTTTTCCACATAGAACACCTTCTCTCAGAATTCCACCCATTGAACTGTTATAAAATATTGAAGTCCTAGTTCCAGTTACATTTCCCATCAGCGCCTTATGCTGCAGCATGTAATGAACCTTGCCCTGGAGATAATATCTCAGGGATATGACAGTGACGACAAAAATAATTAATAATAAAGAACATGGCTTCCTCTAGAAAATCATCAAAGAGTTTGGTAAAAAAATCAGTTTAGAAAACTAATAAGTGAGAAATTGTTGGGAACAGAATGTTTGCGATAATGGGAAGAGGAAGTGGGAATAAGAACACTGAGTCCACAAACTGTATAATCACAATATGTGAGGACAGATACGGTGGGAATGAGACACAGCAAAGTGTGAGCATCTAATTGATGGCTCTGAGATTAGCTGAAAATAGAATGATAAGTGTGCATGTTTAGATAGTCTGATAAAAGTACAATATTGTTAGAAGAAATTCAATGTTAGAATTAAATTTTAATTCTATATATATAGAATTAAATATACTGCTTTTATATTTATGTCCAATTCAATCGTGTGTAATTAAGTAAACTAGTATAAGAGATTGGCATAAGCTGTTTTCATAGTTTACTTCTTGGCACACTTTATTGAAGGAAGCAAGCAGATGGTGAACTTAGGTGATAAAGCGCCACTCTCTATTTAAGCCTGATCTCTAGAGGTCTTTGTGTAACAAAATACAATAAAAGTGTGAGGTTTCACAGCACTCTCAGAAAAAGGAATATCTCATTCAGGAGCAAAATGGGCCATTTCCTTGGACTCCCATTACCACCAGATTTTAGTCATCCTCCCCATCACCGAAGCCTTCCCTTTCCTGAATCAGGGAGGAGTGAGGATCTCTCCAGTCCTCATGTCCTCAGTGTTCTGGGCTTCAGGGAGCGAAAAAGCCAATATTTTTATTACTAATCTCAGATGTAGGTGGTCACCCCTTATTCAAACTCCTTTGTACTTTTTTATGATACTCAGTGCCAAATTGTAGATAAGCTTCGATTGAGGCATCCCGAGGCATCAACATTACCGGCTATTAAGAAAAAGGGAACTAAGATCATGCCAGGTAAGAGAAAAGCGATCCAGCAACACCACCAGTTCTAAGGGATGGTAAACACATTTTAATATGTGGTAATAAAGTAGGAGAGCACAATGTAGGCTTATACCCATCAAGAGCAGATTATCCATGAGATTGCAACTGCCACTGGCACAAGAAAGAGGTGCAATAAGTAGATATATTCTACATTAAAGTGCTAATTTAACATTTCCAGACGATTAGTATATGGCAAACAGATATTCGAGTATGTGAAAAAGAACCATGTTCCCTGGGGAAAAAGGTTTCCTAGAAATACTCTGGGCATTAAAAAGATATTCACCAAGACACAGTGGGAAACAGTAGTACTAGATAAGAAAATGAAGCCAGACTCTCTAACTGAGGAAGCTGGCACTTGTGTTTTGAGTACATTTGTGTCCAGAGTGATCAAAAGTACACTGAATTCTGGGTCTGAGCCTGTACCTTCCTATAGGACTTTAGCCAAGAAGATATCAACAACTAAGAGGTTCTAGACTTTCTTGACTACTGAACTAGGAATCAGTAACTAGAAGTGAAAACATTGAAAGCATAGTCAGCCTTGTATGACAATTACCTTAGTGCTTAACATATTCCTTACACTAGACAGTAAATATCTTGAGGGTCTGAATAATGCCTAATTTATATTAAACTGAGGAGAAATGTGTTAATTATAAATATGGAGGATAAAAAAACACAGAAAATTATAGACGTTTCTCTATAATAATAGGCAGGGCTTCTTAACAAATCTCAATCTAGTTTTGTTCTTGAATTATAATTGATTCATCACTGCCATCTGGCATTCTATAGCTTAACCTTCCAGAAAGTTAAAGGTCAGTGATAATAAAAAGCAGTGTGTGTCCACTGTGATATAACAGTTTCTGGGCCTAATTCACTGCTCTGGAATGGATAAAGAAAAAAGTATAAGCATTAAAAAATAATACCTATTGTGATGCATAATGGCAAACAGAGGAATGGGTGTGAGGAATGGGTAGAGTTCATTCAGGGAATGATGAATACTCTAATTTGGATGGTGGTTAAGTGATTTGTCAAATCACTTTTCCACCCATGTCATGTTGCTCTCGGAGTTCTTTGATTCCTCGAATTCGTCTTGCCAGCATTGCCGTGAAAATGCTACCCTTACTTTAGGTCAACTGGCATCTCTTACATGAAACTTTCCCTGATCCTCAGATCCCAGATTCCCGCAGTGAAATCTCATTACCTTTTTGACCCTCCTTATTGTATGTCTACATGTCAGAGGCCCCCGGTCTCAGTGTTTGGGCCTCTTCTTTTTCCATGCTACCTTTGATAAATGATCTCATCTAGTCACAAGAGTTTCAATGTCATCTATGATTATTGAGTTTCCCTTTTTTTCTAACCCTGATTTCTCCCTTGATGTAATTCACTCTCTACTTTACATTTACACTTGTATATTAATAGAAATCTCAATTTTAACATGTGAAAAATAGAACTTTCAATGTTGTCCTCCCAAATTATCCTCTCCTACTTTTCTAAGAAAAAAAAAAAAGAGTTGTTTTTGATTCTTCCTATTTTCCCACACTGCACAGTCAATATACTTTCAGTGAGCCTAATCAGCTCTATCTTACAAATACACTAAGAATCGAATGGAGTATTTCTCATCTTTTCACCACCTCCTGAGCTTAAGCTACTATTTTCTCTAGCCTGGACCTCTGCCAGAGCATCTTCATGGATTATCCAGATTTCACTCCTTCTCCAGCTTTTTGCCACAGAACAGCTGGAGTAATTCTTTCAAAATTTAAATTAAATTGAATCTCACCACACTCAGAACAAAAGCCCAAGTCCTTCATTGCAGCCTCACATTCTTTTGTCCCAGGACTGTCTTCTAAACTTGACTTCAAACGCCCAACCCTCTTCAGTCCATTTACCTCCCCATGAACTTGCCTCCTTGCTGCCCTTTGGACATCCAGAGTCACTACACCTTTAGGCCCTTTCATTTGTTATTCCTCTTCCTGGAATGTTCTTCCCTATATCTTCCTATGGTAGGCTTGCTCACTTCATTAGATCTCTTGCACATGTCCTGTCTTCTGAGAGGTCATCCCTAACTCCACTTTCTGAAAGAGCTTCCCTGACCCTACTGTGACTTTTTATTCCCTCATCCTAATTTGTCTTCATGTAATTTATCTCTATCTGGCAACATACTGCATATTATTTACTTATTTGTTTGCTACCTTTCTAACTCCTTTGGAATGTTAATTCCATTAGGGTAAGACTTTTGCCTTGCTTGATCCCCAGCACCCTGAAATGTGGCAGGCACAGAATAAGCTTTCGATAAGTATTTGTTAAATAAATAAATAAAAAGATAAATAAATAAATAAATAAATAAATAAATGGAGGGTTTTGCAGTTTCTTTGAAATCTATTTAGAACGTCTTTTTATAGTTATTTCATTATATATTTAATCTTCCCTGGAATACTATAATATTGCTGAGGGCAGGAAAGATGTCCATCCACATATCTTGTACAGAATCTAGTATTTAGCTTTGATTCAATGATACATATTTTTATTAACTTCATTTAATTAAAGAGAAATGGAGCTAGTGCTTGAAAGTGTAGCATTTTAAGATAAGATGGGAGAAAGAGGTCATCACCATAGGATAATTTTTATAGATTCTAGGAGAAAAATATGGCTACTTGATATCTCAATTGAGAAATGCCATCCTCTTAAAAAAATATGATGGATAACTAAAATACTTCAGTAATTACTACTGCATTAAGCCTATGATATAGGAAGAATTGAAGATGAGGAAAAAGTAAAGACAAAAGATCAGTTTAGAGAGTACTACAACAGGCTAGGTGAACAGTCATGAAATGCAAACTAGGTAATGCCAATGAGATTAAAAAGAGAAAAAAATACAAGAGGCTCTTTAGAGATTTAGTTAGTTATGATGGGTCACCTCGGTCACAAATTAGAGGTGAAGGTCATGGAAACAAGAAGAATCAAAGAAACTTTAAAGTTTTATACCTAAATATCAGAGGACAATAATGTCAATAAAAATAAGAAAGTAACAAAAAGTCAAGAATTCAAGGAGAAAAATTAATTCAGTTCAGGCATTCTGGATTGGAAAAAAAGAGGTGGGCTAAGAACATAAAAATAAAAATGGGATTTTTAGTCCTCGTGCCAACTAGTAAAATTCCACTTTTTAAATCATGACCCATGTTTAAGATGTTGCAACTTGAGAAAGATAATGGGTTAATATTCACCCCAAGTTCTAAGAACTGAAAGAGGTGAAAAACAGACACTGTTCTGAAAATAAAGGAAACACTTTATGATCATTATATTGTATTCTGTATAAATAGCCTAAGCTAAATGGTCTTAGAAAAAAGAATAATCTATCACAATGCCATATCCCTTGTGTTGAACTTCATGATACCTGAATGTAGCAGGATTAATATTCTGCTGTTAAAAAAGAAACTATTACCTATGTAATACAAAATTCTGAAATGATCTTACAAAAGAATATAAAACTGTCCTATATTATAGAAGGAGATATAAAGAGAACCAAGTTAATTTTAAAGTCATTAAAATGACATCCAGGATACTTGAGTTGCCAGACTTATGTTATAATGTAAAAACAAACCTAAAATCAAACAACGTTGAAATTCCCTATGAATGTGCATTTATAAAAATAATTTGAAGATGCACGCAAAATTATTTTTCTAAGAATGATAAATCATTTAAATCACTGTTATCATAGAGACTACATATGTGATGCAGTGTATCTTAGCTTGACAAACATTACCAAGCTCCCAACTGTCTCTTTGGAGTTCCAGTAAGAACCTTTTAGATGCAGAGTTATAAATTTTTGTCTAATATAGCCTCCACCTTAGAGCTTACTCCTCTAGAACATAATTCTCCAGATGAAGTTAATGTAGTTAAAAGCATGTGTCTTTATTTTTGTTAAATATTAGATATTTTGGCAAGTAAAAATCAATTTTATGATTATAATTTTATTACATATTTTAAATGGTCTTGGATCTCCATACTGTATTCTAAAGTATTCTATTTTCATGTTATCTACTGCTCCTACTTCAGTTTAGAAAATTTGCTTAATACTTATCATTTCTAGGTACATTCTGGGCAAAACTGTGGCATAGATAAAATTTGCTTTTCTAATTGTTTACACATTTTAGTGTCCATCTACTTCCAAGCATATTATTTCTTTATGTTGCATATTACTTGCCTATATATTCACTATTTGAGGATCTTTAAATATACTTGGCCTGAACTCACAAATTGCAAATTAATCTATATTACATACTTTGAAGGGTTCCTGCACCTTTACCCATAAATTTCTCTGGTCTCACTCTCTTTTGCCTCTGCTAATAATCTCCTTCCATTTTCCCAGACTTGCCTTCAACGTTAAGAGCAACTTCCCTTATAAGTACAGTTTTACTTAGCAAGACTCTTGTCTGAGACTGAGTTTCCAGATATGCTTCTAGTTAGTAAACATGAAAAGCAAAAACATGATAGTTTGCAATTGCACCTAGCTATATGTGCCACTGTAGCTAATACACATTACCTACTGTCAGATTCCAATAACCCCAAACTAGTCTTTTATTATAATTCATAAATTCTGTGCACTATGTAATCATATGTTAGATTGCCATGATTTTCATGGTAATCCTCTCAAATAAGCTATGGCAGCTCATTGCGTTATTGCACCTGGAAGATATATTTGAGCACCAAGAGATGGTATGCTTTACAAGAGTCACTACAAACAGAGAATTAAAAAGGGACTGGCAAAAATTTTATCTTCTTAACTTTGCTCCCACCCTTTATACAGGGAAAACTAAAAGGTTAGACAGGTCATTCATTTTTGTAGATTGTCATTACATGCTGGCATACGGCATAGTAGTATAGTTTCTGCTGCTCCATGTTTTCCCCCTGTAAATGTGGGAAGTTTATAAGTCTCATAATATTTTTGCTGATTCATAAGCAAAAAGGTGATCATGAAAATCACCAAATTTATTTTCTTCAGATCTGACACCCAGAAACTGTAGACTTAAACTAAATATTAAAAATTTCTCAATATGATTTGAGCAACTCGAAGAGTAGTTGTAATGAAAGTCATCTTTCAACCTTGCACCTCTTACCAACTCCCATGAACACAATAATAAGTGACATCAGTTTACACAGTCAGGTATAAATGTCTCCACTATACAGGCAAGATGAAACAATCTCAACGACATAAATATGGCTTCACCTGCATTACACAATCAGGAAACATGCTGACAACAGCAGCAACAGAACAGCTTTTCTTACTCTTGGCAAATTGACTTTGACCAACTTGCTCCTAGGTATTCCTGCTGCCCCTAGAAGCCATATTATAACTAGATCATCTGTGTCTGAATCATAAACCCTTAATATACAATACTAGAAATTTCTGATCACCTTTGGAAGCTTGATGAAAACACCATCTCAAAAATATTTTCAATTAGTTCTTACATCGATGATAAGTTCAATTGGGCTCACCTGACAGCAGAAACTAAGATGAAAATTCTCAGGAACAAGATCTCCAGAATATAACTTGATGAAAAGGTTTTAAGGGTTTTTTTTGTTGTTTTTTTTTCACACACAAAATAAATAAATAGATATGTTAAAATACGATCCCAAGATAAAAGAACAAACACTTTTAAAGTTTAGTAATAGCTCTGGGTTCTGAAGTTAAGCGCAGTAGGAAATGAGAATTAAAAATTTTAAAAGACATTGCACATTCTTTTTTAGGCTTCAGTTGGCATATTTCTGTGTAGCCTTCAACACTGTTGTATAACTGCAAACAGCATGAAGGCAAGATGGAAACTCTATGAAATTCAAGTGGGTACACTGAAAGTTTTTTAAAAATCTACGTGTCCCTGGAATTTTCTCGTTTCATTTCATTAAGAATTCTAATGTGAAGATCAACATAAAGTCTCTGATTGAGTGCTGGAAACTCTAGTAATGGTGCTATATGAATGATGTATTCTGTTAACAAAGATTTATTCATCACTTTACAAGTGCCAGGCAATGTCCAAGATGCTAGAAATATAGCGTGAATAAAACAAAATAAAATGCATGTCCTTAAGAAGCTTATATTCTATCTAATTGAGAAAGATAAAAAATAAGTTACCTGAGATATTTATACATAAAATAGTAGTAATTACTGTGGAGAATAATAGAATATGAAAGGGGAGAAGGAGTGTTGAGGACAGAAGTAGACTGTAGTTCTGAATAAGGTTTCCAGGGAAGATTCACTGAAATGATGAGCTGAACAAGAATTAAAATCATGTAGATATCTGGGAAAGAGAAAAGGGAATAGCGAGTGCAAAACCTTGAGGTAGGGCCATGGCTGGTATGACTAAGAAGGGTAAAGAATCAATGGAAATTTATAGGAATGAGCAAGAGTATGGAGAAAATAAGAGATGAGGGTCCTACGAGCCATTTAGTAAATACTGAGTTTTACTTTGAGAGGATAAGGAGAGATGTGGTTTGATTGATGTTTTTAAGAAACACATTGGTCGCTGGGCTAAGAATAGACAGGAAGCAAGGGCAGAAATAAAGAACACTTAGAAGTTTATTGGGATAAGGAAATATGGTAGCTTATACCACGATCTCGGCAACTGAGGTGTAAGTAGTAGTCATATTCTAAATATATTTTGAATATAGAGGCAAAAAATGTTTTACTGACATTTTGGATGTGGGATATGAGAGAGAGAGAGGAGTCAAGGATTCTAAGGTTTTTGACCTAGACATCTGGGAGAAAAGAGTTGCCATTCAAAGAAACAGAGTACACTGAAGGAGAGTGAAATTCAGGAGTTTGGATTGTAATACAGTATGCTTACTATAACTATTACATGACTAGTTGTTGATGTTGAATGATGAGATATCCAGGAAAGAGACAAATCTGTCACAAGAATGAAGATTTTTTTTAAAGTCAGGACCTTGGGTGAAATTGCCAAGATATGCAAGTGAAGGGCTAAGAGAAGAGGTCCTAGGACTGAGCCCTGGAGTACATCACATTCAGAGGTAAGAGAAGAGAGAAGGCATAAGCAAAAAACAAAACAAAACAAAAAAACAAAAAAAACCCTCAACAACAACAGCAACAAAACAAAACAACACAGCCTGAAAAGGGTGATTAGTGAGGTATGAGAAAAAGTGCAAGCATGGATTAAATCTTTGAAGCCAGGGGAAGAAAATATATCAAGGAGGACATGGAGATCAAATTTGTCTAAAAATGTTGATAGGTCAGTAAGAGGGTCATTGGATTTAACACTATGTAAGTCATTGGTGAAATTTACAAGAACGATTTCAGTGGCATTCTGAGAGGGTGAGTTGGTTCAGAAGCAAATAGGCAAATAGGTCCAGGGGTCAGCAAATATATGTAAGTTTTTCAGAAGTTTTGCTATGAGGGCATCAGCGAAATGAGAGTCACTAGAAATATGTATGTGAGATCAAGAAAAAGTTTTGTTTTAGGAAGAAGAAATAACAGTATGTGTGCATGCTGAAATAAATGATGCACTTGAAAGCATTATTAACAAGTTGGCTAGTAAAAATATCTAATATGTTCTAACAAATGACTTACTTTTCTAATATTAGCCTGGGCCACTAAACCATCAACTGCTAAGAAAGAAGAAAATTTAGCATATTTTTACAATATTGAATTAAGGGCATAATTTAATTTATTACTATGTCTTGCCGTTTTTCAGTGTGTATTCGAATATTTATCATTGTTGATCATTCTAGCCAAAAAAAATTCCCGCTATTTTAATTATCACCATGAGCAACTTGCCCAATAAGCGTACTTCAAATTCTTCCCAAATATTTGATCTATTCGTAAAGGCGGAGTTCTGATTTAAGAAACTCCTCTAAGATTATAGTTTCTGGGAAAAGGAGCAATGCCTTTAGTAGATGGATGTTACTGAAGAAACACAGGAATAGGGGCAGGGGTTACCTTGAGTGAATGAGACTCAATCCTGGGTGAACAGTAAAATCATTTGGGAAGTTTTTTAACTACCTGGTTGAGTAGAAACCAGACCACAGAAGTAAGGCATCCCTAGGATGTTATGACTCTGTGTTTAAATGGCATGCTTAACTTCCTCTTTCTGTCTTGTTTTTCCTATGATACTCTAACTTGTTCTTCACCAAATTTAACTTAATGTTTTTACCCCTCTCTTGCGTTTTTTTCTTTCTGCATTTATTTTTATCTTTCACTGCCTTTCTTTTCATTTTGTGGTGTCTTCTTTCACTTTTCTTCATTACTGTGGGATAGGCAGAACAGAGGGATGGAGGAAAAAATAGAGTCCAGGAATGCAATATCTTAGAAGGTCCTTAAAATCATTTAGAAAGCCTTTCATAAAAAGGGAGGTGTTAAAAAGTATGTATCAAAACAATAAAAGTCAGGAAATGAGTTCCAATGCTGTTGTACCATCTACTCAAAATGAACAAATAATAAAGTAGAAAATCACATATACCATATATTCACATACATTTTAAATGTACAATTTATTCAGTAGAGAATATTATTGCCTAAGTCCTGGAGGAATGATTTACAATGTAGTCACAGTGTAATCAACATAAGTAGGCTTTTAGATCCAGTGCATATACAAACAAAATTCTTCAAAAGAAATTATTTGAGACTAAAGATAAAAAAATTGTGCATTACCATGTACAGTATGGGACAGCTCTCAGTCCTACGCACATATTAATTTTGAACTTACTTAATATTGGTAAATGAATGAAGCTCTATAATTCTTACAGAATTGAGATAAAAGCATTTTTTTAAATCTTTTTTTACTCTTGTATTATCACATTTTTCTCTATGATAAATCGAGTTTTTCTAAAACCAGTGAGACCTTAGGCAAAAGTATGCTAGAAATCTAGGGTATGATTTAATCCATTAAAATAACTTTTTATTAAATAGGTTGAGATCACATCGCAAACACCAGCTGATTTAGCATGAATCTAAATATTATAAAAATAGTCTTAAAAGACAGGAAAAAATAGGTAATTGAGTTCCACAAAGAAAATTGTCTTTATGATTCCAATCGAGATAGTCATTTCATCCTTTACCAACACTATTTGGAAGTTAAAGTGAAATTGCGAAAAGAAACATTACTAATCAACTGTGAATTACAAAATGTTAGTCCATTTTTTTCATTTAAAATATCTTGGTCATGTATGGATTAAGAATAATACTAATTTCTCTGTCTACTTCTCAGAGTTATTGTAATTAACCAGTATGGCTCAAAGAAAAGAGCATGAAGACACATTTCAGAAAGAATTTTGTCATAGTTTTGGTTTTAGCACTTTCTAGCTATGTAGACCTGGGCACGTTGTTTATCTAGTCTTAACCTTAATTCCCTCCTATGGAAAATAATACCTAATCTCAGAATTATTTTAAGAATTACACAATTTATATAAACTAAGTAGATAATCTTTAAATTCTATTATTAGGATTATTAATTTAAAATGTAACATGCAATTTTAACCTGAGATTAGAAAGATCCCCAAACTAGAGCAAGGATGACCAGTGGAATTTATTCTGCACATGCAAGAATACAATGCAGAGAATGCATGTTTTCATATTCTCCCGCCAACCTATTTCTTTATTTCAGATCCAAATGTATAAAGAAAAAACTTGAGGAATAGTTGGAATTTGTTCTGTAATCTGAGAATATTAAAAATGGTTCTATATATCTTGACTTTGGAATTATGATTTTGTATTATTTCAGAATATTAATCAATATACTGTATTGATTTTATTATACATAAGTGCTTTGGAACACCTTTCCTTCAATAAAAAAAATAAGTTTTGTGACATTCACTCTTTCTAGATCATTATAATCCTTATGTATAAGGTGATGAAGGTTTATCCATGCTCTAACATTTTTTATAATATAAACATAAAGAATGCTTTTCATAAAGAAAAAAACATAAAAAATGCTTTTCAGTGAGGATTCTACCTTTTGTTCAAATTTTACACAAAATATGTGTTAGAACAATCTTTTAGATAGTTAGCAGAATGGTCCTCTGATAGAAAACAGATAAAATGTTAACAGGTAACATGGGGAAAGAAAACAAATTCTGAGTCTAGGTGTTTGAACTGAAGAGACAAGACTCTTTCATTTCAAAGGGTTTGCATGTGTTCAGCATGAGAAGTTTTGCTATCAAACCCTCACTGAAATACTCTCTTGATCCTAAGTTGTTGCTGAGGAAGATGAAAAATGTCTACCCTCTTACAATCACACTACCAGGTTTTCAATGAATGCAAATTTCAGACTAAATGCTGCCACATATGTACCATTTGTAAGTCAAATCCTTACTAATAAGCAAGCACATAAACACTCACATGACCTGTTCCTGTCAGCTTGATAAAGCCCCAGTGCCTTATTTTTACATAGCAAGCAACTACTTTCTGCATAAAAGGTTCTCTCACTCAACAATATTTTAGAGACACAATTCAGTTAACCGAATATTTGACACAGCAAAAAAAAAAAAAAATGCTAACCTATGACTACATTAGAATCATGCCTTGAATGGCATTCTGAGAGGTGAGGAGTAGAAAGCTTCACTGGCTTTTATCCTATAAATACAGGGGTAGGAGGTCTAAAATATTTTACTAGTTTATGCATGTTGAATACAATTAAATTCACACATAACTTATAAGCACATTCTTTAATTCTCATTAAAAAGCCACTAAATTCACTACTGAAAACTCCTCTTTTAAATAAAAATTTATTGAGGTAACATTGGTTAATAAAATTATATAGGTTTCAAGTTTATTATAACCTATAATACATCGTATGTTGCATTGTGTGTTTATCACCTAAAGTCAAATCTCCTTTTGACACTATGTTTTTGACATCCCTTTATCATTTTCTACCTTCTCCCACCCCCCTTTCCACCTGGTAACTGCTATTGTCTGTGTCTGTGAGTTTTTATTTGTTTGTTTGTCTTGTTGCTTTCAGTTTTATATCCCACATATGAATGAAATCATACATGGTTCTTGACTTTTTTCCTTCTGATTTATTTCACATAGCATGGCATTCTCGATCCATCCATTATTGTCACAAATGACGGCATTTCATCTTTTCCTATGGTTGAGTATTATTCCATTAAAAAATAGGCAGAGAACCTGAACAGACACTTCTCCCAAATGGCCAACAGATGCGAAAAGATGTTCGGCTTCAGTAACTATTAGGGAAATGCAAATCAAAACCACAATGAGAGAGGTGGCTCCATAGTGCAGTGGTTAGCACGTCTGCTTTACATGCAGAAGGTCCTGGGTTCACGCCGCAGGTGGAGCCACAGACCACATCCCAGGTGCACTAGGCCCCAGGGGCGCCAGGCCCCGGGTGCGCCCTGGGTGAGCACCCCGAGCATGTAGGAGGAGACACCTCACCTTCAGAGATCCAGTTCTTAAGTGGAGACAGTAACATCTGTAGGTCAGGGGCGGAAGTGGAGGGTGGGTAAAGAGGGGGGAAAAAGAAAACCACAATGAGATGCCACCTCACAATGGCTATTATCAACCAGACAAGTAATAACAAGTGTTGGAGAGGTTGTGGGGATAAAGGAATTGTCATACACTACCGGTGGGAATGTAAATAGGTACTGCCACTATGGAAAACAGTATAGAGTTTCCTCACAAAATTAAGAATAGAATTACAATGTGACTCAGCAATCCCTATTCTGGGTATCTATCTGAAAAATTTGAAGACATTTACTTGTAAAGATATATGTACCCCTATGTTTGATGCAGCATTATTCATGATGGCTGAGACATGGAAAACACCAAAGTGTCCTTCAACAAATGATTGGATAAAGAGGATGTGGTACATATATACAATGGAATACTACTCAGCCATAAGAAAACATGAAATACTGCCATTTGCGACAACATGGATGTATCTTTAGATTATGCTGAATGAAGTCAGACAGAAAAAGTCAAGAACCATATGATTTCACTTATATGTGCGATGTAAAACTTAAAGCAACAAATGAACAAATAAGACAAACAAAAAACTCATAGATACAGACACAACAGTATAGTGATTAGCAGAAGGAAAGGGGTGGGAGAGGTAGAAAAGGGTAGAGAAAGTCAAATACATGGTGACAGAAGGAAATTTGACTGGGTAGTAAACATACAATGCAATATACATACAATGTATTATAGGATTTTAAACTTGAAACCTTTATAATTTTATTAACCAGTGTCACCTCAATAAATTTAAAATATTTAAAAATATACAAATCATATCAGAAAAAAATTATGACAACTATAAGGTAAATGTACTTAAAGAGTTCTGACTTACCTATATTTTAGGAGAAGTAGTAAAATACCAATTTAAAAAGAATTATAATAAGTCAAGGATATACTCCAGAATAGCAGTAAAAGAATAAATAAAAGGCATGACTAACAAATTACAATGTGGGAGGAAGAAATGTAATAATTTTAAAATCTTAAGAAATCTAAAAGAGTGTCAGAAAGAAAAATAACATGAATACGAAAAAATAAATTTTAAGATGACTGATTATATGTTTAAATTGAAAGACAAACCATTAAATAATTAAAATATTAAAAAGAAAAGATTGTTCAAATCTATATATTGCTTACATTAAACATTTTAAATATAAAATAATCGCTAAAAAATAAACAAATGAAAAATATATGCCATGTAGACACTAATTTTAAAAAATAAAAAAGCTTGTGTGGTTCTACTAACATTAGACAAAGACATTTTTAAGACAAGAATTTTTGGTCCATTTTCTAATTGGGTTGTTTTCTTCCCATTACCTTCGTAAACTCATTATTACTCTTAATACAAGTCTTTTATCAGATATGTGATTTGCAAACATTTACTTCCAATCTTTGTATCATATTTTCATTCTTATAAAAGTGTTTTTCACAGACACAGAGCAAAAGTCCAATTTATCTCTTGTATTAAAAAAATATAGGTAGTTATGTTATTGCCATGTCTAAAAATTCTACCTAATACAAGGCAAAAGATTTTTTCTTATGTTCTCTTCTTAAAATTTTATAGTTCGATGTTTTCCATTTAGATTGATGATCCATTTTGAGTTAGGGTAGAAGTTTTCAGTAGAAATATACTTGGGTGGTTAATATCTTAATCCCATCCACATGGAAATTAGCAGTTTACAACTGGTTTTATAATAATAATATAAACTAGTTATGCAGAAAAACACTCATCATTTTGACCATGTAATTGCCTTCATCTCAACTTTAGGGTTGTCAGTTAACAAAGCATATTCCCCTTCCTTAAAATTTGGGACATTTCAATGAGCCTTGAAGGTAAACACTCACTCAGTCCATAGTAAATGAGTCTGTCTCCACCACCTTCCTTAGCTTCTCTGTATTATCTGAGAATATGATCTTTTAAGGAGGGCACCATGACTTTTTATTGTTGTTCCCACACTTCTGCACTTTTCACATACTTGGCACTCAACAAAATGCATTAAAGAAATATTTGATGCCCGTTCCCCTCCCACTATCCTTCCCTCCCCATCCACCACACTTCCTTTCTCATGTTATCTTTTAATTCAAAAGTTAAAAAAAAAAGACTTCTCTTGGCATAAAATAAAAATATTCTAATGAAATTTCTAATTTCCTTAAAAAAAAACACAACAGTTTATAGTAGAACACGTGCAAATTAAACAGAAATATTGTTGAGGAAATCTAATTAAAAACAAAATATTCTCTCAACCTAGAAATTTGCTCCATAAAGGTAGCAGAGAAAGGATATACTTTTATTATTTAACAAATATTAAATCAGAATGAGCTGCGCATCACGGTCAGTCTGCAGAGATTGCAAAGACAGAAAGAAACCTCACCCTTTCATATAGCCAAGCAGGTACAACCTATTACATATGTTTTCAAGATAAATAATACCTAGTCCTCAAGTAAGAGGACTTGACAATTGCTGTTGTCACACATTGTTTATCCTAACTATACCTAGTAATCGGAGTAATCATTTATCTATGTTAGCTAATTAGCCTTAACAGGAGGGAAAACAAACTCTTCATCTCTTTATGACAGGAAGCAGTTTTGCTGTCTTGGAGCAAGGCACCCAAGGAGGTTAGGTTCCTACCTTCTCACTGGAAGGTAGGGATGCTAACTCTCTTGATGTTTGCAAAATGATGGCTCCCGCGTTGAGAACGGCATTTCCAAATGTTAACTATACAAAAGCTCTATCTAGTTTTCAAAAGCATTTACATACACTTCAAAGAAATGAGAAAGTACTTACAGGTTTTTTAAGGTAAATACTTTAAGGAAAAAGGAGGAAGGAAATATTCCTCCCCTCCATTTTTTTTTTGACATGGAAAATTAAGCCTCATATTTTTAATTTCTATTGTCATTACAATATATAAAATACATCTTCAATTTAATTAATATTACTGCAAAACTTGGTATATTTAATATATTTCTTTCTAATCATGTTTGCATATTAATCGATATTTCTACATATCCATTTTATTATTTATCATTTATCACTTGTTATTATTACTCATGTATTTTCTCACACATTAAAATCTTTGTGTTAATACAAATGTTAATGGTGACTTTCATTTCTGTGAAAGGATTAGAACCAAAGTGATTCCTAAATGACTAAAAGTTAAATTTATTTTTAGGATTTTTTTTTCAAATTTTCTATAGCCAGACACTCTAACCTCTAGAATTTCAGTGTGATGCTTGAGACAACTGAACCTTCTAGTTCAGTGCAAATTATATTGTTTGTATTGATTCTTCTAAGAATCTTTCAAGATTAATAGATATGTAAGCAAAGTGCTACAGGGACACAGAGATGGGAATGGTTAAATGAACCTGAGAGGTTCAGGAAAACTTCACAGAGATTAAAAGCACCGTCTAAGGACAGCGGTCTCTAACCATTTTGGCACTAGAGACAGGTGCTACTTTGAGAATCTAATACCTGATGACCTGAGGTAACAGCTGAGGTGGTGATGCTAGTGCTGGGGAGTGGCTGCAAATACAGATGAAGCTTCCCTTGCCTGCCCACCGCTTACCTCCTGCTGTGCAGCCTTATTCCTAACAGGCCACAGACGAGTACTGTCTTAGGCCAGGGATTGGAGACCCCTGGTCTAGGAAGAGGAAGAAGCATGAGCTAAAGAGAGGATTTATGGAAAGGTCTGGAAAATTTGAGCAATGGATTATAAATTCCAATGGACTTGTAAAAGAATAACCCAGAGAGTTTGTTAAAGACATAGATCCTGAGGCTCTTTAAGAGTCAGATTGTATGCGAGGTGGTCCCAGGAATCTTTATGTTAATGTCTACCCATTTGATTCCAAAGTGCCCTCAGTTTTAGGGATTGTGCTTGGAGCCCAGAGCAGATAAGATGTGAGAGAGGCAAGCAGAGGCCAGATAATGAAAAGCTTTTGGGGATGTCCATAAAGAGGCTGCATTTTTTCCTGATGGTTTCTGACCAACACTAATCATTAATTTCCAGCTAAGCTGGACATTAAAAGCCCCAGGAGATGGAATGCAGAAAGAAAACAAGAGGAGGAAAGAGAATGAAGAAGTGAGTATTAACTTATGCTCTCCTCCTCCCTCACCAGCAGCAAGCTATTTCTGCTATTTGAACTGCTTTCTGTTCTGGCAAGGACTTAGCACAATTTATTAGGAAAGACTTCTCCAAGGAAAGCATTGTATATCCAGCTGCGAATCTGACTGCTGCTCTTTGAGTCACACAGAAGCCTCTGCTAGTAGATACGGTTGCTGTTCCAAGGAAGACAAATCTAAAAGACTACATTTTGGAAATTATGGGGTGAGAACATCTTTTTCTCTCAATGTACAGAAAAGATTATGTTAAGTAGAAAAATATGTTGTATAAACGGAGTGTTCAGGAGAGACAAACTCACCTCCTACCATCAATTTTGACAGCATAAGGAATCCATCACATATAAAAGCACAAAATATATTTTAAAATGTACAAAAGGTCTTAGAAAAAAACAGTGACATTCCAACATCAATTGAGGATGCTGAAGATTTTGTAAAATATATCATGAATTAAAATGACATTAGAAACTGCTAAAGCACTAGCTGTTACACAGGACTGCTTATTGCATGATTTCTCAACCTCAGCCTATTGACATCTGGGGGCTGGAGAATTCTTTGTTGTGAGAATTGTCCTGTGTATTGTAGGATGTTTATCAGCATCCCTGGCCTCCACCCACTAGATGCCAGTAGTACCCTTCCCCAGTTGTGACAATTAAAATGGTCTCCAGACATTGCCAAATGTTCCTTGGAGAAGATAGGGAAAAAACCACCCCTGACTGAGAATAAATGGCTTATTGGTAACATTTGAAGGTAAGATACTTCCTGAAAATTTCAGTAATTAAACCCCTAAGTATAGAGTGTCTCAGTCTAACAGGTCCAAATTAGGGAATTAATGCTCACTAAATTCCACCAAATCCAATGATATTGATGCAAGAATAAGCGATCCGCTCAATAAACAGCCTAGAATAAAGATTAGGGAGTTGAGGCTTGAAGACAGACTTTCATAAAAAGCTTAATGACACATGTGCCAGTGATTTCTTTCCAAGCACTAAACTGTATCTCATTATCTTCAAGAGTTAATACTTTTCAAAACTATCAGTGATATATTCTTTTCTGGGCCCAATGACCTGGTTCATAGTGTAATTCTCTGGTCCCAGAGATAGGATAGGGGAATACAAGGCAATAGCATTCAGTATATATAACTTCTGTATAGTCCACAGACTCTCACAAAGCTGTTACAGTCAGGATCTCTGAAATCCAAGTGTTGCTGATTTATGGTGGCTCCTTTAGTTTGTGACCCTGATCTATCTTTGCAGAATTCGGGATTCATTTTCTCTGAAATGATCACAGCTAGGCCTAAAGGTAAATTTGGCTCCAAAAAAATCAGAGGACTAACCTTTAACAATTTTTATTTTTGGTTTCTCTTTCATAAAACTCCTAGTGATCCTAATAATCTTTTTAAAATTAAATTTATTGGGGTAACATTGGTTAATGACATTATATAAATTTCCAATGTACAATGTTATGATAATTGTATACTCCATTGTGCTCTCACCTCTCAAAGTCTAGTCTTCTTCCATCACCTTGCAAAAATTCTGAGTCTGATTTCTACAGATCTCATTTCAATTTTTGCCTCTAAAGAGCCTTAAATCTAACATACTTATTTAAATTTGACAGTAAATCTGGTACCTTCCCCAGTGTTTATAATTCTATTCCTAAGTGCACTTTCACTGACATATTGCTTGGGTAAGATTTATGTATTTTATATTTATGGAAACAACTCTCCAACGATAAGGAGATGGTTAAATAAATTATTCTACATCCATATACAGCCATTTAAAAATTGTCAGTGAGAAGAATAATTAATAGCATGTTTACGATATAAAGTAAAAATTACGAAAGCAAAATAGAAAACTACAGTTTGATCTTGATTTTGTACATATATACATATATGACCAAAAAAAATTATTTTTATCCATCAAAGTGACAGATATTTCAATTCACATACTTATTTTAGATTTTTTTCTCTGCCATTCTCAAGGCCTTCATGAAGAAAGAACCCGCATATCCAGAGCAAGATAGACCTGCTGTCCCCTAAACACTTACTTCAGCCTCCCAATTCAGGGTGAACCTTTACACCCTTCTTTCTTGTTATTTTTCAGTTTCAAGAAATGCTGGGCATCCTTCATTTCCAGCAGACTCTAATCTCCATATGACTCTGTCCTCTTTGGTGACTAATTCCCTGAAACTCATTCATAATTCATTCGAGAACTCAAGCTCAGTCATCAGTAAAAGCCCCCTTATTCTCAGCCACTTCTGTAAACATTCCTTTCACCTTTTTGCTCTAACAGGAATCTGGCTCTCTCCTGTGGATACTGTTCCCAGAAATTCACTCAAGTGAAAATTGAGTTGATCCTTTTATCCCATGTACCTCCCAGCCTGGAGGTGGGCTAGATGTCCTTTTTATTTCACTTTGTCACACACAAACCATTTCTCTCTAAAGACTTACTGTTCCCTTCAAGCACATGCCTTCCAAGTTTGCTACCCACTCACCATCTCTACTGGGTGGCAGTTATTTACAGTATTCCTAGTCATAACATTCATAGGTTCCTTGATTTTATACTAGTGTCAATTATTTTGATTATTCTGAGCACAAATCCTTTCTATCATTACTTAGCTTAAAAAACAACTCTAATTAACTCCAACTCTCATATATAGTTGGAATATTGAATCAAGGTGTGAAATTACTGTAATGGAAGATGAAAATATATATGTTTTGTAAAGATTCAAAGTGTTGCTCAAGGAATTTAGGGCTAGCATTTTGTATAGTAGTTAAAAATAGAAACCCAAATTTTTCAACAATAAAGGAACTATAAGAAAAACAACAACGAGAAGAAAACAATTTTAGACCATATATTCATTTGACCATAAACTGAGGTGATACTGGAACACAGTGGTGTGCAAACAAATGGTAGAGAGGATGGACATGAGATGGAAAGGCGAGGCCAGCTCTCCTCAGAGCCCTGGTATAAAGCCCCCTCTTCATGTTAATGATTTCATAATGAAAAAAGTCACATGCAAATGATGTGCACTATAACTAAGGGTGGAGTTAGCCATAACCTAAATAAATCCATCCTGGAAGGGAGTCCAAGTAGGACTTTGAGGAGGGTTTGAGTAGGTGACAAAAGATGATTTTCTAAGAGGATAACCTCAGGTGGTAAATAAAAATTGATTTTGTTTATAATCTTACTTAAGTTATTTATTGGGTCCTGCTGACCTATTGAGTCTTTCACTAATATAGTCATGATCAGTGAAAATATACTAAATGCTTATCAATCCACTGTCACTGTGTTCTGCCAGGTGACAGTGATGACAACCCAGGAGGCTCAGTACTCAAAGACTGTTGAGCTCATCCTCCTTGTGACCTGGTACTAGCTAATTAGGTATTACAAGCAGCTGCATTGCTGTTTCTGCTCCCTTTTGTCACTGAGAAAGTAAAAAATATTAATTATAAGCAACCCTCCTGAGCTCTTACTGTCAAGCACTGTTCTCAGTGCTTCACATGCATCATTTCTTTTAATTCTCTCAACTCAGAGAGAGACTACTGTCTGTAGATGAGAAAACAGACATACAGATGTTAAGTAATTTGTCCAGTCACATGTTTAAGAGGTAGAGGTGAGCTGAGATCTGATCCCAGGTAGAAGGGCTCTAGAGCCTGTGCATTTACTCAGTAGGTGATACACCAAGTAAGATCAAAACTAAGTTAGAGAATGGAAAAAAATAGTCCCAAATATCACTTTTTTTCCAGTATTTTTAATTTTTCCACAACATGTAAGTATATTTAGGAAAAAATTTAGTTATTTTATAATTTTATTTTCATTAATCATAGATATTTTTCACTTCTGGCATAAAAATGGATTTGAATCTCAGAACTATAGGTGAGCTATAGTGTAATGTTTAGGCAGATGCACAGATTAAGGTTAAAAGAGAGACAACATGTTTTCACTAAGTAAAATCAGCCCCAGGTAGGAATGGGAAGAGCACAGGCGGTAAAGGAACCAAACTCTCCGGGAGAGTCCATGTGGAACACAGCGGACCGCTCCTTTCTTAATAACTGCTCCACACAGTACTACGACCCTATCATGGGCTCTGTGACCTCAGCATTCTCAGGTTCATTCATTAAATCCAATAAGAGGTCATTCTTGTCAACCATATTTGCTTCTATATAAAGAAAGGGAATCTATGAGATTTTGTTCCAGCTGAGCAGTATCTTCAATTATCAACAATTTGATCTCCCTTCTCAGAAATATGAAGAAGCAGATACACTAATGTAGGCATGCCTCATTTTTCTACTTAGCTAATCCATCATCTGCAACTACAACCAACCCATACGCAAACCACCATTTGCTTATGTTTTCTGCCAACCTAAAAAAAATCTCCTAGTCTCTTCTCCACTATTTTTTTGGTGAACCCTCTCACCAAATGAACTCTAACGTTGATTATGTCTTCCACTACTTTTGCTTCCCATACAAAACATAGCATAGTGTTAATCAAGGATTAAACAAATGCCTACGTATGTTTACACATATGTCTGTTCATACATATTTTATTTGTTAACTTTGTAAAATAGTGATTTGTGTTTATGTATTCACCATTAGCACTACAGAGAGAGGAATAAATTCCTCCACCTTTTTATAATGTTAAGTGATTCACAGTCACGGGATCACAGTTGGCTTTTAACCAAGAAATGTAACACTGGGTGCTAGTTCCAGCCCAAACACCAAGAAGCTGGGTAACTTTGGACCAGCTCCTTAAGTTTCTCTCATGCTCAATTTCTTCACCTGAAAATGCTAAGCAAAATAAGAAATGATTACTAAAGAACTGTATTTCATATTCAACAAGTAATTATTGAATACCAAGTTGAACTAGGGATTATGCTAAGCACAGTGTCAACATTTTATAGTGACTTATAGATTTATTTCTTGGTAAATGTCCCTGTGTTTTCTAAGGTTTGTTCTCATTATATTTTAAAAGAAAACAGTTATGATTGATTCTGTCTTGCAAAGTCTAAATTTTGCTGATTTCAAGTACAGTTCTTTTAAAGATTTTTAATATTTTTAAAATGTCATTATATTATATATTATATAAATAGAAATGTTCCTGGCTTTCAGGTATCTGTGAGCTATTTAAAGAAGGATATACATGGCTAGCGGATTTTGGTAGGGATGTTAAGTAGAAATTTATGAGTGTGTACTCCATTTACTGGGTTCCGTGTATATGTCCAATCATTTAGACATTATTATTCTTATTATACAACTGAAAAAAGAAGACAGGATTCAGAGAGAGTAAATAATATTCACAAAGTCACAATGGCAGTGCTTAGAGCTATCTGACTGCAAAGGCTTCGATATATTAGAGTATTGCCCCTCTGTGAAAGTGTAGCAATTTATTCTGGTCTTTTTCTTGCATATATAATATTAGGCAAACTTACTAGTAACCTACTACTGTTTAAATATAATGCTACATAGCCTAGGGTCAAATGATCATTTCTTCTGTTGACTTCCTTTTTACCTCACTGTCTTACTGTATTTTACTGGCTATTCTCAAAACTCCTACAACAGCATTCTTGCTGCTAAAGTGCAGCCTGAAGTAGAAGTTTATAAATGTTTGCAAGGAAATAAGAAATGCAATAACTGCTTTATTAAGTATAAGAGATTGCTATACATTAGGTTTAATTAAGTCTATAGAAGCTGGCACAATAGAGAGACAGATAATCCAGTTCCACAAATTTTACCTCCTTATTCTAATTCACACCCTGAAAAAAGAATAGTGTCCCCTGGCATCAAATGAAATTTCAAGATCTCACAGATTAACCCTTGTAGGTACATTCCACAAACTAAGAACATTTTAGTATCATCAGTGTTAGCTACAAAAGCATTAATGAAATAGCAAATAGCTCTCTTTTCAAATGCTTTTGGAATTAAACAATGCTGGAGCAAGATATATGCTAATATGCATTTTTCATGCATTTTATTCTTCAACAGATACTGTTTTCTAAATTTTTGTTAAAATCTGCCCAATTGTAATGAGCTATATGCTGAGATTTCCTCATGACTGATGGCTCTCTAATCCCAGTCAAAGTATGTGGAGATTTTGTAGCTAAATATAAAGGAAGCCAGGAAAATAATTATTGGTGGTCTTCAGATATTTGGTGTCAAATTTGGCATCAAAAGGGTCTCTAGGTGGCAAGATGCAGGAATATTTTTGAAAACAAAAAAATATATAGAATGAAATCATGTGTCTTTCAGAAGTCTTACCCCTTGCCCACTGCCAACCACTGCAAGCATCTGTAATAAAAGTATCAAGTTAGTAGTTAGTACAGATTGAGGAAGGGGATTAATGTGCTCAGAAAAAAAAAGGGTGATTCAAAGAATATATAAACACAACAAAAAGAAGATAGAATTTAGTGTAAAATGTATAATAATTAATTACAGTGTATTTATTTAGTTATTTATATTATTTGATCTTTATCAAAGTTTGGAATTATCTACCAGACTTAGGCTTTCAGTGGAGTCTCCTTCTCCTCCATATCCACTTGCTTCCACATGACTTTCTTCCCAGCCAACTGCACACCGTGGGCCTTCAGCTACCTAGTAACTCTGCAGGGGAATCCCTCAGAGGTCAATTCTTTTTATTCTCTGGACCACTTTATGCTTATCAAACTTTCCCTTCACCAAATGTATCTAATTCTTATTCCATCCCTTGGGCTCTATGTATTACTACTGCTGGATGGTTCTATTAATTTGAATGAATACTAATGACTACTCAGGTCTACTCTTCCAGTGTAACTTTATAAATGTTCAGTGTTTAATTTTAATTCAACAGAGTATGTACTGGTGGGAATTTCCACACCATGACTTATGGGTGAAACAGCTGCCAGGAATATAATATATAGTTAAATGTGGCAGAAATAACACTGAATATTTGGATAAGAAACATTAGACTCTACTTATGTCACTACCATTAACCACCTATCCAATCCAAAGAAGCCATTCCCCATTCTCTGGATTCCACTTTTACCACTGGTAAGGCTTTGAGCCATACAACCTCTAAGGGTTCATCTTAGCTTCTAAGATTCTTGATTTATACAGCCACACATAGAATATTAAGACATTCATGTATGTACTAACAAAAGGCCAAATTCATAAGTAATATTGTCTTTAGACCTAACTGGTGAAAACAATCCCTAATTATAAAATGCACTTGATTAATTTAACTGTCTTCATTGTATTTCACTGTAAGACAGGTTAGATCATGCTGTGTAACAAATAACCCTTATTGTCCCTTATTATTATTAACCCTTATTATTATTAACTCTTATTGTCCAAATACTACTTTGTTCTTACAAAGCTCACTGGAGCTGCAAGCAACTTTCCAGGATAGCAATCTTGTATGTATTAGTTCAATATTTCAAGTTGTTTGGATTTTATGACACCTCTGTATCAACATGTGATTCTGTGAACAATGAGGCAGAGGAAAAGCAGTGAAGAGCTAAACACCATCAATGTTCCCTCATTGTTCTGAGAACATATCTACATTTCATTTTCCAAAGAAAGTTATGCGGTCACACCTAACTTTAAAGAAACATCCACTACTGCCTACTACAATATGGCATGATGATTATCAGAAATTCAAAGCAACAGGCATAATGAGTAAGTGTGAACATGTCTGTCTATGTGAAGACAGTAAATACAAAACACAGTAACAAGGATACAAAAGCCTGCTGGAAATCTTGTTGTAAAGATGTACTTGAGCTTTTTGATTAATTTATTCATTCATTTAACATTCGCTTAACATTTATTATATATTTGCATGCCCACAGTGTGCCAAGTGACTGGAATAAAGTTATTCCTATCTAACAGATTTAATTCATTCCTGAAAACCCTACTGGAAGTGAAAAGTCATTAAATGAAAAATATATTTCCATTAATTTTAATGGGAACAATTATGGTACTTTCCATTCGAACTAAAGATGTCCAACAATTTTTACAAATAGAAAAATCTATCAACTGAACAATGAAAACAAGTTTAAAAGGGTAATAAATAACATTTGAAAGCAAAAATTTAGTTTCCATGTAAATGGAGAAAAAGGGACTTGTCATAATTGTGGAACCAAAATAAGACAGAGCTAGAAAAGGAGATATAAACTATTATATATAGTAGTATATAAAATGATCATTTAATTTATCACTGGAATGAGGACAGTTCTGAGAACTGAAGTCAGTGCTATCCATAAATACACAGGGACAACAGGAGTAAACCAGAACCATCCTTCGAAAACTGAGGAGTATGGCCACTCTGCTCAAATGAAATGTTGTTTATAAATAATCTGATCTTTTTTTTATAAATTATCTGATCTTTTGGATTACACCCCACTGACACATGTGTATTCACAATTTCAGTTTATCTAGCTCAGTACACATTTAACTCTGATGAGAGTCAGAAAGCACAAAGGTAATAGTCAACAGTAGCCTTATTTTGGCCAAGCTTTCCTGATCGTCTATTCCTCATAAACACACTAGCCAGCAGACCCAAGCAGCCTACCTGAAACAGATTTCATTGCAATTCCGAGTGGCATTCCCCCCTTGCCACAGGACCTTATTTTCCAGCAGGCAGTTCTCAGCTATAAGAAACCCAGTTGATACTTATCTCAAACTAATCTATATAAATGAAGACATCTGTGTACAAAAACCTCAACTCATCAAGATAAACCTACAGACAAAACTTGAATATAACTTGTTTATACCTTTAAAGACTACTCTAATGGAACCTGTATTTTTGAATTCCACCTGAATCCCACCCTCCACATGGAGTAAAATAACAATTCCTATATTTCAAAGTCGCTGAAATAATTAAATGAGTCAAGGTATGAAAAGTACCTGGATATTAATAATCCTTTTCCTTCCTTTCTAAAATATAAAAACACCAATATAGGGATTGAGATGGAGACACAGAAGGCTCTTGAATTTCCCTTCTCTCACAGACACAACAAATGTGAAACAACTCCCTCATGTGAAACAACTCCCTCAGAGAAAAATCCAGAAACTAGGTGAGTGACTCTTACACATTAGGAAGCTAGGAAAATTAGTTAAACTTTTAGCTAAACTCACTAAGAAAAAGGAAAGAAGACTCAAATTAATAAAATAAGAAAGGGAAGAGAAGACAATACAACTGTTAACATGAAAATACTACAGATCATAAGAAACTATTATGAACAATTATATGCTAACAAATTATATAACCTAGAAGAAACAGATAAATTCCTAGAATCACCCATTTAATACTCTTAATAATTCATGTAGTAAATCGCACTGTTTATACATAAGAAAACTAAGACATGGTGAGAGAGAAAGCCGTAACTAAATTGCCAGCATCCCAAAGTGGTAGAGTTGGGATGTACACCCAAGTAGCGTGTTTCCAGAGTCTGTAATTTTAGTCATCACACAAGAATGTCTCCTTCCCTGGTCCTTGACACTGACTTGTATTTTATTTTTTAATCCCTAATTATATGCCAACTCTACTGCTTGCCCTACTGCTTTCTTTGTTCTCTCTGATATCACAAAATGATATCACAGGCTCTTATGATCAGGCAACTTTTCATGAAAGTTATAATATTTAAGCTGTAAATCATTCCCTGGTCCAATTTTTGAGCCATCCCAGAACATCACCTATCACCTGGTATGTGTTTTTAAAATCACAATGATTTTATCAACATAAAATTTATTTTTAAAAAATAACCAATATTCTTGTTGTAATTAGTGTTAGGGGGAAAAAAACTGCAAAATAAGTATATATAACTGTATGAGATGTTAAATAAATAATTTAGCCTGAAATAAGCTTGGCATTTTATTATTATAAACATCCATATCATGGTCCTTGCTCAAAACAAGAGAATAATTGCCAAGCACAGAATACAGTAGTAATACTAATTTGTTCAAAATCTCTCTATTGGTAAACTGTGGTATATTTTTCATACATTAAGTTATAGAATATGTATTTACTGAGAAATATTTTGTCCCATTTTTTTTCTCTCCTGTAGACTATAGCTTATATTTTAAATCTGCAGTACTTTCCAGAAAAATGCTCTGAGAAACACAGACAAAAAATCATAATTCAAACTCAATTCAAAACTAAGAATCTGGGAAATGACTTAGCTGATAAGGAAAAAGAAAGAAAAAAATGGGGGAAGTATATTCTTCCCATACTGAACTATGTAAAATAATTCCCAGGAAGTTAACAACCCAGAAAATGCAATGCCTGCCTCTCTTCTCCAGTGCTTGCTTTCTCACTGTGCTGACCTTAAGCCAATCGATTGACTGGCACAAGACCACAGTTTCTGACAGAAACTTCAGGATGTATAAAATTTCTTGTTGTTGTTGTTAACATAAGTTCTAAGCTCTATACAGTACATCAAATAGGTCTCTAATAACTTAAATATTAGACTGTATATTTCCGGAAGTCAGAAAATGGAACAAAACTCAATTTATTGAAAAGAAATTGAAACTTTTCATTCTAATGAGTTTAATTATCTTATTTGCTTACTTTAAATTATTCAATTTTTTATTAGAAGTGGTCCTCTCTATTAGTATTCTAGAAGTGGTTGATGCTATGCTATGTCACCCAAACCTTCCCTTCAGAAGTAGGGACTTATGATCCCACCTACTGAGAGTACTGCCAATAGACAGCCCTTAGCCAGGACCAACTACATAATTTGTGGAGTCTAGTACAAAATGAAAACGTGGGGGATGTTGTTCAAATAATATTAAGAATTTCAAGATGGTGGCAGTAGAGAATTAAACCAAGTGTGGGGCCCTTCTGAGGATGGGACCCTATGAATCTGCACAAGCTGCATGCCCATGAAGCTGACCTGCCCTTACCTACCAGTCAACTATAATCATGGTCTCAGTAGAAGAGAGCTGCCTCATCCAAAGTTGTGCCCCTTCTCAGGGTGGGAAAAATTCAGTAACTGGACTGACATAGGGGTACAAAGTCCTGGACCCTTCACTCCAACTTGGGACAAATCTGTGTGGTTATCTCAGCTTCAAAGCTGCCCACTGGGTCAGCTGAACACTGCACTGAGACTGCCACACCCCTCAGTTTCTCCCTGTACTTGACATTAATTTATGTATTAGTCAGGGCTTGATCTAAGAAGAAGACTTAATAGAAATGACATAAAAATAATTGATTCATTATAGATTGACTTTACAGTATTGGAAGAATTTATTAAAATTTTTTATATATGGGTTGCTTCTATACTTGAGCTACAGTAGAGGCAGGCAGCAGAAAAGGACAGATGGATATAAAGAGTATGGTGGGGCAGAGATGAAAAAGGGGAGGAAGAAGCAAGAACAAACAGGAATCTAGGAGAATGAACTGGGAACCTGGAAAGCAACCTGGAACATTCCTTGGTCTCTCACTTCCTCCAAGCCTCCAACATGTGGGTGACATGCAAGAGAACATGGTGTCCTTTACCATGGAGTTAAATGAGATCTGGAGAATGCTGCAGGAACTACAAACTAAGCCGCTGTCTTGCAGTAACAATATGAGCCAGCAGATCCACAATAATGGGTACGTTGCAAGAGCACCTAACCATACACCAACCTTCCAAGCACAATCATGACTGCTGCTTCACTCTCACTTTCCCAATCTCATGTAACTACCTCTTGATACTAAGACGATCTTAATACCACATAAAGAAATGAATTTCATCTTAGATAAGTTGACACAGAACAAAGCCAACAAAGGTGGTTTGCTATGTAAAAAAGGATAGCTAAATATATATATTATATATATTTTTAGTTTACTTGAATTTCTTGTGAAGAAAAGACAGAGGCTATGTTTTGCATTAAATTTGGTGTGGAGCATAAAGAGAGAGCTCATGGTGGATGGAATGGGCTGGGGAAATGGGAAGCAGGTGCACCTGGAGTTGACACATGAAGGTCACTATGAAACTAAAGAATAGGATATCCAGAAAATGGGGAATTCAGTGATTGGCATTCACATGCATGATGCTAAGGGGAGGAACTGCAAGTCTGGTCAGGTGCTATGTTGTGATCCCAACAGAGGATAAATTAAAGAGGTGCGATCACAGAAATAAGTTTGGCCAAAACTTGCTAAACAAATGTTTTCTGCCAAGTGTCCGCAAATAGGGTTGACCTATAAAATGATCTCCCTGACATTGAAAACCACTAACTCAAGAAGAGCTGTTGACTTTCAGAATCTGAAGCAGAGAAAGAACAAGATATTTTCTCATGAATTTTGGAAGCTCCTTAAATAGGGAATGAGAAACAACACATGCCGGGGAGACAGAAGAGGAGGAGGGAGCCCTGTGTCAGCTGAAGCTCAGAGAGTAGGAACAGGAATCTCCCTGTCTATCTGTGGTACCACACAAGACCAGTAAGCACCACCATTTGAGCAAAGCCTGAGGCATGTGCAGGGAGCACCAAGCTCCTGGTAGATGGAGAGTTCCCAGATGACCATGTTCACTAGACTCAGCAGGGCAGTACCTGCTAAATGTTTCAGAACAGAGCACAGCACAACAGAAGATGAAGGTATTTGCCCACATTAAGGTTTCTATGGTAATCATAAGCCCAGCACCCAACTGGTTATTTGGAAAACTGGAGAGCTAAAAAATACACCTCTGCCATGGGCAGTGCCTCTGATAGGAAAGGTGGGAGGTTTGGTGATTAACTGTATTTTTGGCCATTAACAATCAAGAGCAATTCTAATGAGCATTCAGGAAAACTAGCTTTCCCAAACTGAGATGTGATTCTCAATGATATCAAGGTGCTTTTGAAATTCCATTTATATCATGTAAACATTAAATTGAAATCCTATTGCTAATTTATATCTCAGAGTTATAGCTTTCTGATTATATAATTCCCAAGGGCTGTTCACATCTTAATGACTTAGTTGTCTATGATAAGAGAAAAAAATAAGTTTGTTTAAATTTTGCTCCAAGGACTCAACTAGAATAGTCATACATTTTTGAAAATGTAAATATTTTTCTACTTTATTCTATAAAATATGCATTATGTTAAGTAATAAATATTATGTCTATATTATGAAAATTACAGCTCTAATATCACTTAAATAGTAATTGAATATATTGCTGATTATAAAATTATTGTACCATATTTGAAAAGAGCAGAGAAGCTCTAGGCTGCTAACCTACTGCTGCATAAACATAACTACGGGAAATATGAGGAATATGAAAATTGTGAATTTAGGTCTTCTATAACTACATGAACATCTGCTAATACATTTTTCATGTATTTATGGTTTCGAGACATTCTCATTTTTGCATTCTTGAATAATTACCAACATTTAAGAAGTTTTCTTATTTTTTTCAGATGCATACAAAACAAAATTTTGCCCCTCTTGCTTAATCAACATGAGAATGTACATGTGAAGCAGAGGAAGAATAAAAAGTACCTGATTGTGATATTTCTCTAAACATAGTTTTGTTTTGTTTTTTTCCTGTCTGAGAAAAATAAAAGGAACTTTCTCTACTGCTGCCACCTTGTGGTGTAATATGTATGAACATACTGGAAAAGAAAGACTGTTCAACACAATATTGTGAATATTTTCTTTTGGGTTTTTCTTTTTTGTTTTTTAATAGAGACAATCTTTCTAGGAACTACATGACTAGTTATTTAAAAATAAATAATTCATCAAACATTGATTGTACATGACAATCACATTGACATATATATCTCATTTCTCACTGCCTATGATATGCAGAATACATGTTAAAGAGCACAGATTCATAGAAATTTTATCTTGAAGGAATCCTAAAGATAGCTAACAAATCCATTAATTTTTACAAGTGAGACAATCAGGAAATAGTGACAAAGTCTTATTTTGTTCTCTACTATATCATGATTAGGAAAGAGAAAAGGAAAAATATACAATATGGTTGTTTAAACTGTACAGGACAAATAATTTTAGGAAATAAACTTTCTTAAGTGTTATAAGAATATTTGAAGGTGTTCAAAAGGTACAAACTTCTAGTTATAAAAGAAATTAGTCCTGGGGATGTAATGTACTCTAGGGTGCCTATAATACTGCATTATATATTGAAAATTTTTAAGAGACTAGATCTTAAAGGGTCTCATCACAAGAAACTATGTATAGGAATGGATGTTAACTACTTATTGAGGTGATCATTTCACAAAATATATAAATATCAGATCATTATGTTATACACATGAAACTAATGTTATATAAATTATATGTCAATTGTTTAAAAAAATAAGTTAAAAATAGAAATAATAATGATGAGATAAAATCAAAGTGAGAAATTAAATTTACATTTTTAGTGCCCAGTAAGAATAAAACTATTTTGGAAACAATTTTCTTCTCTCCAATTGTAGAACGCACACTTTTTAGTTGGTCTCATTCCTCATGGACACATGACTAAGTCCTGATCAATGGTCTGCACAGGTAAGTGACATGCAGTTTTCAGGTCACTTCCTTAAAGGGCAGATTGTGCCCTTTATTCCTCTTGAAATGTAGACATGAGGTGAGCTATTTTTGGATATGTGCATGGGTAAAAAGGAAAACAAGGATAGCAGAGCAAAATTTTAGAGAGAACTTGGGTGCCTCACACTATGGAGTGATCACATCAGCTCTGGACTTACACTCAGATTCTTAATGTGAGAAAGCTTTGTGAGAAGAGTAAACTTCCACCTCATCTCTGTTATTCTGGAACTCTTTTACTCCAGCTAAATTTATATCTGAACTTAATAAAATGTGATAATTTTTAATGGGTAGTTGACAATTTCAGATACTACCGAAAAATGAAAACAAGGAGTGCACATTAGTTTGTAGGACAGCCATAGATTGAGTGGCTTAAACAATAAAAATTTATTTTTTTACAATTCTGGAGGCTGGAAGTGCAAGTTCAAGATGTCAGCAAAGTAGGTTTCTTCAGAGTTTTTGCTTCTTGAATTTCAGATGAGCACTTCTCACTGTGTTGTCATGTGGTCTTTCCTGTGTGTGCATGCATGCATGTCTGTCCTAATCTCCTCTTTCTATAAGGGGACTAGTCATCTTAGATTAAGATACACCCTAATGACCTAATTTTAACTAAAGTACCTCTTTAAAGACCTTGTCTCCAAATACAGTTACATTCTGAGGTACTAGGGGTTAGGACTTCAGTATAGAAATTCTGAGGATACACAATTCATCTCATAACAAAGTGAAAGTATTGGTTAATTTAAAAATGTTACTTAGCAAATTTTTAAGATCAAAACACCAGCAGCCCATGTCAAAATTGGAATATACTGGGTCTCTCTTAAAGAAAAATATCAAAAGCTCTGTCTTTGTGCCTCCCTCTTAAAAATCTGTTTACTCTGGCATGACTGCTTATGTCTCCTACATTTCCATTTCTGCTTCCTTTGTAAACCTCAAAAGGTTGGCCAACTCTCACTCTCCCTCCCAGGCTTCCAAGGTGCTTCTCACCCCTGAATCTACTTTCTCTAACTAGGTCACCTTGTACAGTCACATAACTTCTAATATTCTCTGCCTCAGTTTTGCCACATATCTCCAGACTCATGTATTCATAAATTGTCTATTTGACATTGCTACATGGATATATAATAGGTATTTCAAACTTAATGTGCCCCCAAAAAACTTTTGATTTCTTCTTCTAAGCCAATTCCTTCCCAGGCTTTGTTGACATTGCTATCAAGAACTTTTCTAAAGCCAAAACCTCTGAATAATCCCTGAGTCCTCTCATTCATCCACCCTAACTCTCCATCATCCCCACACAATCAACCATAAAGCTGAATCAATTCTTCTGCTAAAACATACCTACATTCCAAACCTTCCAATGTATCTCTACTGTGACAATGGTAGCTCAAGCATCACAATCTGCCACAGAGACCCTTGCAGTAGCTCCTAGTTGGTCTTTGTGCTTCTACTCCTGCCTCTTACAGCTCATTTTCAACTCAGCAGCTAAAGTCAGCTTTTAAAAACATAAATCAGATTACTTCACACTCTTGCTTTAAAATTGGTAATGGTTTTCCATTACAAATGAAGCAATACCCAAATCCCTCATCATGGCCCATGTGGGGCCCTAGACAATCAGTTTCCTGTCTAGGTCTCTTATGATGAGACTTCATCTCATGCTATTCTCCCCTTTGCAAGATGTGCTCCTCCACACTTTCTTTTTAATGTCTTATATTTATTGACAATTTGAGCTCTTTACACTTGTTATTTTTTTCTGCTTAGAACGCTCTTTTTCCAGAAAGCCATTTGGATCCAATATTACGTTTCAGTGAGGTCTCCCCTGACTCTCCACCAACACTCTTTATCATATCACCCTCTCCCCCCACTCCGCTTTTTAAAGAATAATTACCACTATCTGAATTTGCTTGGTCAATTTGTTAATTAGGAATTATCTTCTCCACTATAAGATCAACTACCTGGAAACAGGGACCTTATCTACTTTGTTCTGGCAGTAAACATTTTTGAATGAATGGATGCATGAATGCTGTGAGCTGCTTTTCGGAATACATATTACTATGGTGGTTGGATAGAAGCTCAGTTGATAGGAGCTTGAAGAAAATAATGCAATTTTGGTGGTCAAGTCACAACTCATAACATTTGTGAAAAATTTCTTTTGAGTTAGACTTCAAATATCTAAGTGTTCTCTTGAAGAGATATTCTTCACATTTATCTATATTATAGTAGGTCTGAAATCTTTACACTTTGAACTAACCATTTCCCTGAAGCCCAGACATAATTAACAAATATTTCTTAGACATCATCTGTAAATCTCACTAGCACCACAAACTCAGCATGTCTAGAAAGCAGTGCTTTGTTTCTCCCTCTTCCTTAATCTAGAAGTCTAAAACATCTGGAAAACTTTGTTTATAATTCCACTACTATACATTGGCCTTGAGCAATGCATTTTACCTCTTTGGGTCTACTTCATCTATAAAATAAAATGGTGCATCTAGGTGATCTCTATTGTTTTTTTACAACTTTATCTTTCCATGATGTAATCATTGAGTCATGTTAAGCCATGTTCCTTCTAAACCACTACATCTGAGTAGTCACAAGAGTGACCAAGCAGCCAGCTTTCCTATTGGACCTACACTGGACATAGTCAAATGAACTCTGACTATAAGATCACTTGCTGAAAGGGCCCATCATTCCAAGTACACTTCCTATAGTTCAAGAACATTCTTAAATAGACATACCTCTGAAGATTACACTCTTCACTTGTTATTTATGTACCAGATAATTCATATTTTGGCCCCAAACAGATCAACATTTCCCTCTATAACACTTTACTTTCTTAAGTCCTATATATGTTTAAAATTTTAGCTAACATCTTTTCTTTGAAGAGACCCTAAAATACTGTACCTTCTTCTTATTACCTTTAAGACTCATTTGTCAGTTTATGCCTTTCTTCTGAGTCACCTTTTACACACATACACAGGTATAAATAAATAAGTAAATAAATAAATAACAGATAGATAAATAAATATGTATGTATGTATGTATGTATGTATGTATGTATGTATATACGTATGCATATGTGTATATATACATATGTATATATTCTCTCATATAGTATATTTTCCCCAGACATCCAGTAGGGTTCCTTGCATATGGTAGGTGATTAATAAGTATCATAGAATAGGGCTTGCTATTGTACCAGAAACCCCATCCTTACAAAAAAAAAAAAAAAATCATGAAGATCAATTTGGGTACCATAGTTGAAGAAAACTACAGCCCATGTAGTGCCAGCTGGCAACACAGTTAACAAAAATGAAATGTCTCAAGCTCAACTCAAAAGAGAATACTTTCACAAAAATTTTTATAGATTACTCCTTCACATTTTATATTAACTTCCCCAATTCCAATTCCCCTCCATCACCATAGCAATTAACAACCAGTACAGAATAGTTAAGATTATAATCAAAGAAAACAAACAAAAAAAGTAATTTTGACATTTTTCCATAGGATTAAATCCAGTATTCTTATCTTCTCTATACAAAATATTGCAATATCACCCTACTATGCCTGTGAGCCCATCCTGTAAGAACTTCCTATGCTTTCAAGGCCAACAATTCAGTGGCTATAAAAGTATACTTACTATGGAGTCAAGAAGGCCAACTCTTCAAGACCCTGACCTCACACGATCCCCTGCCAAATTTTAAAATATATATTCATCATTTTGTATTCCTTTTATTAAAGTGAGCTGCCCAAATCATATAAGCTTTGGACTCTGCAAAACCTGAATCTGCCTTTAGATACCTGGTATGCCACTTAAATACATGTGTCTTCCCACAATGTCTAGAATCCATTCTTCAAGATACACCAAAATCATTTAAATTCTACAGAAGAAAAAACATAAGTCAGAGAAGTGGTTCATAAATTAATTTATTACAAAGAGTTTTTAAAACTCTTTAAATGTTGGAATAAAATGTCAAGCACCTACAAACAGTCTACTTTTTGATTAAGAAAATATAGTATGTTAAAAAAATTATTGATATAGTTATCAAGTATGGTTTACATAATGAAATTCACTTTATAGAAGCTCTTATTAATCAGAAAGTTTTCTTTATAGAAAAAAAATATTTTGGTGTAGTAGGACAAGAAAATGGAGCTAAGGGAAGCTGACCAGGGAAAGTTAAAGACATTCTCTCTTTTTTTTCTTAATTAAATTTATTGGGATAACATTGGTTAATACAATTATATAATTTTTGGGTGTACATTATAATTTAACATCTGTATATTCTATTGTGTGTTTACCACCCAAAGTCCAGTTTCCTTCAGCTACCATATATTTGACCCCCTTTACCCACTTCACTCTCCCCCTTCTCCCATATATTTGACCCCCTTTACCCCATCTACCTCCACCCTCCTCCCCCACCTCCTACCCTCTGGTAACCACTGGTCTATAGTCCATGTCCATGAGTCTCTGTTTGTTTGTCCTGTTCCTTTGCTGCTTTTAGGTTTATATCCCACATTTAAGTAATATCATGTGATTTTCAACTTTTTCAGTCTGGCTTATTTTGCTTAGCATGATTATCTTGAGTTCCATCTATGTTGTCGCAAATGACAGTATTTCATCTCTTCTTATGGCTGAATAATATTCCATTGTGTATATATATATATACCACAGCTTCTTTAGCCAATCATCTATTGTAGGACACTTTGGTTGTTTCCATGTCCTGGCCACTGTGAATAATGCTGCAATGAACACTGGTGTGCAAATATCTTTATGGATATGATTTGTTAAGTATTTGGGGTAAATACCCAGTAGAGGGATTGCTGCATCATATGGTAGATCAATTCTTAGTTTTCTGCGGAATCTCCATACTGTTTTCCATAGTGGCTGTACCAATTTGCAGTCCCATCAGCAGTGTATGAGGGCTCCTTTTTCTCCACAAGGGATTCTCTTTCTTAAAGTGTTATCTAGCACAACTACCCATATGGTGATAAAAGCTGTTTTTGGTGGCCTTCCCATGAATGACAATTTTGTCATAGAAGATCAGGATTATATGACTTCTCTGTGGACCAAAAAAAAAAAAAAAAAAAAAAAAGTGTTCTATAGAAAGTAACCTCATAGGGTGATCTGATCATAAATTCCTAACTCGGCAGGCTACAGTAGGTAGTCACACACCCCAGACATATAACTTTTTAATAAAAAGTTAATCTTTGCTTTAAGCAAGCCCTGTCCTTTGTTTCTGTGCCTCTAGGTTAATACCACTTTGAAATAAGACACTCACAAAATAGAGGAGAAACTTAGAGATACTAAGAGTGTGAACATACAAAACACCTAAATCTGTAGATAATTTTTATAATAGTTTGTGTGAGCCAAACTGATGACATATGCTGGGAAGCAAAATCTCAAATGCTCCAGAAAATAATAATTTTGCAACTTCTTTTATGCATCTGAAATTAAGGAAGACATGTACATAGAGGTGGAAGAAAGCAAGGCAGGGATTGGATTACAGGATAATTATCAAGATTATGTGCTCTTTGCAGGTTAATATCCCTTTGGGGTGTGGGGAATATTACCTCTGGCATTTCAAATGTGTATTAACCTAGATGCACAAGAACAATGGACAGGGCTGGCTTAAAACCTTTCACTAAAGAGGTTATAGGCTTGGGATGTGACTACCCACCCTGAACTGCCTAGTTAGGAACTGATGGTCAGATCACCCTGTGAGGTTACTTTCCATAGGACCCCTTTTTTTTCATCCACAAGAGAAACACAAATAGAACCTAAAAAAGAATACAACACTGGCATTATTGTCCCCACTTAATACACAGTGAAACAGAGAACTAAGAATGCTATGCTGCCAGCAATGAATACGACACACATAAAATAAGCAGCCAGTTTAAATTTAAACTATACTTGCAACATAGAATACAAAGGCCAAAAAATACACTGAATCTATCGGGGGTGTAAGATTTTTACCTTTAGTAGGTAAAAAAATAATAACAATAAAAATGAGAGGTTAGGTGAATTTGTGAGAAAGAAGAAATGAGAATGGCACCGATATTCTTTCTATATTGAGTAAATAACGAAGGAATGAAGCAGCAATGAGGAAGAAACCTCTCTATGTTATTCTCTTTATAGGATTCAAGAGAGATATCCGCCTGGTACCCATGGGGAGCCTCACTATTTGGAAGAGGCAAACAATCAGACTGAAGTTCAGGAAACTATAAGACGATGATCGCTGTATATGGATCTGAAAGATAAGTTCTCGGGGTAAGAAGAGTGTTTGACAACACAGAGAAAAATAGGATTTAGTGTCAAAGTAATCCAAAATTTAATTGTGATAATTTTACGAAATTCAGTCATCTGAATGAATAGAATACTATTCAATGAGAAGTGCTAAAGGACCCAAAAGTTATAAATGAAAATATCTGTTAACCATTAAAAGTATTTACTTTATTCGTTTTGTTTTCATTGACAAGGGCAAGATGTTTTTCTTTTGTTTTTTTCAAATGCTGTGGCAGAAAACTTCCTTAGGACAAATCAGTTTCACAGATAGGATGCATCTATAAACTTAAATCTGTTCTGGTCTTTAGTAAACAGATCACTCTAGATCTGCTTGTTCACTTAAAAGTGGAGAGGGAAGGTGTGCACCCTGAGACTTTACACGGCAACTCAGGGCAAGGGGTGGGCAAAGGATCATTAATTGCACCATTTTACTAAGATGGCAATCTCAGAATTTGCAAGAAATTATCCCAGCATAATTTATTTCTTATTAACCTTTGTATTATTGCTTCTATTATTTGATGCTAAAATTCATTGAAAATGCTTGACAAAACTTGTATTATAGTTATTAAGTGGTATGTATTAAGTTATAATATGAATAATTAGAAATTGATTAAAGTTGTCTTCCATAAAGGAGGGCAGAGTTTAGTTAAGCTACTTCCTCAGCAGTCTAACTTTCTGATATGGTTTAAAGGTAAAAATAAATTAGTAACCTGTTCCCTAATAGGAGTTATGTAACTTGTCAAGCAGACAAACTTCAATTTCTGCTTACTGTCACTTCATTTTATGACAGCTTTTAGTTCCATAAGACACAGGTTTTAAATTGTTAGGATACATACAACAAAAACAAGTTATTTTAATAATACTCAGTCCCATTTGACTACCATTGTTTATATAAAACCTATTCAAAATTTGATGGGTAGATTGGATCATGTCTAATAACAGAGGCCCATGATGGTTTGCCATTATATCCTGAAAAAGGATAATTATAAACAAGAAACTTTTAATAATGCTAGAGGACATATTGAAATACATTCTTAGATGTTAATGGAAGGCATATAAATTGGTATGAAAGATTTCTGGAAGAATTCAACAAATTCTATCCAAAAGGACATTACATTTTTATACTTCTTAGGAATAATTTTCCTTCCAAGAATATACCCTAAAAGAAAAATAAAAATTCAAAGATTCATACAAAATTAGAAATGTCACAGTATAATTTGCAATATTGAATTAGAAGGGGCAGTTTTAAGGATTAACAAGTAAATTGTTTAAGTATTCGATATTCAAGTTGAAAGTATCAAAAATATCCTTAATCATGAAATCTATAAAAATATTAAAGTCAGAAAAAAGTTTTTACATTATAATATAAATTATAAGATAGTATATGATTAATTCATCGTAATTTCAACTATAGCTAAAGGTAGAGCTAGATATAAAAATAAATTGAGGCATAAATAG
>CM053502.1:113977412-114001978 GCA_028627145.1 Eidolon dupreanum | reverse complement strand
GTAATTAGACCTGATATCAAAGATTTTAGGACAACAAAATCAATCAACAGTATCTCCTTTCTAATATTTCCAATTCTCTATTGTCCACAGAAGTGAGAAAATATTCTGAGATCTAGACTAAATTGGGAACGCTAAGACATGTTTATCCAGATAACCAAGGCTATTAGATGTGGGGAAGTAGAGTTTGCCACTCCAAAATATTCCTTTTGAGATACTATTTTAAGTTGGTTATTAAGAAGCAAAAGGCTCAGGGGGGAAAATGCTTGACCTTACCACTAAATGCCTAAAAGGAATTTAGATAGAGGACCTTCCCAGGAAGGGAGATACCATCACAGGTAAGTGTAGTTTAATATAACTTTGTGTGTATGACAGGCAGAGAGGAACTTAACAAGACCCATTTGATCAAAGTCTTCTTTGTGTCCCATTGTTAACCAAACACTTGCTTTTCCATCTCCATGTGAATTGCTTTCCTGCTTTTAGAAAACTATAGACCAATATCAATAGGTACAGGAAAAGCACTGGACAAAAATCCAACACCCATTCATGATAAAAATCTTCAGTAAACAAAGAAGATAGCGAAACTTTCTCAAACCACAGCCCCCCTTTTCCTTAGCTCCAGATGGTACATAACCCTAAACTGTTCAAAGTGTCCTTGGGTCTCACATTCTCATGGAACCCTGTGTGCACATACATATTAAATTTAGACATTGTTTCCTGTTAATCTATTTCGTGTTAACTTGATTATTAATCCAGCCAAAAGAATTTAGAAAGGCAGAAGGAAAATTAATTTTTACTCTCCCACACAGTGTAGATCAGGACTACAATGATGCTTACAAATAAGATAGGGATACAAAGACTCCCTCTAGAGCTCTCCAAATTCCATCTTTCTGCTCAGCAGTTGGAACGCATATGACCTATAATGACTGGATCATATCAGGAAACCCTTTGGCTATCACACAAGCATTCACAAAAAGAGCTAATGGGAAGTACAAAGCTAATGATAACTGGGTATTGACTCTATCTCAATGGACCATTCACCAAACAGCCAAAGCCCAGAATGCTAATATAAACCAAATGGTAAGTCTAGGGTCAGTTGTCTATACTTATGGGAGTCTATTTCTGGGCTTTCTATTCTTTTCCATTGATCTATTTATCTATTCTTTCACCAATACCACACTGCCTTGATTATTGTAGCTCTACAGGTAAGCCTTGAAATCAAGTAGTGTCAGTCTTCCAACTTTGTTCTTCCTCTCCAATGTTATATTGGCTATTCTTGGTCTTTTGCCTCTCCATATAAACGTTAGAATAAGTTTGTCAGTATCCACAAAATAACTTCCTGGGATTTTGATAGAGACTGCATTGAATTTATAAATCAAGTTGGAAGAACTGATATCTCAACATTATAGAGTCTTCCTATGCATGAACATGGAATTTCTCTCCATTTATTTAGATCTTCTTTGATATCTTTCACCAGAGTTTTGTAGTTTTCCTCATATCAATCTTATATATTTTTTTAGATTTATACCTAAGTATTTCATTTTGGGGGCATGGTGTTAATGTAAATGATATTGTTCGTTAATTTCAAATTCCATTCCTTTCAGTGCTGGTATATAGGAAAGTGATTGACCTTTGTATATTAACCTTGTATCCTACAATCCTGCTATAATCACTTATGAGTTCCAGGAGCTTTTTGTTTTTTGTCAATTATTTTAGAATTTCTACATAAATGATCATGTCATCCGTGAACAAAGACAGTTTTATATCTTCCTTCCCTATCTACATACCTTTTATTTCCTTTTTGTGTTTTACTGCATTAGCTGACTACCAGCACAATGTTGAAAAAGTGGCAAAAATTATAAAGGAAAGAACTGTGTCCAACAGCTCTAATGTTAGATTCAAATCTAAAAGCTGGTGGAAGAAAAGTGAAAGGAGTCATTTTGCAAGATAGAGAGGAAAATCTGTGAAGGGCACAGCAAACGGGCAAGCAGCCAGTGGGAGGCGAGGATCAGCCCGGGAGGACAGCAAAAGCTATGGATACTCCAGCATGGGAAGTTAAAAGCTTCAGACAGAACCTCACATTTATATATTACATACTGGTTCAGAGAACCACTACATTTGGGGTTCTGCTATAAGTATGATATGATTCACACTTTCAAGAGCAAGTGATGCAAGAGAAACCTGAATTCACAAGTGATACTTTCATGTCATTTTCCCCTTTTTGTATATCTTAGTATAATAAAAAAAAAAATTCCTGCTCAAAATTTTTTTTAAAAATTAAGAAAAAAAATTTTTAAACAGTGTCAAGAGAGGACATCCTTGTCTTTTATTTTAGTGAGAGTTAACCTTCTTACCATTAAGTATAATGCTAGCTATAGGTTTTCAAAAATATTCTTTATCAAGTTGAGAAAGTTTCCTTATCTTCTTTGTTTACTGAAGATTTTTATCATGAATGGATGTTGGATTTTTGGCCAATGCTTTTCTTATAACTACTGATATTGGTCTATAGTTGCCTTATAATGTCTTTTTCTGGTTTGGTAATGCTGGGCTCATAGAATGAGTTAGAAAGTATTATCTCTGCTTCTATTTCCTGAAAGAGATTGTAGAGAATTGGTGTAATTCCTTCCTGAAATATATTCTTCACCAGTGAACCTATTTGGGCCTGGTGCTTTCTGTTTTAGAAAGTTATTAATTGTTGATTCAATTCTTTAATAGTTATAAGCCTATTCATATCACTTCATTAAAATTTGAAAGAAGGTTAATAGGTGATAGAAAGAGTCTTAGAAAGTTTAAAACTACAGATGGCCCATATTAAACTAAATGTGGATGTTTACATATATTTGTGTGAGGAGTGATATAGGACTCATTCCTTACCTGCCTATGAGTCCCACATTATGGATTAGTTTTATCAGTCCTCCCAAAACAAGAACTGATAGTAGTTATGACATAAAATTTAAGTCTAATTAAGTAGAATACAACTTATAACTAAACACCTACAATGAAGGTCAAGTCTAACCTTAAAGAGTTTAAAATCTTCTGGGGAAAGTAATTGCATGAAAATAACTATTTTTAAATATTACAATTTATATTTAATTAAGTATATTTCCCATAATGTAAGAGAGGGAGAGGTAATAATAGCTAAAACTTTCTGAGCACTTGCTGTGTGCAGGACAATTTTTCTAAGCACTAAAAGACTTCAATTATGTCATAAAAATAAAAAAAGTCAACAATTAGAGAAAACATTAAAAGATAGTCTAGGCAAAGAAAAGAACATGAATAAGAAAAATAGCAAGTAGGAAAACAGAGAATATGGTTGATGGAAGTTAACTGGACATGACTACTGTACAAGTAGGAAGAAAGTAAGAAATAAATCTGGACATGTAGGCAAGAGCCACAGATAGAAATCTTGGATGCCATTTATCTTAATAAGTGTGTTGAGCAGAGAAATGACCAGCCATTTCCCTAAAAATTACATTTTAGAAGCTACTGGTTTTGGTTCCAACAAGATAAAACAACAGGCCAAGCTTTAAAAATACAAGTGTATGTTTTATAGGGTACCATAAAAACAAACCAGCTCCATCACTACAAATAAATAAATAGATAGACAGACAGAGAGGTAAGTAGGTACACAGGTAGAGAGACAGACAGACAGACAGACTAGACAGCTAACATACCAATTAGGAATTGTGTTCTACTGCCTATAATACTTAAATGATGGCTCAAATAATTACAGAATTTTTATTGTTTATTTGTTTGTTTTTTAATTATTTGCCAGAAATTCAAGGCTGGTAAGGAGGCTCAGTGACATCTTCAGAGACTCATTCTACCCTTTTTCTGTTCTGTCATCCTTAGAAAGGGCTTTTAATCTAATATTTGCAAACTGGCTCCTGCACCTCCAGTCAAGCATCTGTATCTGAGCAGAATTAGAGAACAAAAACAAAAGGTGAAGAGCAAAAGGTAAACAAACACCTTCTGCAAGTAAAGTTTTATTTTTCTTATGCAGAACAGCCAGTCTTCCACAGAGACTTGGGCTCCTATCTCCTTGCTAGAAATGTGTCCTGTGGCTACCCACAGCAATAAGAAAGTGAAATTTACTTTCCAGTTTCTATAATTATGAAGGTAGAAAAGAGAACTGCAATGGAAGAGAAAAGGATCCTTCAGTGTCTGCCAAACCAGTGGATTCAGTACAGCAAGCATCACAATAGTACTTGCGTTTAACACACCCCTTTGTTTATCTACTCAAAAGTGATTCTCTCCATCTTCCTTTTACTGATATTTTCCCAGAAATCTGGAGCCTTGTATTCAGGGAAGGTGAAAATTATAATTCATCTTAGCCAATCAAGAGAACCCAACTCCTTTGCCAATGGTTGGATTAAGAGTGGTTATATGACCCAGTTTTAGCCAATGAGACATAAAAAAAGTCTACCTGAAGTTTATTGAATAAGGTTTTCTCACTCATAAAAAGAGAAACAAGAGGAATTTCTCTAAGTTACTGAATCAGCCCCAGAACCACTTTCTTCTGGGTATTTTATAATTTGAGATAATAAATGCTTAAGTTAACTTCAGAGCTTGTGCAGCCTCAAGTATATTAACTGCCATAGTATGAGTGCAACATCCAAATCAAGATTCCAGGACTCTGGTGGAGAAATCAGGGGACCAATTCAGGTCACAGATGATGGTCAAGGACTTAAATTCATGGATACAGTTGCGCTGGAGAATAGAAGAAGTAAATAAAAATGAGAAGGTTTCACTATAAAATGACTATGTTTTGAATACGATTCACTCAAATTTTAGATATATAAATAAAATCGTAGTTCTCTTTATTTGCCAACACAGAATGATAGTTTTATTGATTTATTTATTGTCCATCCAAAAATCGCTGTCATTATGCACTAGTTTGGGAAGTTGCCTAAGAGACAGCCCCAAAAATGGCTGTAATGGGAATTGGAGCATGATCAGGGCTCATGCAAGTGTCCAGCAGGTTTGCCATGGCACAATGGTAGAAATAGTAATGGTTGTATCAGGGACTGGCATGAAAAAAAATCTGGCTTTAAAAGCATTTATGTAGTAGTCCTTTTCTTCTCTCAGGCCATCACTCTACTTGCTTTCATAAAATATAAATCTTTATTAAGCTAACTAAAATTCATAGTGGAACTAAAATGATGATAAATTACATATTATGAGGCTATTTCATTGTGAAATGTATTTTCAGGAGTCATCAAAGGAAGAAAACACAATATAGCCAATGATATTTTGTGATAATATCTATTTACAATTAGGGCATTCTAGTTGTGGATGGGGGTGTGATTGCTAGGACAAATCATAATACAAGCTGTTCTCTTCCCATGCTTAATATTTATGTCCAGTTAAAATGTGTTCAGAATAAATCTCAAGAGTAATCTTGAAGAAGAAAAGATGTAAGGAAGGGTGTAATACTTAATCTTTGAAGAAGTGCAGAAACAGTCCTTCCAGCTATTCTTTGATGACAGTGAAATGTTATCAGGCTAGTGAAATGTATTAGAATTCTATCTGACTTTACTAGAGATGTATGTTTACAAAGAGCTTCAACATAGAAAATCTCACTTAAAACTTGAACTAATAATGAGTACTGGGCACAAATAATCCTTCTCCTGGTGTTCTATATGAAACTCGCTCATGACATTTCATGTTCCATCCTTCTCTTCATGTCTGTGACCCAAGAGGATAAACTACAGATTGTTATCACCTGAGCTCCTTTACCTTCTAGCTTCTAGTTGGATACAGCCAGCAGAGGGTGGGGGGAGGGAGGAGCATGACTAGGAGATCAAAAGGCAGAAGAAGGGGTACTTCTTCCCTAGCTCCCTCACTGCTTCAGTACTGTGATTTTACAGCAGCTGTATCCGTCTTTGCCTCACCTCTTGAAAGAATTCCCATTCTTCATGGGTCCCATTCTCACCAAGCTCCAAAAACACTTTTCCCTGGCTCTTTAAGCCTATTGTGGTAACAGCTACTCTGTTAAGTCCTAAGTGTATCACTATCTGTGTTGATTCCTTTAACCCTGTTCACACCTCTAAAAATAATCTGAGTGTGACTCTATTCCTAGGGTCACTTCCTTATCTTTTGTTCTTAGTCCACAGCTCTTTTCTTTATACTGTATTATCTTTATATGTGTATACATCCAAAATAACGGCTTTCCTCTCTATACTGCCACCAATTACCAGCAAAACTCAAGTTATCAATATTTAAGACCTAGAAGACTACTCAATTTGGTGTAACTTAGGCTTTGATTGGTGTTCTTTTTAGAGAAGTATCTGAAATGTAAGCTCATTAAAGCATATTTTCCATCACTTTCATAAAAAGTCTTCTAAGTAAGATTGAAAAGCTTTGAGAATAAATGATTTACTGAGAAGTAAGCAGATCAACACAGTCTGATGATTTCTCTTAAATTATATTTTAGAAAAATTTGATTAAAAAATAATACAACAATGTGTTCCAAAATAATCATTCGATTTTTCACTGTCAGAATGGCCTGAAGGTACACAATATTTACAAGAGCATTTAACTGACTTGGGCATTGAAAACAGTTAAAGAAAAGTCATATCAAGAAGCAGAGATATGTTCTCCATTTCAGTTTTGTGCTTTGTTGTTTTCTGTGATCAGTTTAAAGTGCATAAATTCAATCATAGAAATAGTTATGAAAAAAATTACAATAACCTTTCCATCCTATTTTGCTTTCTGAAAGCATAATGATCTCAGCTACATGTAGAATGATACTACCAAAAAGCACTGCAATGGCGTGAACCAAAAATTAGATCTCGTGCCTTAATAATAGCTTTTTCTTAGATAAAATTTTGTTTTGATTTTGAGAACCAAATAAAATTTTTAAGCTGAGCATGGACCAAATTATTGTAATTTCAATTATTTGATTTTGTGAGTGTTTTTCTTAGACCTAAGTTCCTTAAGAGCAGTTACCAGATAGTAATAATTTCCATACTCTCAGAACTATCCTCAGTTATAGTAGTATTCACTAAATGTATATTAAATCAATTGTAATTTTTTTGTCAAAAAAGATGCTCTGATGATTCTTTGGCATAGTTATACTAAGTTCAAAATGTTTTCCAATGGCTATTATGTTGTTTTGTGAAAAAAAAAAAATGTGTTCTTTCTTTTAATATTTCCAAAGACAGCCTGCCAGTCAATGATTCCTGAATATTCATATTTTTTTCTTAGAGAACTTCAGCCTCCCTTTCTCAAAATTTACAGAAACATTGTAGGTGGTAGCCTCAGTTCCTATTTAGAGTATGTGTCTTTACAAACATGTGGGACATAAAATGCTTTTGTACTTCTATAATTGATGTCACACAAAGGCTGGAAAAAGACTTTGTTTGGATTTCTCCTAAAGTAGATATTGTCCGTCTGGACACCAAATCTCAACTTCAGTTGTTCAACTGTTGGTTGTATCTCAAGTCCAAATCTTTCTCCTGAAAGATATATCTTTCTCTCTTTTTCTCTCTCATCTCTAGGATTTATTTCTTTTCACTGAAACTCATTTCATTTTATGACAGAAACTCAATTATGTAAAACTCAATTATGAAAAGTTCAAATAATAAATATATACAATAAGAATTAAGTCTTCTTTACTTTCCTCTCTATCTCATTATCCTTCTGGTAGTAATCACTGTTAACAACTGGCATGTATACTTCTGGACTATTTCCTTTACATTTACAAACAGATATCTATAGGTGCAGATATGTACATATGTTATTTGGAATAGTTATTTTGAAGGTTTCATTAACTTAAATAGTATCATGTTTTTTGATTTTCCTTTTCTCTTTAACTCTCCATGAGATTTTCCTGTCTGTACTAATACTTTAGTTTACAGAAAAGGAAATTAAGACCTAGAAAGATGAAATAACTTGCTCAAAGGCACACAGCTATTAGCCTTAAACTTTATGACGGATCGTTTACTCATATCAGTAAGGATAAGGAGGTTATTCTTCTGGTAAGAATTAACCTAAATAATCTCAGAGGTTTATCACAGCAAAGATTTCTCACTCATTCTACAAGTCCATTACTTGTAGTGGTTCCCCACGTCCCCTGCACTCCAGGATTCAGAAAGCAGCCTCTGCCAAGTCTCACAGCAAAGGAAAGAAATGCCAAATCATAACCTGTCCCGTAAAACTTCTACACTGACATTTCATTAGTTAGAGCAAGTTACATGACCAAGCCTGACACCAAGGGGATATAATCCTCAGCAAGAAGTCATAATATTTGGCAAATCATGATAAAATGTATACTCTTCTTCCTTCTTTTTTCCATTCTTTTGATTTGATTTTTTTTCTGATTCTATTTTATCTCTCTACTAATTCAGAAGTTATTTTTAATGTTTGCTATAAAATGTTAAATGTGTTTTATATTTAACTCTTAAAAAAATTAAAGTTATAATTTTTATCCTCCCAAGCAATACAATTCTAATATTTCAAAATTGATGTATAGGCTACTGTTTTCCAGTATTTATTAGGTCTTTTTTTCTTACTCCACAAATCATTCTTTGTTTTTCAGGTTTGCAGATGGTATTTGTTGATATTTATCCATTTTTACCAAATAGTCTGTTAACCTTTTCTTCTTGTTATAAATCTTCCTCATAGGATCATTTTCTAGCCTTCTAGCATAAATAGTATTTTTAGTAAGGAGTTTTTCATAAAGGGTTGTTAGTGGTAAACTCTGTCAGTTTGGATTTCTCTGAAAATGTCTTTTTAATCTCCCTCTTATTTATATTAGTTATATTAGTCTGAGTTAAACTTGTTTTCACACCACACTTTGAAAATGGTATTCCATTGTCTTCTTAATAGTCTGTTGCTCTAAATGTTTTCTCTATTTAATCCCATCTTTTCTCTCTGGGTGTTTATAAAATTTTCTGTTTCTTTGATGATTTTCAGTTTCAAATAATGGGTCTTGGGTTTGACCACAAATCTTCTTGAGGGTCAAAATGTATCTAGATTGTCTCAAGGGAGATTTTATTTTTCTTTCTTCATCCAGAACTTCTTCAGAGAGTATTGATATTTTATTCACTCTTTAACAGAAGATGCAACTTTCCTGGTGTGGCCTTATCTGAAGGGTCCCCTAATAGACTACTGACATGGAACAGGGTCTAGGTTTTGCTTTTTGACCCCACAGCCCCAGCAAGCCATCAAAATGATGCTCATAATCTAGTGATGGATAAGTGGATTTCCCTTGAGCAGCCAGGGATCTGATGCTTGCTTACTTACCTCTCTGGATTTATGCTCTTCGCTGTATTTTTGACTTCTGAAAATTTCTCTTAATTTTTTACTGACTCAGCAATGAATTTATAGATGTATTTGAAGATGATTTTCAGAAGGGGTGGGCAGGGAAGCTAGAGTGCCAAAGCACTGAAAAAAAGTTCCTGGTAGCCTTAATTAAAAAAAAAGAAAATTCATAAGCCTGACCAAAAAAGTTTAATTTAATCAATCTCACATGATGAAATAAACTATTTACTAAACACACATATAGAATAAGACATTTTCCACTATTAAATATCAGTCACTTCTCAACAAAAATATGTGTTATCTCTAAGCCTGATATTTTGAAATAATCACTACCATGGTAAATATACTATAAGCACTGAGAAATCACTGAGAGAAATTAAGAACTCTCCATAACTGTATATCTGTTTGTGGTGTGGTGATACACGAACTTCAGCTTTTTCTAATAGATGATATATATGCTTTCCTTTTCAGCACTCACTGCTTTCTGCTTTTATGAGATATCTCTACAATAGAACCCAGCTCTGGTTCTATTGACCCCAATGTGTTTAATTGCCCTACCCAAGCAATTCAGGCATTCAACTGAAATAATTCATCCTCACTGCACCCCCACCTCTACTCACAGTTCTAAAATGGATCTCATTTTTATAGGGTCCTAGCAATATTTCTGTGTCCCATTCCAACAATGAATCATAGTGATTTTCCATTATGTTATAGATTTGTATCCATAATCTAGAAGCTTCTAAGAATATTCTCTTCCTCAAGATCTCCATGATATTAATAAGGGAAAAATAAAAAAGATAATCTATTTCTAAAAATTAAATATTTAAATGTTGCACAATTATAAGAAAAAAGGATTAGTCAGGCTCAATTACAGAATGTCTTTTTGTTTTTAAGTTTTAAGAGTTGATTATATAACCCAGAGCAGCACTTAATGTCTACCAAAAAATGTTTTAAAACATATAAAACAAAGGAAAGCTGTTGAAAATCCTGGACATTTATTTAAATGAGTTTAGTTTTTCCAAGATTGATTAGTCTCAGAAATAAGCAGTGCATATTTTTGCTGAGATCACATGATCTGAAGTGTACCATCTGGGAAGTCCTTCCACTAGTGGTTATTATCTTAAATTCAAAAACCGAAGTTCTATTTTGGAGCAATTTAGACATTTGAGTCCCCTATTAAAATAAAATCCTCCCTACTTTCACCAACATCCCATTGGTATCACCCTCATTTATTCTAGTAATACCCTCTGGATAATTAGTTTATCCAGTGTTTTGAAAACAATGATATTTCTATTTTGCTACACAACAAAAAAAGAGAAGCTCTCACTTGGATTAACAAAATAAAATTTAAAAATATATTTTAATGCACTTATATAACTAATAAAGCTAATTCTCTTGTAAAGAAATATATATAAACTTATTTCTCTAATATACTTTAGAAAGTAATGTTGAAATAAAAGTCATAAAACAAGGGAATCATTCATTTGGTATTTATATTATTGCTCTTCTGCAATAGTAACAAAGCCCCTCTAAAGGTTTATTTGTAGCCTATAAAAAAGGAGGCACGATGAAATCATACCAATAAAAATTTTATCCAAGACTAAATGTTTAATTACTAGAAAGTCAAAATTGAGTTAGGTTATCCTCTATCATGAATAGATTAATAGAATGTGGAAGATATGATAGTACTAAACACATTTGTGATTTTGTTTTCTCCCTTAGGAAACAGAACAAAAATGCTCAGTTGTGAAGCAGTGAGACAGATTGCTAATTTTATAATGATGGTCCCCAAAATTAAGAAGCAATCATCCTCTTTGGTTATATAACTGCTAATTCAAAATCACTCAAAAAAAGAAAAATCGCCTAACATAAAGATAATGGGCCTGGGATGGCTGAACAGAATATCTTGCCTAGATTTGTGAATTCCAGCCTATACTACATTGAAAAATGATGCTTTGGCTTGAGAATGTAAAATTATTTATTCTCTTCATAGGTTTTATAGTGAAAAAAACTTAATAAGCTAACACAAACAAAAGAATACAAAATAATTTGACAAAAAGGACACTCAATAAGATAGAAATCGTACACACACTAAGCAAAGATTAAACTGTAATTATGAATTCCATGAGTGTGAAGAGCTCACTTGGCACTGCCTTTTTCTTCCTCATGGCCCAAAGCCATTGTGGCTTCTGAAATATAATCAAGGACAGTAATCAAGGTTTAATGTTCTATCAGAGAGACATCATAGACTCAGTGCCCTTGATTCCAAAGTCCCTAATTAGTGATTTGTTTGTTTGTTTTTGTTTGTAGTTGATGAGAACGTTCAGGAGAATAGCATTAATGTAATAGTTTCTGAAGAATTGGAAGACTATTACTTAAAATGACATCTTTCGATTGCCATGTATATATACATATATACATACATACATACATACACACACATGTGTGTGTGTGTATATATATATATATATATATATATATATATATATAGCTGAGGCAAACAAATAATTATGTATATATCATTAGAAAACAAGATTTATGGTTTAAGAGAAAGATATAAATATAAAATCAATTAATTTAAATAAAAACTTATAACTCAAGTTATAATAGGAAATAGCAGTATGAACTTAAGATGCATTTTTAAATTAAATTAAAAAAAAATGATGGTGAATATCCAAAACACTGACAACACCAAATGCAAGCAAGGATATGAAGCAACAGGAACTCCCATGGTAAGAATGCGAAATGGTACAGTTACTTTGGAAGATAGTTCAGCAGTTTCTTATGTTACTAAACATACTCTTATCATAGAATCTAGTAATCATGGCCTTTGGTATCTACCCAAATAAGTTAAAAACTTATGTCCACATAAAATGTGCAGCGGCGTTTATAGCAGCTTTTTTCCATAATTGCCAAACCTTGAAAGCAACAAAGATGCCCTTCAGTAGGTGAATGGATAAATAAACTATGGTACATTTAGACAATGGAATACTACTCAGCACTAAAAAGAAAGGAACTATTAAGCCATGAAAAAACATGAAGGAAAAGAAGTCAGTTTGAAAAGGCTACAAACTTCATGATTACAATGATATGACATTCTAGAAAAGGCAAAATTATGGAGACCATAAAAAGATCAGTGGTTGCCAAGGATTAGAGGGGAAGAAGGGATGAATAATCAGAATATAAAGGATTTTTAGAACAGGGAAACTATTCTGTATGATAATGTAATGGTGGACATATGTCATTATACATTTGTCAAAAATCCACAGAATGTACAACATTAAGAATAATATAAACTATGGACTTTGGATGATAATGATGTGTCGAAATAGTTTCTTTAATTGTAACAAATGTCCGCTCTGTTAGATGTTGATAATGGGAACTCTGTGCTTTCTGTTCAATCTCGCCGTGAACCTGAAACTGCTCTAAAAAATAAAGCCTATGTTCTAAAAGTACATTGTCCCTAACTCTGTCCACTGAAAAGGCCTAGAAAAAAAAAAATTAGCCTAGCAGTAGTGAAAGCCCCTAGTGTCTAGACTGTAGGATCTAATGTCTTTCCTCACTAAAAATAAACCAAAGCTTCACAAGGAAATAGGTGATTACAAGACTGGCAAAGGAAATAAACAAGATGTGTCTGGGACATCTTATCATAACAGAAAGTAATAAAGCTATTAAGATTCCTGTGGCCACGTCCAAAATACTCAGGAATCAAACTGAAGAGCCTTCTACTAGCAAAGGTGGGGTAGTTTGAGTCTCAGAAAGAATAATAACTGCAGTAGATTGAAATAAGTCAAATGAATTCATAAGTATATTTTAAAATTACATTTAGTAGTGTTTGCTTTGGTAGCACACATACTAAAATTGAAATGATGCAGAGAAAATTAGCATGGCTCCTGCACAAGGATGACACTTAACTTCATGAAGCGTTTCATATTTTTCGGACAGATGGTTACTAGACTTACTGTGATGATTACTTTATAAAGCATATAAATGTCGAATCACTATGTTGTACACCTGAAACTAATATTGTATGTGAACTATACTTTAATTTCTAAAAAATAACAAACAAAAATACATTTAGTAGTGCCCTTGGAAAGATGCTGGGAAAGTAATTAATTTTGTTAAAAACTGGTACACTAAGAAAAATAATCAAGCATTTATCCTTTTCTATGTGAACAAAACTTTGGAGTAATTAAATCAAATAGCTGATTCCTGACAGCTGTATTTTAGCTTAATTAAAGGGAGGGTAGTAAAATTAGAATATTCCACTTTGCAAATCTATAATGAAATAATTAATCTAAATCATGATAATCAATGTTTGCCAATATCATAAAATGAAGGACAACCAGATATTAGGTACCTCCTGATGGAAGTACACAGTAACATTCATAAAATAATTCTAACTAAATAAAATACAAAATCAAACCTGAATCTGATCAGACCTCTGTATCTAATTACCAATTTAGTAGGAAATGCAGGGGAAAGAGAAGCATGTCAAACAGTGTCATAGGGACACAAAGCAAACTGGGGGGAAAATTTTTAATATTGACTGAATATTTAATTACTCTAAAAATTGCTATTTTTATATGGTATAATGGTATTATAATTGTGGTTTTAGAAGGGTCTTTATTTTTTTTTTAAACATTTAGTGAAATTTTTAAAGTTGAAAGATGATCCGTCTGGAATTTCCTTCAAAATAATCCAGTGGGGCTGAACGGGTAGGGACAAAATGGAAACAAGTTTGTCATGAGTGATCATTGATGAAGATGCATGATGGGTACAAAGAAAATTATTTTCTATGTTTGTACTTGTTTGAAATTTTCCATAATAAAAATGTTTTATAATGGTAGTATTATAACTGCGTGAAAATAATACTTGATATCCTTTTGTACATTTTCCCAATACTTAATATAAAAAGCAGCAAATACTCCAACAAATATTCAAATTACAATTAGAATGATTCAACTCTAATTTAGAAAAGATTAAGAGATCTAATTTATTCAATTGTTCAGGTAATAAATTTAAGCTTAACCTTAATTTCTAACTGTTGTCATTTTGAGTACTAGAATAAAAGAAGGTCTGTTAAAAATATCTGTAATCAATATTTATTTGAAAAGTATAGGTAGAAAAAATAATCTTAGGCAAATGAGTTTCCTTGTAGGAATTTTGAGAGAAGAAATTTTTAATTACTTTTAAACACACAGAGCTCTGGAGACCTAAGAAATACTTCTGATTCATATAAAGAAGCAAGTGTTAGAATAGCAATTATCAATTTAAAAACTATCTATTAAACATAAACTTTATATGATAAAATAAGATAAAAATAATTTAAATATTTAATAAAGCAGAAAATAGTTCAATGAAAGCAAATGAAACTAGCCATGAGATGGTACGGATGGCTCTGACCTCAGAAGAAGGGTGAGAAAGAATACAGAGATGAGAATGTTTTATTCACTTTCACTGTGTTTGTAGAGAATAATAACCATAGGGATCATCCAAGCTCACGTGAAAGATAAAGAATAAGCTTAATGAACTGGGAAAAGTTCTGTAATATTCTTTTTTGACAACAATGTATATGTAATAAGAGATATTAAGACTATAATACAGATTAACAGATTGATGACTAAGATAAGTACAAATGAAATGTATACCTGAGATGTGAGGCTTTACCCAAGCCCATCTGGAATTGTTAAGACTGATTACAATACTTGGGAGATGCTCAGTAGACAATTTTAGAAATGGAGAAACTAAGGCAATATGATATGGTTTAACCTGACATCAACTAAATAATCTTTCCTCCAAAAAAATTCATGGTTTCAAGATTGGATTTAGTTAGAATGCCAAAATGTTGACTATTGCCTCATCAATGAAAAATCAAGACTATGGTTCTTAAACATGTTATTGAGTATAGAAAATATATTCATATAAATTGAGCAGCAAAGTATCCCAGGACTTTTCAAATAATTGTATCTATTTCTTTCGGAACCCATAAATACAACCAGAGTATCCTGAAAAAACATACATAGAACTATAGTTTATAACACTCTCAACTACAGAAGGATAACCCAGCTTGTCATCGTTAAGGATATTCTCCATGATGTTTGATAAATCTGAGGCTTACATTTCTGTATACTAGACTAACTTCAGGATAGCTCAGAGATAGTAATAATCAAAATATTAACCATATATTTGAGCTAGATTACTTTCATTAGAATCTTTGAATGAAACAGTATCTGATGCAGACTATGTTCTTATAATCTATTTACTTATTACATTAAGAAGTTTTTGTTAATGGGTCCAGAGTTTCATTTTTATAAGATAGGAGATCTGGAGGTGGATGTGGTGATAGATGGACAACAATATGAATGTACTTAATACTACTGAATGGTACACTTAAAAACAGTGTTTTGTTTATTTTCTTGTATTTTAGAAATTAGAGAAAAAATAAAGAGACATTAGTGGGGGAAAAAACAAGTGCAGAATCAAATCATGTTGCATATTAAAATTATTGTGTATAATTTAGAAACAGTCATGAAAATTTAGGTATTAAATTCAGGTGAAATAAAACAGAAAAAAAGTTAAACAATGCAGCATTAAAAAACATATTTATTAGTAACAATAAACTCATGCATCTAGAAATAAAGCACCAGTATATAGTCTACTATAAAAACAAACTTTTAACTCAATTACCATTTTTCTCTATATGAATATTAACATACATTACAAAGGTTTTCTGTGTGTTCCATTGATTTTTATATCTTGTGCATGAAGAAACCATTTTTTATATCTGATACTCTATACTGGGAGACAATTCATGGTTTCTCATGTTTCCGCACAACTTTGTGAGCAAAGGCACTGGCTGAATGCCTTTGTTCTGGACTCTTTAAGGATGTTTATATTGAAAACAGCTTTAGAAGATACAGATAGCATCTCCCTTAGAGCTGAGACAGGTTACAGCCTTGAAGGTTTTACCTCTTGAGAAAAGGACAGATATGTGATGTGTACTGCCCACTACAAGCAATTCAAATTTCCAGAGCTCGGGGTTCCTCTGCTTTCATGCAATCCACCACATAAAAAATATCATCTTGCTTCCTTCGATGGTGACTTGGGAAACTGACACAAAGATTCTAATACTCTGGCTACTGCTATTGCTGTAAGTAATAAATGGTCCTTTGTCTCTGACCCAGGAATCTTGTGTCTTCAACCAGCATCCATGAAATTGTCAGGCTAATTTGTTGTCTTGCAATTGGGTAAAATTTCAGATCTTTGTTACTCTGTTACATATGTTTTAATATACTAAGTAATGTTTGATTATAAAAATATTAAAAGAAATTGAAAATGTGTTATTTCTAAATATTTGGAAAGTCTATTTTATAGTTGTTCCTACAAATACTAAAAATGAAGTATCACAGATACTCTACATGTGTTTCTTCTGTTCTGCTTTTACTTCTAATTTCTTAATTTTAATTATTTCATTAAAAACTATTACTTGGAGATCTTTCCAGCTTGATCAAGCTACCAAAGTTTTACTAATTCTAGTTGAAACACATAGCGGTGACTCAATAAATATGGCCAAATATGAGAAGGGAGGAGATTGTATAATAAAAATATGACTTTCTAAAGCTGTCACCTTGAACAGGGGCTCTTGAAAGGACAGATTCCATTTTTCTGAAGAGTTCTTTATTATTCAGGCACCAAGACCAGCATGCCTCTTAGTAATTCACCCTATTTAAATCACCTCAATAGCAGTAATTACATGTCAATTTCTCTATGCCTCAATTTCTTTGTAACAAAAAAAAAAAAGAATTACAGTTTAATAGTCAAATTACAAGTATGTTCTGAAAACTACTGAGCAAATGTGCTGAGCTCTTTAGCTAAAAGGCATTATAGATAGAAATTATTATTTGATTTCAACACTCCTCCTGAGGGACTGCCTTTGTGTTTCTCTCCAAAGAAAATGCAATTTGTTCCCAGTAGGGAAGCTTCTTTCCTGTTTAGTACTTGATGATATAGGTTGAGTACCATATCTTTCTAAATTACATTTTCTCTCACTTCCAACAATTTATAAATTTTATAAGTCAATATCTTAACTAGTCTCTTAGCAGGCATGGATTTTGCAATTCACCAAGCCTTTATTTAGATCCCCTCTCTCCATTATTTAGTTTTCATTAAAATAAATTCCTATAATCATTTTACTAATTTGGATTTAATAAATATGTGGAAATCACCTAAGATCCACTAATATAACTTTTTGTATTAATTTTCTTAAAAACTTTATAAAATACCCAGTGCAAATATAAACTTTGTTTGGTTTTGTTTTTCATTTTTTCAGTTTGGGATAAGTGCCATATGGAGAGAAAAAATGGCAAAATTAAGAAAAGCTGAGGCTTACATGATAAACTGTAGGTGGTTCTTAACTTTGCCTTGAGCTAGACTTAAAAATGAAGCCAAATAACAATCTCCTTTAATATATAAAAATACGCAGAAGTCACATGCAAGAGTTATTTCCTTGGCTTTGCTTAGAGCCATTCTTTTTCTACTGAAAATGTTTTCATGGCCAAACTGCTATTTTAAAGGATTTCCTCTATACTAAGTCTAGAACTGTTACACCTTAAAATAAAGATTTTCAGAATGTATTTTTCATGAAATTGGTCTAAAGAAAAAAAAATCCAGATTAATTTTTTTATATTACCAAACAATTAAATTTTGATTACTTGTGTGGTTTGTTTGTTTTGTTTTTTTGTTTTTGCTTTTGTTTTTTAATTTTTGTTTTTGCTACTATCAGAAAGTCTAATACTAAATTTAATGTACCATTGAAATAAAGAACTACCTCAAGGGCTTGCTCTATATCTTTTATTCCTTTTAAATGATCTTTGCATTATCTATCTCAATATCATCACATTTTATTAAGTTTGAAAAGCACTTTTTCCCATTTCAGTGTTTCTGAAACAAGAACAGGTCTCACATTCATTGACATCCTGCATATTACCTGGTTGCCTCTCAATATCCACTCTCCACCCAATAGAACTGCTGTCTGGCCTGGGGTCTAGCCAGAGTGTGAGAGTGTGCTGTATTCTCTGGGTGCCCCTGTCCTCTGGATTCTGACATGGTTGTTGAGTGGGATGCTCCAACAGTAAATCAGAGGGGAAAAGTCAGAGATTAGCAGCCAGGCAAGAGCTCCCTATTGACAGGCTTTGGTATGGCAATAACCGTATTCCTCTACCTAAGACCATAGCTCTTGTCTGGCTGCTAATCTGTTATAGCATTAGGTTCTCACAACTGCTTGTTGTCGTTAGCTCTTTAAACTAAGGTTACTAAGGACTTCCAGTTGCTAGATTCTGGTGGCTTTGCAGGCATTGTTTGTTTTGTTAACCTTTCCACACCCTAGTCAATTCTCCCTTTATTTAATTTTCTTTACCTTTTTGAATGTACTATTTCCTTCCTGATGAGATCCTGACTAAAAGAATAATTTATATCAGAGGTGGCTTGAGGTAACAGCCATCAAAATGGAATTCTGGAATTTGTTTGCACATGTCATCAATGATCACATTTGCTAGGGAAAATCAATCACTGGTAATTCATTGTATGCACTGGTATCATGATTGCCCAGTTTGTTACGAGTATTGGTAGGGATAGAGAGCAAGGAGAAAGCAAGACTAGAAGATAAAGGGGCTGTGGTACATGGTCACTATGGTGATAATGATAATTACTAGATTGTAAGGTATGTTGGCTGCTCTGATTACCCCTGAGAAAGTACACAAACGAAAGTTCTAAAGGCACAAATAGAAAATCAGAAAAACTACATTGGTTTTAAAGAAATATAATATTGCTTGTAACAGCAAATCATTTATGAATGAGAACTAAGTGCAGGTAGGTATTAATAAAGAGTTGCAGAACTGCTGCATCAATCTTCAATGGCCTTTATGCTAAAGAAACATCCTTGCTAGTAGAAGTAGTCTCTCCTCCCCCATATGAAAGAAAATCATACACTGATTTCACTTGGGTAATTTGTCTCATAAAGTCATATAAATTCTCCTCAGGAGCCCCTTACCACCTCCTTAAATAGAATTAGAATCCAGAATAGCCCAGAAGATAGCCAAGATGTATTCTTTGAAGATACAACTTTTACACCAAATTGGTAAGATCTTGTCAATTTGCAAATATAGAGATTCAAAGAACATATACAGTGGTAGAGCATTTGACTGCAAAGAACATATATGACAACATATTTCCAACATGTTAAAAGAGGGAGGACAAAATATGTTGGCTAAATTTATTTAAGAAGGTACATTTACCTAGGATTCAGGATTCAACATGCTGGCTCAAGCACCTGAGAACAACACCAACAATCTGATACATTGTTAATTGCAACCTGGACTCAACAGTACCTACAATCAACTGAGATACTAGAACTCCATTGGCATACTAAGACAGAAGAAGCACTAAGACCCTGGTAGATAAAATGGATCCATTACAACCTAATCAACTATTTCCTAACCACATCTTATAGAATAGCCCATAACACACTTACTTCACTATAACATTAAGAAATATATTATCAAGGAGTCCCGGTATTATAGAAACTCTACAGGCTAGAAATGAGGGGAAGAGTACAGTGTAAAAACAATTTTAATATAAACAAAAATAGTAATATCCCAGAATGATGGAAGCCAGAGAGCAGCAGTAATCATCAGAGCCAAAGGAGTTGATCCAGGCCACAGGGAAAGAGTGGTAATCAGAGCAGTTTAAAGACTGGGGTTCTGTGGCAATGGCTACTTGATCACGGTGCCCCTAAGGATATAATAAATGGCCAGACTCCCAAGCCTAAGAAGATGCTTCTTGATGAAAATTAGTGGAAAAATTATAGATTTCGTAAACAAAAATGTAAGTTCAGAAACAGTTATAGGGATTCACGGACTCTTCCCCAAGCCACAAACTTGAAGTTCCTCCAGTGAAAGGGAGGCCATGTCTATTCAATGAGGACTCTACTGTATATATTCTTTGAATCTTCTCAGAAGCCTTCTCAGAGGGAAGCTCAGCTATTTGTTGAGGTATCTGTACATTAGAGGAAAGGAAATAGTCCAGACCTTCTAAGAGATATTGGATATTTGCTTGCACTCCTGCTAATCTCCAGAGACAATAAAAAGTCAACATAGACAACTGGTCAGTGAGTTATACAAGTTAGGTGACAGACAGAGCTTTGGCCTCAGTTCATCTCATAATAGGTTCAATGGGACTACAGAACTCTACTATAGATACTTCTCCAAGCCCAGAATTGATAGTAAGAGTAGATATAATCAGTAACTGGCAGAAACTTTCATTGGTCCCTGAGTCAAAAGAGTGATGACTCTTCTAATAGGAAGGGCCAAAGGACATCTTCAGAACTACCCTTCACTCATATCTCTGATAAGATTAGACTAAAAACACTGCATTCCTAAGGGTATTGCAGATATTAGTGTCCTCACCAAAGATTCATAGGATGTGCAGGTAGCGATGGATCCCATATCCCTGTTTATCATATCTTTTGACCACTAAAATAAATGAGATTGCTCCAGTTTATAAACAATAATTGTGGATTGTTGTCATCTTAATTAGGTGATGATACTAATTCAAGGTGCAAATTTTGCTGGGCAAAAACAAACGAAAAAATCAACCTAGCTCCTGGCAGCTAACAGGTAGCTATTAACCTAGAAAATTTTTATTTTCTATGCCATTTCGTAAAGATAATCAAAGCATCTTGGTATCTTATATCAGTGATAGCAGTACACCCCCAATATCACATATCAAGGCAATATCAATTATTCTGCTCCCTGTCATTACAGTGTCTACCAGAAATATAACCTCCTTCTTATCCCACAGACCATCACACTGGTTCATTACAGAGACATAAGCTAGAAAAAAAATCTCACAATTATCTAGAGTTTCCTCTGAAATAAAGAGTCACTATAGGGGCCTGTCAAATTGCAAAAAAAAAAAAAAAAAATTGGGAAGACTGCAGTGGTTACAGATTTTCTGATCCTTTTACTGAGTAACCCACAAGGCTTTCTAGCTTTGAGGAGAAGCATCAAGAAAAAGAAGGCAGCAGAATCTAAGAAACAAAAAGAGTAAACTAATCAAAACAGACTCACAAATATAGAGAACAATCTGGTGACAGCCAGTGGAGAGGGGATGGAGTGGGGTTAAGAGATTGAGAGAAAGGGATGAAGGGTTAAAGAAGTACAAATTAGTAGTTGATAGATGGTCATGGGGATGGGGAGCAAGGCATAGGGAATGCAGTTGGCATTAATGTAATGGCTAGTTGGAGAACCAGAGGAGAGAAAGAGCAATTAGGGGATCATATTATAATCTATATAAATGTCTAATCAATGTACTGTATACTTGAAACTAATAATAAAATAATATTTTTTAAAAATTTAAAAAGTTGTTCCTAAGTGACTGGCACATGAGGTCATTTTGATTGACATTTGGCTTTTATATAACTCTCTGCCTACTGCGCATGGGCTTACCCAGAATTCAGTCTGTTATAATTATACTAATGAACTTCTGGGCATAGAAATGATATAATGCTGACATAATGAAGCTGAGGTTGTGGGCAGATTAGGGTAGTACCTTCTGCGCAAGGGTCTGTGGCCGGGTTAAACCAGCTACTGGTTTATGGCCTCCCAGTCCTTTGTCTCTCAGGATGCAGGAGGGATTCTTTAACTACCAGTAGGATGTTCTTTGGGCGGTCTCTGGGCTGCCTCTGGGCTGGATCTTCATTTCTTTGTTCTCTTTTGCTCATATCTGACTAACTACCTAACATTAGCAGAGACTGTGTTAAATGCTTTATATATATTGTGAATTTAATTTTTAAGGTAATTTTATCATACATATCTATGCATATGTTTGTGTGGGTACAAGAAAAGGTGGCATTTTTTCATTAAATTGCCTTCATATCTTTGTCATTTGCATTCGTCCAAACTCATCAAATTGTATATATTAAATATGTGCAGTTCTTTCTATATCAATTATATTTCAATAAAGCAGTCATATAAAAAGGAAAGAGAATTAAAGTTAGCTGTCAAGGTAAATGAAAAAAGAGAAAATGGAATTGAAAATGGGTGTGCACAAGTCACCTTGACATTTTAACCACGTAGAGTATAGATGTAAAGTCCTATCTGTCATGTTTCTGACTAAAACAAAAGGGAAAATAAACAAAGCATCCCTACTTTCTCAGCAGAAAGATTCTCAGAAGCCAGAAAACAAAACAAAATACCCTTAAGACTGTGTGAAGCTCAGGGCTTTCTGTCAGGTCATTTGAACATGCTTTGGGGAATTACTAAACTACAAGTATATACTGATATAATTTCCCTCATTCTTTATAGTCAACACTGAGTAAAATTAGCAAGATCAATTTTAATAAAAAATCCTGTAATGATTCATGACAAGTTAGATTTAAACCACTCCTTTTCACTGTCAGGAAAAAAAGACAGCATATTCTAAACAATTAATATGAATGTAACCACCACTCACTTTCTTTCTGTATAAGTATCAGTTCAGTCACCATCATTGCATCCAAAGATTCTACAAATATTTGTAATTTTATACTTATTATATCTCATTTTAATAATTTTTTAACCTACTCTGTCTACCTCATAGTTGACTTAAAGATGGTAACTTTATCATTCATCTCTGCAACCAGATCTCAGAGCACAATGCCTAAGAAATAACAATTAATAAATATTCATTAAATAAGGAATAAATTATGATATTAGTTTTATATATCACAAGTATTTTCTATCTATGATAATAATGATAGTTGCTCAATATAAATATTGATTACCATGAAACAGACTCCTTTTTAAACATTTTACATAACATTAACTAATTTAATCCTTACAACTATGCTATGAGATAGATACTAGTACCTTTTTTTCCAGTCAAAAGAGTACTTGCAAAAGCTTAAACAAATGGCATTCATTTTCATGTGTTCATAGAGAGATAAGACAGAATGAGTTTACATTCCATCCCCATTCCTTTGGTAAGTATCCCTGAGGGCAGAAAAAAAAAATATGGACTTGATATTCTTCCTATAATACCACTTTTTTACCCCCTTACTCTCTACTTATTAGCTAGAGATGGCAGACCCACCATCCTAAGGCAGGCATTTTTTCATCAGAAATCATTTATGTAAAAGCTATTTCCAGGACACCAACCATAACATTGGAACATAGTAAACAGATTGTTTGTTGGATTTTCCCAACATTCACATGAGTGTAGGGGAGAGTCTAAATGGGATTTTAGAAACAAATGATTTGCTTGAATAGGTCCAAATCATCTGTGGAAATACTAAAAGCATTAACACAATTAATTCTATACATATCATACAGATGCTTCACATTCTTACTGTCAGTTTCTCTTCTCTCACCAGAGGGACTTAAGTGAGAGCTGTGATCTTGCTTCTTGTCCACTTATCTCACGATAGCATCCTCCTCTTCTTGTTCATCTTTTGTTTTTTGCCTGATGAAATAGCTGTTGTACTTCCTGCATTCAAGTATCATCCTGATAATAAAATACTGTATAAGGATCTTCTATACTTAATTACTGAAAACTTCTGCTATACTCATCTGTCACACTTACATATTTTTGTGTTTTTCTATATTCTCTTTGTAACTGCACAATATATTGCCAGAAATCTATTGACTGCTAAAAAAAAAAAAAAAAACAAAAAAAAAAACAAAAAAACAAAAAACAATGTCTGATCTGCCAGGCTTTGGGGGTTGTTTTTTCCCACAACATAAGGCTATCCTATGCTGACAAATAGAATTCACTCATAGAAAGGGATAAAACAAGTCAGAAATATAAAATGACTTAGAATTACTCAAAGCAACTGGTCTTCCGATCAGTTCTAAAATCAATTCTGATCAATTCGTCTAAGCAACTGGTCTTCAGGATATCTCTTGATTTTAAAAAAAGCATTTGATAAATTGATATAAAATTTAAAATTTACTTATATATTTGAGGAAAAAAAAGCTTAAATAGATAAAACAAGTGTGCCATAATCGAAAAATTTTAAAACTGGGCTATTTTGTACTCTCTCCACTTTAAAATATATTTGAAAATTTTTATAAAGCAAAACTTAAGGTAAATCCCCCAAAAGACATGACTAAAATATAATAAATATGAAAAAAATTGTATTACTATGATCGGCATAAAATAATTCTTATGGTAATGGATAAAAAACGTGTGTTAAAAAAATCAGATTTTTCAGGGTTATTTTGCTACTAAGAAATATGTTACAAGACACAAATATAATTCCTTTG